>CM072514.1:36311444-36901444 GCA_036898135.1 Oncomelania hupensis | reverse complement strand
CTCACATGACAAAGGCCATCAGACCGACATCATCATCCTGGATTTCAGCAAGGCATTTGACACTGTGCCACACAACAAATTACTACACAAGCTGGATCATTACGGCATACGAGGCACCATCCACACCTGGCTCACAAACTTCCTGACCAAGCGCCAGATGAGAGTGGTCCTGGATGGAGAGGCATCAGAGGAAGTAGCTGTCGAATCCGGAGTCCACCAAGGCACAGTGATGGGTCCTTTACTCTTCCTCTGCCACATCAACGACCTGCCGGACACAGTAAAATCAACAGTGCGACTCTTCGCAGACGATTGCCTACTCTACAGAGAGATCCGCTCCTTCCAGGATCACATCACACTCCAATCAGACCTCAAAGACCTAGAGAGATGGGCCAAGCAGTGGGGAATGCGATTTAATGCGCAAAAGTGCTACGTTCTCTCCACCAGACACAAGTCACAACACTTCTATAGCCTTGGAAACACTATACTCCAACAGACTGATACTACCCCCTACCTAGGCGTCCAAATTTCTGCGGACCTGAAATGGGCTAACCACATCACAAGCGCCTGCAAGAAAGCTGGATCCACACTGGGCTTCCTACGCCGAAATCTCCGGAACTGTCCACAAGAGTGCCGACGCCTAGCCTACATCGCACTTGTTAGATCCACTCTCGAGTATGCCGCAGTGGTGTGGGATCCTTACCTCCAACAAGACATCGACAAGCTGGAACGCATCCAACGCCAGGCTGCACGGTTCATTATGAGAGACTACAGATCCCGGGACCCAGGATGCATTGGCAGGATGCTTCACGAGCTCCACCTCCCACTACTTGCAAAACGTCGCCAACAACTCAGGCTGACCATGCTCTACAAGATAACCAGAGGACTAGTTACTGCTCTCCCTCCCAACACCTTCCTTACTGCTGCAAAGAACAAACGGAAAATCCGCCCCACCACCTTTAAAGGATATGACACACAGAACATCATAGAGAGGCAGATAAACAACAACAACACATGCTTTATCTTACCACCCTCATCATCAGATCTCTACAGAAACTCCTTCTTCGTAAGGACAGTAGTGGAATGGAATAGCCTTCCCGATGACACCATCAACCTATCCTCACCTAGCTCATTCTCCTCTGCAATCGGGAGGTACAGGGATGCTGACAAGTTCTTATAGAGTCAACATAATAGAACAGTGATTTTAAACTTTTAATTGTACACATATCACCAGGCTTCCACAAGAGGAGCCCTTTTAAGAATATAATTAAATAAAATCAGAACTACAATAGGCAATATGAAGTTAGTACAAAAAGAACTATGAAGCATAATTTTTTTTTTTTTTTTTTTAAATCAAATTAATTAGCGCGCACACACCACCACCACGTTAATAGCCATCTATGGCTCCTGTGGTGTTTTCTGCCAACAACATCATCGGCAGTATCCAGATCCAGATCCAGATTATTATTATTATTATTATTATTTAAAATATATACAACAGTATCAACTACCATGAATAAAAATGATATCGCAGAAAGTTTACAAACCTTGACAGGGCCTCGATTATGCTCCTGGTTACGAAATTGTGGATAAGAGCATACAGTCAGAATAACTTTGGCGTCACAGTTTCGTAGACGACGATGCAGTGCAGCCTCGCGAGAAGCATGTACGGCGAACGTGATCGGCGCGCGCAGTTTTGTGGCCTCTGTCATGTGACCATGACACGAAAGGTTATGGAAGTAAGTTTCCCGGATTTTGTCGAGCGATGGTAACCTTACCGGGTAAGGCTATTTGCAATTGTTTCTTTCGATCCGTGTCGTAATCTTGTGAAAGCGATTGTGCATACGACAGAGGGATCTATCTGTTTGTATTTGCTGTTGTCCAGCCTGGAGATTTTTGAGGCTATGTTGTGTACTTGTGTTGAAAGCTTCTAAGGCCAGTAAGGGCACTTTGCAAGTTGGAGCGGTCACTATCTGCCGTACACATGCGTGGCGAATCGGCGGATTGCGAGGGAACTCTGTAGGCCTACACAGAAGGTACACACTTCTTAAACACATTGTTTTTCTGCATTTACTAGTCGCGATCATTATCTTACAGCATGTTACTGCAATCTGTTCAGGCCTTATGGGCAGATTGGTGCCGTGTATGGCAGTGGTAGCAGTGTTGTTGGCTGAAGTTACGACCACAGATGATGTTGTTTACGTTCTAGATCTACGCTTTGGACGAAGTGTGTTTCATGATGGCGCTGCCCTCTATGTAGCCCAGGGAAAAGTAAAAGCGCAACGACGCAGTTAATCTTTCGTGTAATGTTTGTTTTATTTTTCTGCCTTTTGTCATAGAGTGAAGGGGTATAAATCCTACCCTCAGTCTGTACAAGAAGAACGGCGTCGTCAACAGTGCTACTGTTGCCCCTTGACTCCATGTTACTAGTGCGAAGGCGTAGCGATAGTGGTCCTTGAACACATCTGTGTACAAAACACAAAAGCTAGATCAGTAGATGTTTAGTGGAAAGTTACTGAATTATGTGGGTTTTAACGTGTGGAAGTGAATGAAACTATGTATTGCTTCACATATAGTGTGAGCTGTAGATCAATCTGAATGAGACATGTAAAACAATTAATATTAGTAACAACTTATGGGCTGCCCAACCCAAGAAGAAGAGTAATTTTTTTTTAACCAATGATTTATAGCAGGTTGTGGTAAAAGGAGTTTCTTTTCTTTATTTTGTTCATAGCACTGGATAGTTACAGTGTCTATGCAGTTTCTTCTATGTACATAAGTTAACAGTTAAATTTATGTTTATATTATATGCAAAATGGTAGTACATATTATTTGTTAGATCATTTTATGAGTTGCCGAAATAAAAGCAACAATTACACATTTATTTACGTAAACAACTATTGTTTTCCATTCACACTTATTTACAAAACGGAAATAAATCCGAAAAAATATGTTACTGTTAGCTTTGCACATCTCTAAAGCCCTCATGGTAACATTGTACACTATTGCCAGTCGTGATAAAACCACCGAAGAAACGTGTCCGGAGACTATGTAATATAAATACAAATAAACTTTATGAGGCCAAAGTTCTGTTACAACTCAAATTTGTCTGTAAATTGACAGTCGCCATCATTACACCTATAAAGTTGAGTCCGTTATGCAGCTAGTTGGCTGACTGTCAGTGCATTATTATAATGTGTGCACATTTCAAAGTTAATTACATAAACTACAGGCAAGGTAAACTCACAAGTCCTCATATACGACTTCAGACCTCTTCTGTCACTTCCAGTGGCAGCTCCTGCTTTTTTCATCTGACATTACAACCAAATGTAGATATTATAATTTCAATAGTTGTTATCATAGTATTTGTGATAACAATTTTAACTCACTGGCTACTCAATGCAGTTGTAATTGTAAAACTCGTTCTTGTTTGCCATTGTTTCTATGGCTGTGTTATTTTGCAATTGTAATCTCGTTTGTAAGTGAAAAGGTAGGTGGTATTCAATATACTTTTTAGGATTTTAGGCAAACAATTTAGGAGCAGGGGGGAGGAGGGGAGAGAGAGAGAAAAAAACAATGAAAAAGTGCAGAAGAGTGTACCTCAAGAGTTCTACTTCACCCTTTAAGATAATATTATATTTTTTAAATTATTAGATTATTTGGTGATACTGTTATGTGAATTTTGCATGTAGGTCATATTGTGTGGCGTCAGTCACTGCACTACAGATAATTCTTTTATTTGACATTTCCTGCGCAGTGAACTTTGTACTAACTATAGGCGGTCTTTTGTTTTAATTATCCATTTATTCATTTTTCTCTGTGGAAAGTTGATGTATAACTATGCTATACTTAGAGCTTTTTCACACTTGACTAACTCATAAAATGATAAATGAGTACAGTAAATGAATTTATAATTAAAATTGCTATTGAAAACATATTGTGTGCACACCTGTTGCAGATTTGAGGTTATTGTTGGATTTGATTTTGAGGTCAGTGCAACTCAGCTAAAGACCTAGAGCTAAAAGTACAAATGAAACGATTTCAGCGAAATATCTGTATGCTCTCCTAACCTCCTTTAAATTGCTTATCCTTTTCATAATAATAAACTTCGAAGAAAGCTGCTCCCCCGCTCCCAAATGAAAAGGCTTAGTAAAGTTGGATGCCATTTTATTGATTTAACAGGAATTCTTCTTCTTTCACTCATTTCGTCTTTTTTTTGTGGTCACATCTTGATCAACGAAAACAATTTGTACACGTTCATGAAAATATAAATTCCTCTGTAGGCCATGTGATGCACGAATTCCCCAAGAATCTGTTTTAAGCCCCCCCACCCCCACCCTTTTTAAAAAAAAATATTAATGATTTATCATTACATCTCTTAGATAATTCTGTCTAATGCCAGTGTATGACAAAACATCTGATGACAAAACATTGTAAAATCTTGGGAGGAACATAGATGAAATTCAGCAAACTCTACAAGGTGCCCTTAACAATGTTGCTATCTGGTGCAGTTTAAACAGGGCTCGAAATTAGCGGGGGCCCGGGGCCAAAAACCCGCAAAGTTGATTTCGGGCTCGGAAAGTTGAAAAACGAAGGGCCCTCTTGGCCCGCAAAAGAATTCGTCTTCTACAGCTAGCTCTACTCGGCAGTTTCGTATTTGGGCCAAGGGAAGCAAACCACACCGGTGCCCTAAATTTGGACAGAAAAAAAAACAGAGAAAAGAAGCGAAAACCCTTTAATTTTGCACTCAAAAGTTTAATATATACTTCAATATCTTTTTAATATAATAAAAAGGCAAAAGCGCAAAATGTCAATCTTTGCAAGTACGAAAGTATGGCTACATATCGTAGTTGCATACAGTTGCTAAAACAATCGGCGATGGCGTATTTCCAATTTTTGGGAATCGAAAGACGCCAGAAGAAAACGTCCAAGAAAGGAAAGAACAAGAAAAAGAGAGAAAAAAGAAGTATGAAGAGGAAAAAAGATCAAGGAACTACAATGAAGGGTGGAACAAGATATTTCCATGGCATGGCCTTGAAGTGAACGAGGAAGAGTACTGTTAAGTTTAGTTCCCTTTCATGGTTTTGTTTTGAACTTTTGTGCATTGAGGTCAGATTTTTTGTTAGGTTACTCATATTAAAAATTTAATGATGTGTATTGTGCAATACTCAGTCACAAAACTGAAAAGTATTATACAAGACTCACTTGATTTTTTTTCTATTTTGTTTAATGGCCATTTCAGGCTCATTAGTCACTGGAATATGTGTGTCACTGAATGTGTGTGTGTGTTTTTTTTTCCTTTTTTTGTTGGTAATGTTTGAAAGTGAAAGAAAAGGCAAATACAAATGACATCACTCAGCAAAATTGGAAATTCA
Organism: Oncomelania hupensis; assembly: GCA_036898135.1. Lineage (NCBI taxonomy): Eukaryota > Metazoa > Mollusca > Gastropoda > Littorinimorpha > Pomatiopsidae > Oncomelania > Oncomelania hupensis. The sequence continues at coordinate 36,896,072 of CM072514.1, read as the reverse complement.
ATTGTTTTTATTTTAGATTATCAGACAAATTGTACTTTCTACTTATTATATTGTCAATAATTCTTTTGTTTTTTGTTTGCATTATTTTTCAAGTTGGGCCCCGAAAGTTGCTTGTGGGCCCTCAAATTTTTCATTCAAGGGGCCCGGTGGCCCCCAAAGAAAAAAGTTAATTTCTAGCCCTGTTAAAACATATGTTTCTGAATCTGGCTAAATCAAAAGCTATGTTAATAACTAGACAAAAGTATCAGCAAGCTCTCTTTCTCTTGATTTAGTCATGAATGGAAGAAATATCGAACAGGTTGAAAGTCGTTAACTTTTAGGTGTAATTGCAGACAATACTGTAAACCCAGTTGACATTCATATTAAAAGTCTTTGTAAAACTCTCTCAACAAAATTATTTATGCTGTTTAAGCTTCAATCTGTCATAACTGCAAATGCTAAATAAACGTGGTTTTTTTTTAATGCTCATATCAAACTTCACATTGATTGTGCTTCAACAATATGGGACGGCTGCAGTGATCCTATCCTAACCTATCTTATCCCGTAACTCGAAAGTCGTTGGGGCACCACAGATGATCGTTTCAGCATACTCCATCTTTATATGTCCTCAGCAACCCTCATGGCTTTGCTCATGGTCAAGCCAGTTCATTCTCGAAAGTTGTCCTTCCACCTCTTTTTCTGTCTCCCTCTCCTTCTGCCTCCTTGCTCATGCCTTGCATGATGGTCTTTGCAAGGCCTGATGCTCTGGTGAGTTGGGCATACCATCAGAGTTTCCATTTCTCCACCACTGTGAGCATGATGATCATGTCATCGTGTTGTCCAATGGCTTGTGCATGGTCTGTGGGATTTTGCCGTTGGTGATGTGCTGGGTATCAGAAATGTCCAGAAGTCTATTCTGTAGCACCTCATCTCCATGCTTTGTATCGTAGGTCTGCTGTGAGGTGAGGGTTCCAAGCATATATGAAAACAGAGCTGCAAAATTAGTTATCCCCAATACTTCCATTACAACCGATTCAAAATTAATAATAGCTGTCATGCTCACTCATAACAAACACCTAAATTACAATAAAGCCGTTTTAATGTACAAAATACTGAAAGATAAGGCTCCTGCTTTTTTAAAAGCAATTTTTTGACAACATTCAAGAATGAACTTGACACTGAGCGAAGCCATCAGGGTTGCTGAGTACAGAGAAAGATGGAGTGCGCTGGTTATATGATCATCTGTGGAGCCCCAACGACCTCTGAGTTATGGGATAGGATAGGATTTAGCAAATCATCATCTTGTTATTCATCTTTTTCAGACATAATTTAGCATTTCCACAGCCACGTTTAGACATTAAACATTTCTGTTGTATTCCTGTGGAATTCTCTACCACAAGAGGTCAAGGATAGTAAATCATTAACATCGTTTAAAACTCGACTCCACAAATTTAAACTCTCCTTTTGCTCCTAATATTTAAAATTATATACCTTTTGTTCTTTCATATCTTGTGACAATTTAAGTTTTTGAGAATGTGTGAATTCGCGCGTGTGTGTGTGTGTGTGTGTGTGTGCAGAGTGGGGGGCTGGGTGGGAGGGGAGGGAGAGGGGAGAGAAGGGAAGTAGTATGGATATTTAGGTGCATTAATAATCGTAGTTATTTTTTACCATAGTTAAGGTATTATAATAAATAAGTTAATTTCACAATAATTTTATGTTAAATAATTGTTCTGAATTGTTTATTAAGGACTAACTATAAGACAGGTACATTGGACCTAATGCTATTATGCTATTAAAGGTTTCGACTTCACTCCTTCTTCTTCTTCTTTTTTTTTTCACATAATATTTAAGATAACACATGTACTGTGTGTGCCTTTAGTAATCTATCAATCATTTGTGGCATTTGTCCCCCTGGGGAAGCTAATGTATGGAGAACAACCTCACTCAGCTCCTCGTGTATAATACCCACAAGTTTCCAATACACTAGCTTAGAACTGAGGGATTCTCAGGGAAAGTATAATGCATGCAGCCACTGCAAATAGGTCCATAGGCCGATGGGGTGAATGACCTGAGACTGGCGGTACCTCACCTGCCATGTGAATAGTACTGAAGCACACTATACTGGTAGTTCTGTTCAAGTGTTAGTTTTGTTATTGTGTTTCCTGTGAGAAAAAAGAGTAGTTAGTAATTGTTATTTTATCATTCAATATGTGTGTGTTTTGAATGAATGGTATGCAAAATCATAGAAAAATATGTATTTGAAAGGAATAGACGGGACAGAATTCGCGGTCATTAAAAGTCAGTGAAAGTTTGGGGAAAATGAAGATTTTCTAGGACCTTTTCCAACCTAATTTTAAAAGTTTTCAGCCAAATTTCACAAAGACCTGTTCATATACTTCTAAGTTGTATGAAAAGTGTATAATCATCATTGATCTAGATTTGTTTGTTGGTCTGTCTTTCAAAGAACAATTTACGTTAATCTGGGGTCCTGGGTTCTCGAAAACGCGATGAATAGTCGGACGACGTTCAATTCGGACACCAATGAAGTCAACCGAACTGTGCCGCCTACTGGGTGTGGGGTATGTAATGAGCGTGTGACTTGCTCATCCTGTTCCATTGTTAGCACTATTCGTGCTATCAATCCCATTGCCCAGTGTCTTCTGCCTACTTTTGATTTTTATTATGCTGCATAACGTGGAAGGAACTATATGTGTGTGAATGTGTGTTGTTAGAGGTACTTTCAACACCCGATTGTGACCAATGTGCAGCTTTTATTAGTATTTTTTTGTTGTTCATTATGTAACTCTGTTAGAGGAGTGACCAAAGCCTATGATTTGGGTAGGGAATGGTTACTGAAACAGAGGCATTTAAATTATGTTGAGGCAGAAAGCAAAATGACAATCATGATCATGGACGCAATATGCCAATAGCAAACTTTGGCCGGCTTGGCTGTATGTTGCGCCCAGAGTTCTTCAACATTGCAAACAAACAGTTTCTTGCCTATAATTTTTGCTCTGTCCTCCACCATCAAACCTTACGAATCAACCGAAAGGTTGATTTCAGTTGCGATCCTGGCTAGCTTCGCTAGTTTGGCCTTGCGCTGCCCTGCCACCACCATTACCCTTTCCCGAAGAAAAGCTTTCATCTCGGGGTAGCTTTCATAGTGTTCTAAGATGACATGCTCTGATGATGTCCGTCTGGTTAACTCTAGGTAACTAAAAACTAAAAACAAGTTACCTTCCACCTCGTCTTTTATATTTTAATTTTTACTTGTAAATATTCTTTTTCATGTTTGTATTACGTCTTTGCATAATTTATTAGTTGCTTTTTTGTTTCACTTATTTTCGTATGTATTTTATGTTAACGTTAAGTATAAATGTGTGAGAACTGCACTTTGAACTGATGTAATTAGGAAAAAGCGCTATATAAATACCCTTATTATTATTATTATTATTATTATTATTATTATTATTCATAATCATCATTATTATTATCGTCATCATATCAATAATAATTATAATGGCACTTGCTCTTAATCATGAATATTTTAAAACAAGAAAAGAATAAAGAAAATATTTTTAAAAGATCGAGGGATCTGGTGGACATGTTTTTTTCTTCTAATTTATGATCTAGTCTAGAGAGCCTGTACATTGTTTCTCTTTAATCCACCCTTAATTTATTACCGTTATGTCTAATCATAAAAGTTATGTTGTTAACTGTATTCGTCATCATACTTGCAGTTCACATTGTAGATTGGTGCTCAAATGACTTGTTTGTTTTAGAACAGACGGACTAATCTCAAACACTGACCAAACAATAGTAGTATTAATAGTAAAATTATGCTTTACGTCCGAAGACACTATGTAGTTTATAGCCTAGGACAACTGCTGACTAGCATCATATAAGGAATATGGAGAGTATAATTGCACAGATAATTTACTAACTGTAGTAATTCCTCAAGTTTTAATGCTTTAGTGCTTGCTTTATGGTGATCCTCAGTACTTAACATCATCCGAGGCTAATGAACGGATTGTCATAGTGCATTTATGTGACCTGAAAGATATATTAATTGAAGTAGGTGGTGGTGGTGGGGGGGGGGGGGTTAACGCTTCCTTCGGTGCTGTGATTTGTTACCTAATATTATCTGTGTGTAATCTGTTAATTTATATTTAAAAAAAAAATTCGCAGTGCAAAGATTAGCTGTAGCATCAGCCGGCGGAACCCGGGTAGCCTAAACACAAGCATGCAAGTGGTGATTGATGTGGGGAGGTGCAGACACGACAGCATGCTGTGTCTAGTTGTTGTATCATGAATGCCACTGCTTACAGTGGTTTAGCACTGGGCTAGTTGCTGCTTACGTGTAAACAGGGCTTTTTAGAGGAACCTGCTCACAACCTAAGAAAATTGTCCTCAAACATTTAGTAGTTTAAAAATGATGCTTACGCAAACTCTGCAAACATGTTAGCGTAAGCAATACTATCTGCAGCGCGGGGCTGTTTGTTTCGTTTTGTAGCAGGAAGAATTTATTGTGGTTTAGTTGAGAGCGTGTTAGTCATTACTGACTCTTAAAATAGACCGACACGCGTAAACATTAAAGCGCAAGGTCAAGTGTCTTAATATTGTGATCCCTTTTGTGAAAGTGTAATGTTTTATAGGCAGTTATGGCCGGCTTGTATTGTGTGGTAAAGTGTATTCTGAAAGCAAGCTCATATACGTGCAGTATTCCTTATTCCTAAATGAAACTCGAAGCTATACTATCTGTAATCAACAAAGGAAATGGAATTTTGTATTTTTTAATTTTAGATTGACTGCAACCAATACTATTTTTGCAAGAGCACATCCACACACACACACACACACACAATAGGTACAGTGGATTTGCTGTTGTTGTAAAGAGAGCAAAGTCACCTAAAACTGAGACTATAACTATTTCGTTTATGGTACCTTTTAATGCTGTTTAAATAGACTGCTGCTACTACTACTACAATCTGATGCTTCTACTACTATTTGCGATCTTTGTGTTTCAACCGTGTGTTTAGTCTGCCTTTCGGCTGCTACTGCCTACTGTGACCGTTTGACCAACGATGTAACTATTACAGCACCTAACCCCATTTGCGTAAAGTGGTAAAGTTGGTGGCTGGTGATGTAATGACGTCTTGCCGTAACTTGTTGGCCAGACGTTCTCCCATACGGCGCGGTTGGGATTAGGGTCATTCTCCTTCTCTCACCTCTCCGTGGCTTTTGAGCAGACCTACTCACTGCAGATTGCGGGATTGCTTGAAATCTTGCGTAATCGCATCACTTTGCTTTTCCGCCCACAATAACCCTCAGTGCAACTGTTGACTATAGTGACCGACACCGTAATTACAGTCCTCCTTTTGTCCACGCTCGGGTTTCTTGGTCAGTTTACTGTTCTTCTTCCACAATATCGTGTACACGGAATACCGTGTACCCGGTATTACATAGTCTTCGTGTGCTATGTAAATTTGCCTTGACCACACTCGACAGGCATTTTGCAGACTTCATGATTGTTGAGAGGCCCTATTTGGGTTAATAATTTATAATAAAAATATTTATATAGTGAGTGCGTTTTCCTATTTTAAAAAATCGTTTATATATATATATATTTTATTTATTTATTTATTTATTTATACACACGCTGGCAGATGTGGTTGGTATGGTATAGACCATGCGGAACAGACCATTGTTGTGGAAGATGGTTAAAGGGCAAAGGAAGACGTGAAGAGATAATCATAGGGGCCGGGTAGCTCAGTTTGGTAAGAGCGTCTTGCTAGTAACCGAAAGGTCGCTAGTTCGAATCCCGGATTGGTCGACGTGTGATCATATTATTTTCCCCTTTTATCAACAACTGGCCCGCTGGTGTCAGTATAAATCGGTCCAGTAGTCAACTATATGCGAAAGTGTCGTGTGACTATAATCTACATACAAACAAACAAACAAACAGAAGAGATTAGTTTTTAGGTTCTGTTTGAAGGAAGAGATTGAGTTTTAATATACATGCCCAGGTACGATACTATGGTAGATTAACGTCCCCAGACACATAATATGCCCAGAGAATCCAGCTGGGCTTTTTGAGGAAACTTCCTTGGTGAGAGAGGGACCTCAATATTAGGAGTTATCTTGCCTGTCTGAAGGGATTAGGGTGAAGGTGGGGTTCAATGAACGACAGAGTTCTGATAATGGGATAGAAAGATGTTCAGAGTTACCATATTATTTTAGGTACACGGGATAGCTCAGTTGGTAGAGCGGCGAGTTGGTGTTACAAAGTTAGTGGTTCGATTCCGGGTGATCCGGACATAAACATTGGCTGTGAGCACTGGCCATCTTACAGTTGCTATTAATCTGATGGTTGTTTTCAGTGCATAGTTTTCCCTCCTTCCCCTATTCCCGGTCGCCTAGGATTGTGCTCGGTCATCCCAAGGAAGCAAGTGGGCGCCTTCAGCAGCTTGAGTTAGACCCTGTATCTGCCAGCGCCTTGCGCAGCTCTTCAGCTGAAAAAGCGCTATATCAGAAGAATGATACACTAAATGATTAATTCCATACCTTGTAAGGTTTATGGTATAATAATGGTAGTGGATCCAGAATGCAGTCTCTCTAAAATTTGAACAATAAAATTCGATGTCCCTGCCGTCGGCTAATAGCGATTTGCCCTTACACTACAAGTTTCAGTGATGAATGTGTGTTTGTTTTGTATGTAAGACTAAGAGTGTAACATGTGAGCGTGTATGTTTGTTACAGATCACCACGCTTTTAATCTGATTTAGGAATAAGGCTCGTTTATCATCCATTATTATGATTATTATTATTATTATTATTATTATTATTATTATTATTATTGTTGTTATTGTTATTATTTTTGTTGTTTTAATAAAGGTTCAAAGCAAGATTAGAAATCAGAATAAAATCTGTATTTCTCCCTCTACTGCTGTCATTGGTGTGCTGTGAATTGTAGACAAAAACCTTTTGTGCTGTAGACCCGGTGCTTTCTTCAAGATCTAGGTGTAGTGCAAAATTTACTGTTGTTGTAGAGCTTAATATGCATTGTAATCAACGTGTACAAGTCGGCCTATGGCTCAATTGTAATTAGTACCGTAGACTCGACCTAACATTCCGCAATCGTCCAGGACCACCACTATTACTTGTTAGTAATGCGAAAGCTGTGTAGGTATCAGATCTTCTGGTTGGGCCTGGTAAGATACTACTACTACTTCCACCACCACTTATATACTACCACCAACCTGGGCAACACCACCCCTAACACGAATTTGGGCTGTATGCAAACTCAAGTACATCCTGAAAAAAAAAAGGAAAGGAAAAATGTTAAACACACATGTATGAAGCCGGATGTTTAGAATGAATCCGTGAGTACTGCGCTTTGAACTGATATTGTTTATTGGGAAAAAGCGCTACATAAATATCCTTATTATTGTTATTATAAAGAAAGAAATACAGTAGTCATTATGCTACATAATGGGTGGACACTTGAAACCCGGCATGTGACAAATTATTTGTGTCACCTTCTCTTGTATTAATGTAAACAATGTTAGCTCATTTGTTTGAGTGTGTTCTACCCTACGCTGTGTAAAACCATGAACCCTCCATTCTGTATCATTTACTACATTTATAACATATATATATATATATATATATATATATATATATATATATATATATATATATATATATATATATATATATATATATAGTCTCATATTTACCGGAATGTGTCAACCTGCACAACCGTTAGTACAACGGCCGTTGTGATACGGCCTCCCGGAAAGTGTCAACATCGCAAGTTGACAGATTACGGGAGAACTTAAAGTAGCTACGGAAACTTGAGAAAAAAGCAACTTTCGTCCCCTCTAGGCGACGAATTAGGTCACGCTTAGTTGTATCTAGGTCAGGAGACTTTTGCGAACCGTTTGGGAATATTTTCGAACCGTTTATTGACGCCGGATAGCGTCCTCACTTGGTTTCATACAATTTAAGAATCCAAGAAGGCAGATGGGTTTTTGGGACGGAAAGAGCGGAAAGAGTTAGGGCAAGGGCTAGTGATAGAACTGCAACTAACCCTTACCCGAACCCTTCCCCTTAAATAGCGCTCTTTCCGTCACAAAGTAAAATGTTGACACATTCCGGTGCGTATAAGAGTATATATATATATATATATATATATATATATATATATATATATATATATATATATATTAATACAGGATGCTATATACGCGCCTTTCCCCGAATCAATCAGGCTCAAAGCGCGGCGATCTATACCAACATACACGCTCACCTGTCTCATCCACCCTCACACACACCAGATACGCATCTATCACTCAAACAGGTGGTGTAAAGGCAGGGAGACCACTTTTAGAAGACGGAAAGAAAATCGAATTTTTATTTTTGAAATTTTTTATATTGACTGCGTCCTGTACCATTATTGAAGGGAGGGAGGAAACCGGAGTGCCCGGAGAAAACCCTCAGTGACCTCAATAGTCTCGTACCTAAGTCACATACGTTCGCCCCTTGCGGGAATCGAACCCGCGACCTTCGGCATAGGAAACAGGCGACTTATTACTACATTTATATCATTCATATATATATATATATATATATATATATATATATATATATATATATATATATATATATATATATATATATATATATATATATATATATGTAGATCTGTAATTTTCAAATCGCACATAGCAATTTGACTGTCAGCTGCCCAACTGAACTACACATGGATATTAAATCATGAAATAAATTCAAATTATTGTATTCTTTTTTTGGGGGTGGTCTTACTGTTGTTCACAAAAACAAAGTTCAGTGTATAGTGAGTACAAAATCAGAAAATTTTTGGAGAAAAAAACAACCAACAATCTGTCTTTTTGTCTGTCTGTCTCTTCCTCCCTCTCCTTTCCACCCTCCCACACCCCCACACATGTTGTTGTTGTTGTTGCAGGAACATTGTTTTGTTTAGATTTACTCATTTGGGGATGCATTATTTGGCTTTACTTACTCACAGACTATTCATGTGCTTTCGCCTTCATTTTCTTGCCTCTACTTATCCCCTATACTATAGTGTTATAGATAGAGGACAGTTTCTCATTACGAGTTCACCCCACTTCCCTCAGCAAATAATTTGCAGCAGTTTTAGTACAATAAAGTTTGCTTGTTATTTTTGTTTTTTTTTGTTTTTATTTTCACAATATAACTTGTAAATTTACTCACAATTAACATGCTATCAGCATGCACTGCAGAACTGAAGGTACCATTCATTGACGCATGCACTGACTCCATGATAACCAAGAACGATTTAATTTAAAACCAGGGAGATTCACACACTTGACAGATTTTTGTATATTGTAGAAGTGGGTTGTCTTCAAGATTTCACATTGACTAAACTAAAAGCTCTTAAAAAAAAAAAAAAAGCTGAATCCACGTGGATTGGCAGTGTGCTGAAAGTGCTGCGCGTGCTTACAGGTCAAACTATTATTAGTAACAAATTTCTTGTGGCGTTTATCGTTCTTATACATACATTGTTAGCTAATTATGGATCTTCAGTTCACATATCACTGATATGATGATATGATATCAGAAACATGTGGTCTTATTTATACAAAGGATGACGGTATGGAGGGTTTCTTCTTCTTTTTTTTTTTTATGACATGGTTTCAAAATATGGCCCTTTTAGTTTACTGTTTAAAAGTGGAATTTAATCTAATATGTTGTGGTTTAAGTCTGACAATAGCGATGCTGTTTTGAATTGGTTTGTGTAGCTCTAGACCTGCGCTATATATAACTTTTGAGACATCATAATCGTCTTCTTCTTAGTACCCCAATTGAGGTGTTAGGGTTTTCTGTATAAATAGTATCCCCATTTTGTGGAAATTTAGTGTTTTAAATTACCACGGATTCTGTCATTCTCATTTGTTCTTTTTCTCTCTTTTTTTTAAACCGTGGCCCTTACATTTTAACTTAATATCTTAATAACGTCCCTTATATGCCAATGTGCCTGGGGATAGCAAATCTAAAAAGAAGAAGAAGATCGTTCCTATTCTGTTCTATCAATCTACTATCTTCTATACTAGACTATTCACCTTCCTTTTTCTTGATAAACTCCTCGTCTGTGTATGGGATCTGTCGAGTCAGCTTGGGGATATTGGACGCTTTCTGCCAAATGGTCACTAAGGTATTCTATGGTATTATTATTTAGCAATATATGCATTTTATTTGTATGTGTTTTGTTAATATTTTATAATTATGTTTATATTCTATTTTGTTTTTGTACGCTGGAGTTCGATAGAGTACAACCTTAGCATCTCCTGCATGAGATGCATAATTTTTCACCATATTCCAATCCCATCCCCACCCCCTTCTTCGTCCAAAAAGTCCATCCCATTCTACGATCTTGCATTATAAGTTCAATAGAACCTTGAAAGTTCTTTACAGTGAGTACTATGAGTGAGTACCTCTTGACTGAATAACTGCTTAATCCATTGCGTTCACTGACTAAATTCAGCTGTCAGTTGAAAACAGAGTTGAAGCATTGGAGTGGTCACTATTTAGGGCTCAATGAAAGTAATTTTGGTGCCGATTCAAACACAAATTGCTTAAAATTAGTTGAACGTCGACTGAACCACAGATCGCTTATCTTATATTAGAATATTGTTGAACTTTGTCTTGTGTTGCTGATCATTCTCAGGAGACGTGCATCATTATTGTCCATCGCATGATGCAAATCTTGAAGACCCGTTTCTATGTCATAATCAGTGACCATTGTGCGTATGTTCATGTGGGCGTTGGATGTTGATAGGTCACAGATGTCATGTTTGCGTTCATACAGGTTGTGTAAATTAAGATATATATATATCCCCCCCCCCTTTTTTTTTAAAAAAAAATACATTCCTGCAGTACACGGTGATAGCATGTGATAAAACACTTAAGTGTACTATTATAACGGGGACAAACTTACCGAGCAAAAGTAGGACAAATTTACTTGGAGAAACCCAACCGGTAACCAGAAACCGTCCTTTCTCTATAGTTGGCTAGTAGAGGAGGAAAGAGAAAACAGCCGTTACATAGGATCTCAGTTAGATAATGGTTTTGATAGAATATTGTGTTTTGAGGTATTAATAATTTAAATCAGTTTGTTAATATAACATCTGGTAAAAGCGCGTGCACAAAAGAATATGAACGCAGATTAGCGTGAATTATTAATGTGTCTGTGATACCTTGAGGAGGGTCAATGTTCTTATAAGTTAAGCTAGTTTGTTTATTTAATTTAACGTCTATTTACATTTGTGTTATAAGAAATATATGTATCTAATTAATAAGCTAGTTTTTACTTTTTTAACATTTTGATTGTACACACAACTAGATGCCGATAATTATTATTTTTAGGGGGGTCGGGGGGTGGGGGGGGGCTGGGGGCTGGGATTACAAGGTTGTGCGTTATAAGAGCAACAACAAACCAACCAGTAAATCAACCAAACAGCATTCCACGTAACATTCATTATATAAAAATGGCCATATGTATGTGATTGTAATGTTTGTAGTTTAGTTTTGTTTCGAAGGAGAGATGCATACGTAACAATGTCATGCTGGTTTGTAGGACAGTTAGCCTAGCCGTTTGATTGCAAGAAACAAGTTAGCGTCATGTAGCCTAGCCGTTTGATTGCAAGAAACATCACTATGTCGTGAAGAACAGTGACTCACAGTCACGCTTACCAAGTAAAATTAAATTATAGAAGCGTCTAAAAACGAATAGCGACATGCAACACCAACTGATTAAACACTGTTTCAAAGATTTGAAATCCCTTCCGTCATTGAAGAAGCATCTCAAAGTGCTTTCTTTCTGAGTTTCTCTTAGTTGTACGCTTTCTATTTGCTCGGGAGATAATACGTTCAGCGTTATATATACTACTCAAAATAATTGAAGGGCCACTCTCATATTTCATTTCGTTTAATTATTTTTTGCTGCTATCAATAATATCGCTTATATTGCTTATTTCAAAACTTATCCTGTACAGTAACATTCAAGACAATCTTATTCTGACAAGTAATCACATGTGTGAGTTTTGAACTTTCTGCACTGAGTTGAAAAACAAACCCAATTTTTACAAAATAATGACCCTAATTTACTGTTGTCTTGCTAATAAAGCTAAATTTTCAACTTTAAAAAGTGATTTGCACGCGAATGGCTTGCATTTTCTGAGTTCAGTTCAACAATCGGCGCTTTTTTCTGGGTATAAATGGCAGCGCTTTTGCTGCTTTTCTAACCAATGCCCCCTGATTTAAAGAGAGACCCATATGTCCAAGTGGCCCTTGTATTATTTTGAGTAGTATAATTTAAATGTGCTCAGGCACACACATTATTATACTGAAAAACATTCATGCCTAAGAACATTTCTAGAACTTTATTGGTGGACATCACGGTGCGAAGTCCTGCAGTAAAGAGCGATAGAGATGGACGAGAGGAGAGGAGAGGTGAGGATGGCATAGGAAGGGGAAAAGCAGTCTTGTTGCAGAACATATGTTACCGCGGTGATACCAATATCACTAGGCCTATCGCAGTATCAGCATTACAGTGACTAACCTTTGTTGGAGAGATGTATGTATTGTTTTTGGTGTACGCCTTAATGCGTCGTTTGGTGACATCTTTGGCCTTGGGATAAGGACAATACGATATATTGATTTATTTAATCGTTCTTACGCAGCACTTTCCCAGCTCAAATGCTGCTCAAGGCGCTGACCGTTGCCGGAGCTAACTCGAGCCGCCCACTTGCATCCTTTTGGGCGCTTAGTCTGACGCCCAGACAACTGAGCACAATCCTAGACGACCGGGTATGGGGGAGAAGCGAATTAGTACTTGCTGGGAGAATTTGTTTAGCCGGCAGTGGCTTGTCGAGGACTCGAGCGTCAGGATCTTTAAAGTCCGTGCTATGGAATGCGTGCGTTAACAGATTAGTCTTTGGTTTATACCCACATCCGAAGGGTCATGTTATTTTTGTTGCGGCACTCCAGAGGACCTATGCATGAACCCGGCCTACAATATCATAATTCGGAACTCTGTAGTTCGGTACTATTTATTTTCATAGTCCGCTTATGCACCACGATGGAAGAGGTCGAGACTTCTCAGTCTCAAAGTAAAATTTGAAAGTAACCGAACTATCCTTATAAATTCTCCAAGGGAGGTTACTCCGCCACAGCAGGCCTACCTATTACGCAGGTTTGACGTAACGTACTTGGACACCTCCCTCCTTTTTCAAGGTAGAACGAGGTCACACTGCGTAACAGAGGCGGCCGAGGCTTTACGTCGCCGTGGTGGAGAGGTGACGTAAGCCTCGTCCGTTTCTGCTACGTAGTGTGTGGAATGCGAGTTCAAGTTTCTCTGACATTTCAAAAATGGTGCGTCGTGGCAGACGATGCCTTCTCATAACTTGGTCATCGTTACAAATTTCCAGTGGATGCTGTTCTGTCGCGAAAAGCGCTATTTCGACGCAGTGCACGCCTGTATTTATTCATTAACAGTACGTTGGCAGCCATATTGTTTTGTTTTCGGCTTTAGTCCGCAACTCGGGCCGGTAGTCCCGATCGGAGGAGCACTAAATTCGGGGCTGTTTAGTCAGTACTTTAGAACGGAACTAGGCCACTTTCCTGCATGCCGGTGTCACATCCTTCAAGTTCCGGGTATCCTAGTTTATCCGAGCGCATTTGCGCATGCGCCAGGTCATGTCGGGCCGGCTTTTTCACGAAGTTCTTAGGCGTCATAACCCTAACCCTAACCCAAACCCTAACCCTAAACTCTTAACTCTAACCCTAACCCAAACCCTAACCCTAACCCTTACGAAAACTATGATAGCACTGTGCGCATGCGTCGAATTTTGTAACGCGTCGACCAATCAGAATGCTCCCATTCGCTCCCAGCCCAGCTAAGATACTAGGAACTGTGAGGATGTCACACCGGTGTCACATCCTTCAAGTTCCGGGTCTCCTAGTTTATCCGAGCGCATTTGCGCATGCGCCAGGTCATGTCGGGCCGGCTTTTTCACGAAGTTCTTAGGCGTCATAACCCTAACCCAAACCCTAACCCTAACCCTAAACTCTTAACTCTAACCCAAACTTTAACCCTAAACCTTACGAAGACGATGATAGCACTGTGCGCATGCGTCGAATTTTGTAACGCGTCGACTAATCAGAATGCTCCCATTCGCTCCCAGCCCAGCTAAGATACTAGGAACTGTGAGGATGTCACACCGGATTATTGCCAATAGAACCGAACTAGGAATTAAGCGTTTAGATCTTTTTCATGCATGGATCCCCTGGCCGCCAACCAGCTTGGAATCACTGACCGTACGGGCTGCGATATTATCTTTTGACATTCAATGCGTCAGCTGTTATCGCCGCTAGTACGCCACTGACAGATAAAGCAAGGGTAAGGTGATGTTCGGCATAATATTAATAAGGCGTGTGACGTTCTTTCTATAGTGTAACCAGACAGCTTCTATAATGGTGTAACTCCACTAGGCAGTTGCTGAATACAACCCAAAAATTGGTAACGGTTCAGCTAAAAAAAATATTTTTTTTTCATTTTTATCCAGTGCCGTCGCTACATGGTTTGTTTTTTGCAGAAAATTCTCTGTAAGTTAGTTTTTTTGGCCTAGTTATTGGACGCGTTGCACATTCCATCGTAAGCAGTTGGAGCTTTCTCGGTCAGCGTACACTACACACAAACAGTGCTACAGTTCACCGCTAGAGAATCGTGCCTTATGTTTTTTTTTGTGTTGGTCTCACCATCCACGTGCAAGGGACCGTCATTACAGTACAGTTTCTGTTTGGGGACGGTGCGATGCTTTATCCACTGGATGGTTCTCACACATGTTGCTTTTTGCTACTGCTGTTGCCCCATCCAGACAGTTGCTGGAATTTCGCCGAACACGTGTGAGCTAGTCTAATTTGGAAAGTGTTGTGGTGTTGTGGTGCTGTCGTGCAGAAAGTTCGTCTCCCTGTCTGGTTGGAAATGCATGATGCCTACATCAGTATATGCGTTGTTGTGCGATAGACGTAAGAGCTCTTTGCCGGTGTTGTGTTCTAGCTGTTCAAACTGTGTATTTTGAAATGACTAGTGTCGGGTAAGAATAATTATTTTGAAATAAATGATGTCTGGTAATGTTGCGTAATGTGGCGTGCATATGATATAGTTGACAGTGATAAATCTGCTTAAATAATAACATGTATTTTCTTGCATTATCAGCTTTTTATTGTATTCCCAGTTGTCCCATTAAGCAGATTACCTTGTACTATAGTATGTTGTTCATATGAATGTTTTGCACGTTCGTTAAACATCACCATTACAACCAACATTCTTAATTATATTAACACATCGCACACTCTTGCGCACCTACACTTACACACGCTGTGGAACACACGCACACAGAGTTACAGTTACATTATCGCATGGACAGACACACACACACGCACAGAGCTCTCTCTCTCTCTCTCTCTCTCTCTCCGTACACACACACACACACACACACACGCGCGCGCGCATTTGTTCCGGTGTGTGAGCACGCTCATGAAGTAAGTGCTTGTGTTAAGGGGATTACTAGTACTACTAGTGGCAGTGGTAGGCTACTTTTCAAGTTTTCAAGCAGTTGTGTTGTCATATTGTATGGTGTGTGTTTACTGTAGCTGAGATTGGAGGGGAATGGGTGAAAACTGATATTTAGCTTAGCACATGGCTCGCTGACTGCATTCAGTTCTTATTAACACCTTTTTTTTTCTTTATAAAAAAAAAGCGGAGTCTCGTTTTTCTTTTATAGAAACTCTCTGTAAGCATGTGGCTTTCATACCAAAAATGATTTACGGACAACGACTTTGCATTATAGTCGTTTCATAACATAAACTGATGTTTTTTTTTGTGTAAAAGACAGTCAGTACAGATTATTAATAGGTCTAGTGGATTTTTAAGTGAAGCATAAATTAAGAACATTGAATACTATTATATATGAATAAATTCAGAACATAGAATATTGTATATGAGATATAATGGTCCTGAATCGGTTCTTTGCAGCCCGCTGGACCCTATGACTAACAAAATCTGAGATATAATCAAGATTATTTTATGACAGAGTCCAAATTATGGTTTCAATACAATGTTAAAAATGTACCACAGTTGTTGAAATTGATGTAACGTTTTAACAAATTTATTAAAACGTTACATCAATTCATTTACAAGGATTGTTTTGTAGTTATATTGGACATCATTTGTATAAGTTTTAATTATTTTACAATTTTGATTGTTTAATTGTTCAATTTTGTTTATTTTGTTTAATTCTTTTCTCCCTTTATTATGACCATTCCATATTTGTTTACTATTTTCCCCTCCTCCTATCAAGTCTAAAATCACTTAGGTGAAAAGACGTTAAATTAACCTTCGCTACACGTTGTGGGTAGAAATATTCACAGTGCATCACATTTTTATCTGTAAGTTCATTGTTTGTTGGAATACTTCGCTCAAACTTGTATCAATTCCCTAGGAATAACACAAGGACCACACAGGTGCATTCTAAATAATCACAGTTTACTTTAATAAAATGTTATTAAAGTGTAGATCTCTGTACCCTTAGTTACACGTTGTGTTCAGAAAACTACCCATATAGCGCAAAGAAGAGAGGCGTGCGATGTGACGGCGACGGTCTGAATCTGAAAAGAAGGAATGATGATGATGATGAAGGGAGACGAGATCAGAAATTTTTAAGGAAGAGATTAGTTTACAAGTTGGACTTGAAAGTGGCTATGTTCGGAGAGATGCGAAGAGGGAGTGGGAGAGTTCCAAGTTGAAGGACCAAACACTGAGATATGGCAGGCAGAAAGGGCCAATTGATCGATACAAAGCATCGATGCAAAGTATCGCTACTCTTCTAAAAAGTATCGATACTTTGTATCGATTCCTATCCTTATGAGGGAAAGGATCCATACTTTGTATCGATACTTTTCCTTATAAGGAAAAGGATCCATACGTTGTATCGATACATTTCCTTATTAGGAAAAGATCCATACTTTGTATCGATCCTTATTAGGAAAAGTATCTGTACTTTTTCAGAAAGTATCCATACATTCGAAACTGCTCAACGTGCAGTTTGAACGAGCACTTTCAACGCTCAGTTCCGAAGCCGGCCAAAAATTAATGCACGGTCTTGAAAAAACATTGATCGGAATAGTGCAAAACGGGAAAGGAAATCTGAAAGATAAAATTCTTGTAATAAGCAAATATTGCTTATGTGATAGGGCTATTCCGATCCTACTTTTGTATGACTTTAGTGCCACTGGCTTCGACAATTGTCGGTAGTGCTCGTTCAAAGTATGGATCCTTTTCCTAATAAGGAAAAGCATCGATACAAAGTATAGATCATTTTCCTAATAAGGAAAAGTATCGATACAAAGTATGGATCGTTTTCCTAATAAGGAAAGGAATCGATACAAAGTATGGATCGTTTTCCTAATAAGGAAAAGCATCGATACAAAGCATGGATCATTTTCCTAATAAGGAAAAGCATAGATACAAAGTATGGATTGTTTTCCTAATAAGGAAAGGAATCGATACAAAGTATCGATACTTTTTAGAAAAGTATCAATACTTTGCATCGATGCTTTGTATCGATCAATTGGCCCAATCCGCCTGCCATACTGTGAAGGGTCGACAGCCTGCAGATGAGAGTTTGTAACTGGGTATTTGTAGCATGAGAGGAAGAACGAAGATTTCTCATAGAAGTGAATGTTCTGGGTGAGGTAGGATCCATGGATGTAGGCCTACTTGTAACAGAAAGTACAGATTTTGTAGGCAATCCTCTGATATACAGGAAAGCAGTGGAGAGAATGTAGCAAGGGTGCGATATGATCAGATTTTTTTTTTTTGGTTGGAGAAAAAGACGAGCAGCTGTTCTGAACACGGTGAAGCAGATGATTACATGATGAACCATCAATGGATTTACTCTCGGAAATTTGCTCAATTACACTGTGCAGTCTGCAGTTTTTTCAACAATATTATTTTGGGTCATAAGAAATTAAAATAGCGTCACAACGGCGGAATTCTGCCATTGCATAAATTGCTAGATAGGTTCAAACTACGTTAGGAAAGGAAAGTAATTTCACGTTATGTTAATTACTTCCATTTTATTGCACGACGCCAGAGAGAGAGATAGAGAGAGAGAGGGAGAGGATGGGAGAGAGGGAGGGAGAGATTTTTTCTTCTAGTTACGTGTTGTTGTTAGAGATATGTTTCAATGGCTTTTGCATATAATACATTTATTTCATTGCAAATTCTGTTTGAAGAGGATTCTCATTTGCCAAATGTTTTATCTGTATAATTGAGTAACTTTGTGAGGTATACGAGTGTGTGACTGTGCTGTATCTGTTAAAAAGCTGCGTCCAGCCACTTATTCCCGGGTAAACTGCTAGTATGTCTATATATCGAATGCGAGAAACATCTGTTTACATGTTTGTCTGCACACACAAGTTTCGATCATATTCTTGTGCTATTGTTTGCTTGTGACTGAGATAACGTGCAAACATACTTGTGTTTTGAGTGACTGTGTTTAAAGGAAATGGGTATGAAGGTATTGATTTAGTATAGAGATCCCTATAAAAAAAAAATTGAATCTCTGTATTGCATTTATTACAATTGGCTTTAACGCAATTTTTATAATTATATTTGTGACTCACATGCATGCGAGGTTTTATTGATATTTTCTTTGATTTATTTTGTCAGTATCACCCAGCGTCAGAGTAAGGTGATAGCAAAATAATGAGAACCTCTAGAAGTCCTGCCAAAAAATGTCCTTAAAATCCTATGAAGTTAATGAAATGACACCGAGTTGAATTTGTATGCTTAAATGTGCGTAGTCTACCAGGCAATCTCTCTCTCTCTCTCTCTCTCTCTCTCTCTCTCTGTCTCTCTCTGTCTGTCTGTCTGTCTGTCTGTCTGTCTCTCTCTCTCTCTCTCTCTCTCTCTCTCTCTCTCTCTCTCTCTCTGCACCAGCTACAACCAAGAGAGTGTCAGCACTGGACAGACTTTTACCATCCAGGATGCGGCTTGCTGCAGCCCCATCAATCTCGTGTACCATTGACTGTGCTAGATGTCGGGTGTGACGGGGTTTCTATTGTTGCTGGGCTCTGCACAATGGAATGCTATTACCCACTCGTCTTAGTCGATGGGGATTGCTAGTTATCTCCCTGTGACTTAATACATTTATTTGTTTAGCTCAGTCTGCGTTTAGGCTGGGGGTACAGAGATAGATATAAAAAATGGTAAAAGATCACTGTCACACTAGCTTTCACACGGCTAATGAAGCATATGTAGTCCAGCCACTTGATAACAGTAAATATCACATATTTATTTTTTCTACTCTATACACGATATTCGAAGTACGAAACTAACTTAATTTAAAAGTTCAATTGTCAATGTGAATGGTTCGCTCGCTGATAATCTAGGCAGCTACTTTTTCATCATATTGCGCTGGATACTTTCTGCCTTAATGGTCAGAGTTCTTGAAGAGTGGACTATTGTGGTCCTGTTTATACAGAGTTTTAGTGCACTGTTTCTTGTGGCACTTAACTGCGTGGTTGAAGCGCTGCGTTGAGGTTGCTTCTGGGACAATCTGTGTTGTCGTGGAGTCTTTGACTTTGTGGTTCGTCGGTTGGGCTATCTTCGCACAATGCTGGAGATGCCTCGGCAGCCAACTTTAAGCGTCGACTTGGTTTTGTCTTTTGCTGAGTTGGGCTCACAATATAACGCCTGCTCGTCTGTTTGACAATGTCAGGCCGTGGCTAACTTGATTGAATTCGAATATTCAACATGTACTGCTTCCCTGGTCTATCAGTGGAGAGATTTCTGCTAGCTGTGTTCTCTAGGCAGTTTAACTGTAGACTGACTTTTCTATCTCTCTCCTTGAATCAGCCAGAACTGGTTCTATCTACCCTAGCTGTGTTCTCATTGGCTGAAACAACTCTGAGTGGCTGTAAAATTCGAAGCTCGATCGTAGGCTGCGATGATGTCACTAACTGTGCTTGCATCAAGCTACAACTGTGTTACGCATGATCACTTCTGTCGTCTGCTTCATACTAACAGTAACCTTCTAAGTTTATACTGACTAACGAAGGCAAGAGCTTAAACAAAGGGCTGTGTAAACGGGGCTCTTGTTACATCGGGATGTGCAGGATGTGGGTGAAACCTTTCAGTCCCTTGCAAAAAATGAGGATTTGATTGTCACCGGTATGATATTAACTATGGTCAACCTGTGGGGAGAAAAAAGAGCGACGCTGATGGCCAGACATGTTAGCAAGGCAAGGCAAATTTATTCCAGAAAAAACCCATTGAAAATGGTTAAAATAATATACAAAAACATGCAAAATAATTGTATAACATTTTAGATTTAAAAAAATAAAACTAAAAAAATTAAAACTATTTATTTATACAGCAGGATAGCGTGGGGGCGGGAGGTGGCAGGGGGAGGTATTGAGTGGGGAAAAGAAGAAAAAACTTGATTGGGGATAACAACTATGAATCATAACTAACAATACAATTCAATCTAAACACATCAATGGCAAACTACTGAAATTGTTTTTATTACACATACCCTGTCAACATCAGAACTATATTAATTTTTGACATGGGATAAAAAAACGTTACATTTGTTTAATTACATTTATTAATTTCATTAGACTTACAAGCTTTAATAATACTGACTTTTTGTTAGATGACAACAATTCTTGAAATTTGATGGCGTTGGGATATCTATAATAATATGATTTTAATAATTCTCTTCTCGAGTTACAAAAGCACCAAAGAAGGTAGCTAACCAGCGTCACCTTTCACTCCCTGAAGAAAGCCTATATTGCTTGAAACGTTGGAGGAATATTTTTTTAATATCAAGCTTTAGGTTCTTCTATTATCCCAGAACGTTTCTAGAACTTTTTTTTAAACTTGTCAATTATTTTAAGATCTTGCATTGTTGCAATCAGTTTTTACTCTTTGTATCATCAATATTCTTTCGGGTGTATGGGGAGGGGTTGCGGGTTGAGAGAGAGAGAACTAAATATTGACTTTAAGTTTCTGAGGCCGATTTCTATACTGACAATAGCAGAATGAACTGTAAAGTTGAGAGAGAGAGAGAGGGAGGGAGAGAAAGAGAGAGAGAGAGAGAGAGGGAGGGAGAGAAAGAGAGAGAGAGAGAGAGAGAGAGAGGGAGGGAGGGAGAGAGAGAGAGAGAGAGGGAGAGAGAGAGAGAGATGACCACGTCATTTTTCGCCCAGCCATATTCAGCACTGAAGAAGGATATTATGTATAATGTTTCCGAAGTATTTTAAATTAGTGGTGTTACATGAGGTCATAAGTTATTTTCCTTTGTTAAAATTTTTTTATGTTCACACAACACAGTCTTTCTCTCTCTCCAGCCTATCTCACTGTCTGTCTGCCTCCTTCTCTCTCTCCCTCCTATCTCACGGTCTGTCTGCCTCCTTTTCTCTCTCTCCCTCCCCTCTTTCTGTGAGAAGTGATATAACAAGCTTAATACGTGTAATAAATAAACTAAAGAAAGTAATTACTCATATGGATTACGTACCATAGCCCTGATCTCAGGTAGATGTGTATGATACTTTATAGCAATTTATATAGAAAGGCGTGATGTAAATTTAATAATAATAATAATAATAATAATCATAATCATAGTAATAATAATAATAATAATAATAATAATAATAATAATAATAATAATAATAATACAGAATGCAATCACGCGCTTTTTCTTCAGTCGAACTCAAAGCGCGGCGATCTTTCATTGATTGATTGATTGTTGCTTTAGGTCCAGCGGACTCTTCCGAGCCAAATCAGGACCGGACAACCCCCAATCCGCATAAAAGATCTGCCGAAACAACCCTAGTGGGAAAATTGAATGCCCTCCACCGGCCAGTCACTTTACAATAAAGACATCCTACGCAGAGGACGGCTGAGGCTTTACCCCAACTACTCGAACCCCCGGTTACAAAAACAAAATAGAATACAAACATCATTATAAATCATCAACAAAACACATACATATGAAATGCCTATAGTGCTAAATAATAACATCATAGGAAGCCCTAGTGACCACCCGGCAGAAAGCGTCCAACACTCCCAAGCTGATCCAACAGACCTCATACACAAACAAGGAGTCTTGTCCAGGAAGAGTTTTCAAGAAAAAAGGTAGGTCATTGATCTAGTGAAGAAGAAGATAGTATAGCAGAGTGATAGGACAGATCAGGAATGGGAAAGAGCAAATGAGGAAGACAGCGACAGTGGGAATTTAAAGCACTAAATTTCCAGAAAGTGGGGATACTATTGATACTGAAACCCCCGGCACTCCAATGGGGGTACTGTTGCCGCAGTGAATCAGTCATGCCTACAAAGGCAAGACAGGTTTTCAACTGGGGCTTTCCCTTTTCCCTTTATAGGTTAGAACAATCTACAGTGGCAAGATTGCTCATAACCCCAAGGGGTGCGCGGCGATCTGAAGCGATAGCTATTACAGAAGTGGGAATAGAAATAATTAATTTTATTTTGGAAATTTTAGATTGGATTGACCGCATTCAATACCATTATTGAAAGAAGGAAGGTAACCGGAGTACCCGGAGAAAATCTTCCATGTCCTGAAAAGTCCGGCATCTAAATCACATACGTTGGTCCCATGCGGGAATGTTCGCCTGAAGTGGTAGTGGATAAATTCGCGAAGGGGTGGGTAAAGCCGTACCGTACTACGGCTTCGGATAAGGGGTGGGTAAAGCCGTACCGTACTACGGCTTCGGATAAGGGGTGGGTAAAGCCGTACCGTACTACGGCTTCGCGGATATGGGTAAAGCCGTACCGTACTACGGCTTCGCGGATTTATCCGCGAAGCCGTAGTACGGTACGGCTTTACCCACCCCTTCGCTGATGTATCCACTGGATAACTGCTTTGTGAATGCCCCCCATGAGGATTTATTTGAACCCTTTTATTATCGGTTTTAAAGTTCGGAGTGTATTATTAATGTACTTGTTGTTAGCATAATTTGTCAGCATCACCTGCAGCGGGATTGAGAATTGAAATGTGGTCACAACCAGAAGACTCTCATTAAGTTTTAGAGGGGGTTAGGCCATAGAGGGAATCGTGAGCGTGTCTATTCTAGAGAGCCTTTTACCCTGGGGTGTTTTATTTCCTTTGGCTCCCCCGTTGGGGTGCCGGGGCTTTCAGTGTAAATAGTATCCCCATTTTCTGGAAATTTAGTGCTTTAAATTCCCACTGTCGCTGTCTTTCTCATTTGTTCTTTATCATTCCTACTCTGTTCTATCAATCTGCTATAGTATCTTCTTCTTCGCTAGACCAGTCACCTACCTTTTTTCTTGAAAACTCTTCCGGGACAAGACTCGTTATTTGATCTTTTATGCGGATCGGGGGTTGTCCGGTCCTGATTTTGCTCGGAAGCAATAATCATATAATGTAATGTAAAACACCACAAAGCAAACAACGAAAATGCTGTAGGCTTTTTAGTTGCACTCGATGTTAG
This sequence comes from Oncomelania hupensis, assembly GCA_036898135.1. NCBI lineage: Eukaryota > Metazoa > Mollusca > Gastropoda > Littorinimorpha > Pomatiopsidae > Oncomelania > Oncomelania hupensis. Next base: position 36,872,489 of record CM072514.1, on the reverse strand, counting down.
TTCAAGACAATGTGAATGAAAATGCTGTAGGTTAGATGACCAACCCAAGTTGGACATTTTGAATTCAGTTCGTGCATGAGACTCCGACCATTGACGTGTAACGTGTCTAGTCAGTGAAATGATTGACTGCCATGATCACCTTGCGAAGCTCTCGGTGGTGATGTAACGTCAACCTTTCGGTGTTTCGCGCTTAGCTAGCGAGAAGACTTGCGAAAGCAGCTGGCGAGCATTTGGACCTCACTGTTTAAGTATAGCAGTAGTAAATTTGTGTCCCCGGACTCATAGAGCGTATATGGTAAGTATAGCCAGCCGTGCGACCGACTTTTTAAATGGCAAAAAGCTAAACTCCTCTGTGTGTGTGTGTGGGTGTGGGCACACATACAGTGTTATCTGGACAAATCAGTGAACATCTACATAACTTGTATTGACATGCCTACTTGTTTTGACGTCAGAACAATGATCCGTTAGGGTTAAGGCTGGGTTAGGGTTGAGGTTCGAACACTTAGTACTTAAAAATGGGGACAAAATATGACATATTGTCAGCACAACGTATGTGGCGTTTCTGGAAAGTCATGATAATACTGTGTAACCTCGGCTTGGTGCGCGCGAGCGTGTGTGTGTGTGTGTGTATGTGTGTGTGTGTGTGAGAGAGAGAGAGAGAGAGAGAGAGGAGCAAGAGCTGTTTGTGTTCGTATACATGTGTGTGGGTTATGATCTCAAGAGTGTGTGAATTACACTTACAACCCGAAAGTGATGTTAAGTTTGGCATAATTATAAGTGTTTTTATTTACTTCTATGAATTACGGGTAAAGTAGTAGGCAAGAGCAAAAAGAAAAAAAAATAAAATCAAGAAAGTAATATTACAATACATTTTTTTTAAAAGTATACTTGGCCTGTAAATACCCATCGCGGATATTTTCATATTTATTACTACTGATACATTATTGATAATTGTGATGGACACAAAGGTTGCCTCATTCTATATTTCTGGGTCCAACCGCATTCTTCAGCAATGGAGATGGTTGAATAAGGAAAAAACACTGCTTGATTGATTGGGGCTTTTCATGATGGCTCGCTTGGATTATAAAATGGACCCCTAGAATTTATTTGACAATTGGCCGAAAATACTCTTGTCAGCCGTGTTCTTGATGGGTTTGCCACAATGAACCGGCGCCGGAAGCATTGGCTTCAGTGCGCCAGATGCAGGCGTAAGAATGAGACTTATGCCCGTGAGAAGCAGGTGGGGTAATGATAATTGAAAGATGTTGACATAACTCATTCGTTCCATCCGTTTGCTAGATTAGAGTCCTCGGACACTTTGCGCATATAGGGGACGTTAGTAAACCATTGCGAGCTTCGCACAGATCTATGGGAGAAAAATCTTCCTTTGGATCTGACGATACGTCTGCTTTTGAAGTGTATGAAGTAGATTTCACATTGATGTGGTGTGGTGTTGGATATATGACAACCCGAAACTAGACATTAAACTACAGATCTTGAAAGTCTATGCCTTGTAGTGTTAAGGACGTAGGTCTAAAAGGTATTGTTGCGTCTTGTCTCATTGCGGTACTGCAGTGCATACTTGTAGTTGATGCTACAACACGTCATATTGCTGGAGCCGGGCAGTGGGCGACCATAGATGGTAGGATCAATACGAAGTACCGCTCTTTAACATCTGTATTGTTAGTACTCATAACGTTAGTCGAAGGAATAATAGAAATATACCAGGCAGGAGTTAGGTAAAAATTGTGTAGTCATGTAATAACCGTATAATTCTGCTGTTCTTTATGAGCGTAATTCTGCTGTTCTGTAGGAGCTTACAGCCATTTTTGAATTTTCAGACTTATCTGGAAATACCTTGAGACAGTCGGGAATCAGAACAAGCAACAATGTCTGTCGGTCTGTCAGTAGGTTCGTTGGAAGCCATATCTCAAGAACCACTCAGTGGATTTTGACCAAACGTCATTGACTCATAGGAACATTACCTAGGTTAGTGGCCTGCCTCCTGTGCCATCCTATTTGCCCTGCCGCAAAGGTCATGGTCATTTGAGTCATTTTGTTGCTAAACACGTTTTGCTAAAACGTCTGAAGTGATTTTGTTGACGTTTGGTGTAGAAGTACTTCAAATCATGGGCCATCTCTTGAGTAGCAGTCCGGCTGTTGGACAATCGGTCAGTCGGTTAGACTGTCGCTCCCCATTTCTTTTTTATTCCTTTTTTTTGGGAAAAGGGGGGGGGGGGGAGGGGCGGATTCAAAACACATTTTTGGCCTTATATCAAGTATAACTGAACCAAATTAATCATTTTTAGTCTTCTAAGCTTGTTGCCTCATTCATATTTGTACTTTCTCCAAGGTCAGGGTCATTATGCTTCACCATTTATGATAAAGCAGGACAGGATCACAACACCGCCAAGAGATTTCAAATTTTTGAAAATGCTTATTTTATCGGCTGTATGTGTGTCTGAAATACGTTTGTATGGCATGCCGTCTTCTTATGATCACACTTGGCTATAAAGCATGTTGTATCTTGTATTATTATTATTATTGGAAATTACTTTTGTTTTTAGAAATTAAAGATCGAAGTATATATATAGTCCAGTATAAATAGTATTGTATTTAATAATTAGAGATCGAAAAAGAGGTGGGAGGACAACATTCGAGAATGGACTGGTTTGACACTAGCACTGAGCGAAGCTGAGGACAAAGAAAGATTTAAGATGGAGTACGCTGGTTAAACGACCTCCGAGTTACAGGATATGATAGGATAGGATTAATAATTATTATTATTTTAATTTGTTACTGTTATTAGTGACAACACGTATGCAAGTTGTGTCAGTGTTTCCTGTCTTCTTGCCACCCTCTTTCACCCTCGTCACCATCATCCGCTTGCTGGAGTTTCGTATCTGGTATTTGGTGAGTTATACGATGGTGTTTATTTTCCTTCTCTATTCGAGATTCCCAAATAATTCGAGTAATCGAGATTTAGACATTGACTTGGCACAACTATTCTTGGTTTGCGCTTAGTGATACCCAGATCAAAAGGCCAAAGATTACGTGGAACGATTTTATGTAAACCACGAGGCATCTGTTAATCCCTTCTCCTCTCCCCCAACCCGATTTGAGCGAATATGTGGAGCTTATTATCCTTGTGTTTGTACTTTTTATCTTATAATTATGGTAGGATAGGTATCCACATATGCCAAAGTTCCAGCTCCCAGTTTGCGACACCTACATGTATGCTTTCCAGACGTCATGAAGATTGATGACGAAACTTATTTACGAGGTTGTCTATTCGATCGACCTATTTTTTTCGGCGAGCCTTTGAGATACAAATTACATTGCAAAATATATTTTAGCTATGTTTTGTGTACTCGTTTTCGCCGGTTCGTGAACTGACATCCTATATATATACATTTATGTAATAGTTTAGGGCAGATTTCTTCCCATAAACGAAGGAGAATGACGCCCCATCCGCAAATGCCAACACTCACGCTTTGTTTTTGCAGACCCATGTTTTGTGTGGGTGGGTGAATGTGTGTGTTAGTGTTAAATTTTTTTGGGGGGTATGCTTTTCTTTTTTACTGGAAAATTTCTGCCAATACCTGAAACGGGTATAAAAATTCCTAATGGTTGACAAGATGCCAAAAAAAAAAAAATCCGTCATGTGGGGGAAATAATGATTGAGTAATGTACACTGAGGTAAACAAAACTGTCCGCAATTGGGGATACCTAACTACCCTACTCGGGTTTATCTCATGCTTGAATTCGATCAAAACGTGTCGCCTTCCATTTGGTTGATACTGTGTTAGACCATGCCGTAGCGACCATCAAAGGGAAACCTCTTTGTTACAGTATTCGCGTCCGGAAATTGGATTCCTTAAAATGAAATCGCCTTGTTTGGAAACTATCCCTGGTCTTCTCTGAAATATAATTTCCGGAAACGGAACTTCCTCTGTCTGTCATCATCATCTTCCCTAGTCTGTCTGTCTGTCTGTCTCTCTTTCTTTCTCTCTCTCTCTCTCTCTCCCCTCAATCTCTCTCTCTCTCTCTCCTCCCTCTCCTCACTAGAAATAAACTCATCGTCACCACGGCTCTTTTAGCCTGGTAGTAATATTGAAGTCGCGGAGATCAAATTGCTTTTAATAAAATTGCCTTCTTAAAAACAAACTCTTTTGAGGCTTTCTTCGGTAAACGCTAAGCATAAAAAAAATTCCAACAGAAGCACCACCGTAACTGCTGTCGATTGGTGTTTATATTAGTGGTTGAGGAAAATAATATTACATACGACTAATGCCAAGAAGCCGTTTTAAATTGTAATAACTCAGTAATAAATGGGCAGCTCTTTGGACATATTAATAATACATGTAGACGTTTCCCGATTAAACACAAGTGTTCTAACATACACGCAAACACGCGCGCGCGCACACACCAGCACACGCACACACACACACCAACATATACGCACACACACACCCAACGCACGCACACACACACAAACCAAACTTCTCCATACCACCCACATCCTATCATATTTATCAATATACATTTTATAAAATAAAACAACTCTACTTAAGAAAAAACTTTTTATGGACATTTTGTGTTTAAATTTGAACACCCCTATCCCCACTACCTTCACCCTTAACCTCAGCCTCTCCCACTCCCCTGTTCACTTTCGTTAATACTGCATAGCAGCGTTTTTCCTTAATTCATCTTTCCTAACATTAGTTACCATATAAATGTAACTTTGGAAAATAAAGCAAATCTACCTGTGAGATGTATTTATTTAAAAAAAAAACTTTTCGTGACAGTCGTTAAGGCATTTTCTATATGCTTGATGTAGAACATTATCCTTAACGCTTAACTCTCTCTTCCTCTTGAACTGCACTATTGCTCCTTGTCTACAAGTTATTGACGCTTACAATACTACATTCATTTGAAGCGATGAAAACTAAATCTAGCTTTTAAGTGTATGAAACTAACTTGCTATGGGAAAAAAACCTTGAAACAAACAAATCACGGAGTAGATAATTTTGTGATCGAACAAAATTCTCTCTCTCTCTCTCTCTCTCTCTCTCTCTCTCTCTCTCTCTCCTCCCTCTTCCTCCCCCAGCTTCATTTTCGCGTGCACCCGTTTTCTCGACTTTTGTTTAATTTGAGGAAAACCTCCATGAATTGATTTTTCTACGTGAACAAAAACAGAAGAACACTTGTATGTTCTGAGCAGAAATATCATGTACCTCGGAAACTTTTAAGTCGGCAGATTTTGAAGGGATTCACAAAGTCACGTCGGCTTGTTTAATCGTTTGGAGGAGCTGAAGGCTGACTGGGGAGCCGTTTTGTAACAGTGTGTAGAGGTTTATTTGTTCTCCTTTAAATTTTGAGAAAAAAACATATTTCTTCTTTTAGCGGTTCTGGAAGAATGCGCTTCAGCAGTAATTTACCTCCACCCCTCCCTTCCTCCCTCCGCACCCTTTCTCTCTCTCCTTTCCATGACAATTTGAAGTTCCAGTTTATTATTATTATTTTTTTTAATGATTAAAAAACCCACACAAATGTATAAATATTAATTATAAGCAAATAGTCATCTATCATCGTGAATTTTAAATATTTTATTTTTTGCGGAATTTTGAATGAGACCTCATACGCACTTTAAAGACAAAATGCTTCTATGAGACCCCGTACAACGTCAATGTGTGTCTCTTAGTTATATTCATCAGAAGAAATATGTTGAAGTATGGAACGCATGTGCTGATATCTAACATATAATAATACTCTTAGTGTCTCAGTCTGTACGATATTAATTGCAGCCCTTCGGAAGAATAATTATTGTCTATTGCCGTTTAGCTGTCAAAAATAGAACTATGTAGTTGTACCTCTGATAGTGGCTTTTTATCGGACATTAACAGTACCGGTCGTCTACCAAAGACAAGACGTCTACGTCTGTGCTTGTCCCCTGGCAAGTTTAAGAACGCATGCGTATATATAAATTGTCTACTGATATATAACCGTCAGTCTGACAAATAATACGAAACGGTTGGCTCTACCGTTGCCCCACGCCTTCCAGCCCCAATGTTTCAACTTAACCCTTTCTCCATATCACGCACATACCCATCGCCGAAGATAATACCGCTATACCAAAGACAGTGTATTTCGTCTCTCGTCTATCCCGCATGATTGCATACTGAAGATAATGGTGTCTTCTTCTTCTTCTTCTTCTTCGTCTTCTGCGCCTCCTCCTCCTCCTTATTTTTCTTCTTCTGCACCTCCTCCTCCTCCTCCTCCTCCTCCTTCTTCTTCTTCTTCTTCTTCTTCTTCTTCTTCTTCTTCTTCTTCTTCTTCTTCTTCTTCTTCTTCTTCTTCTTCTTCTTCTTCTTCTTCGAAGTTCTCCTCCTCCTCCTTCTTCTTCTTCTTCTTCTTCTTCTTCTTCTTCTTCTTCTTCTTCTTCTTCTTCTTCTTCTTCTTCTTCTTCTTCTTCTTCTTCTTCTTCTTCGTCTTCTGCGCCTCCTCCTCCTCCTTATTTTTCTTCTTCTGCACCTCCTCCTCCTCCTCCTCCTCCTCCTCCTTCTTCTTCTTCTTCTTCTTCTTCTTCTTCTTCTTCTTCTTCTTCTTCTTCTTCTTCTTCTTCTTCTTCTTCTTCTTCTTGAGGGTCCACGATCAACGCTTCGATCATACTGGCTCTTATAGGCTTTTGGTGTCCTTATCCTTTTGTTGCCGCCAGCTAATCTAGGTACTGAAATCAACACCACGCCAGGACGTTTCAGGTTCACAAGAAGTACGCCTGCCCCGTCACATAATAAGAATTTGTATTTGAGACAGAACAACACAACAACAGCAACAAAATAAAATTTAAAATATAAAAATAAAATAAAATACATGTTTTGAATGAAAACAACATTTTTCTCCTTGTGAAATACGAAGATTCTGACTTTTTGTCGCCTAAATAATGGCATTTATAAAAAAAATAAATAAATAAGTAACTGGAATAGTGTCAACTGCCAACTTGTTAGATACTTTGAAAGTGATGTGATGTAACGACGGATTCCGTGTTCTAATGCTGTGGTCTTTTTTTTTTCTTGTCTTTTTCCAATTTGCGTTATAATGGTAGTATCTCAGACTAATTCTTTACTGTCCCCAAAGTGTGGATCGACATCACCAGACTAGACCCGAGTGTAGCAGAAGTCAGAAACCACTGCCCTTGCCCTAAAAATGCCAGCAGAATCCCCAGAGATCTCATTCCCCCGGACAAAAAAGACTCATAGAACATCTGCTGAATCAATCAATGCGACCGAAGAATCTTTGGTCTCACACCCTCTTTTCTTTCCATCTCCTGATCTCCACCTCCGTCTTCCTCGAAGTCCAAGAACTTGTTTATTCGTGTTTATCGTGTAACCAGCTTCATCTCAAGGACAGGTCGTGACGTCAAGCACTGGAGCAGAATGATTTAGAAAATAGCAATAGGAGGTAATACAATTTTTGTTAAATGTAGCGACGTGATAGATTTTCGTCATCGTCGTCGTCTTAATTAATTAATTAATTAAATCATCATCATCATCGTCATCATCATCATCATCATCATCATCATCATCATCATCATCATCATCATCATCATCTTCTTCATCATCATCATCATCATCATCATCATCACCACAAGCCATCATTCTGATCTGCTTTTACACCCTCTTTGAATCATTTGACGTCTTTTTTACATCGTTATAGATCTTTAATAATAATAATAATAATAATAATAATAATAGATCTTTAATAATAATAATAATAATAATAATAATAATAATAATAATAATAATAATAATAATAATAATAATAATAATAAGAAGAAGAAGAAGAAGAAGAAGAAGAAGAAGAAGAAGAAGAAGAAGAAGAAGAAGAAGAAGAAGAAGAAGAAGAAGAAGAAGAACAACAACAACAACAACAACAACAACAACAACAACAACAACAGTCATAATAATAATTATAAGGGTATTTATATAGCGCTTCTTCCCGAAAAGGGAGACAAAAAGTTTGTGTAAATCAAGCGATACATGTGGCTCGCCTAAAGAGTAAAGAAAAGACTTGGCTCAAGGCACAACCTTGAATTTCTTTCTCCGTTTCAGCCTCTTTTGGCGTTCAAACGTTAATGTTGTTTAGTATAGTACGTTAGGACTTTAGAAAGAATTGAATGAGTGTACCTGCCGAAGATGATATTCAGCATCTCGAGTCACATCTTCTCTCAAGTGCATTCATTCATTTCTTTCTGAAGTGCTGAAGTACTGTGTTGATCAACATTAACGTGAATAAATGTTTGGAGGTATAGGTTTACGACCGGTCAGACCACTTAGTCTTAAATTAGTTGAATGTTCTTTTCGCTACAGCAGTCTTATCAATATTGTCTTATTGTTTTTAAAGTTTTCCAGAGGGCTATTCTTGGTCGCTGCTACATGTAAAGATCTCTTGTTAAAGTATGTGTACTTCTTGACCGCTAATTAATAATTGTTATTTGTCCTGTTGTATTTTGTAAAGGTTAGGGTGTTATATTTTGTAAGGGCTAGGGGTGTTGTAAATTTTTATTTATGATGAGAGCTGCATTGAAGGTACGTTTTTATGAGGAGGGATTGATGTACTTTTTTCACCTTAATAAATTTTGTCTGTGCCTTTATCCAGTTCTTTCTATGCGCCATGAGCATGCTGTGACAAATGGATTATTAGAGTTACTTGAAACTGTGGAATCTAAACTTCTATTGGAAGGATGGAGTGAATTGTATGCACTGTTGTATCTAGCTGAAGGACGGTTTGAAATATGTATTGTTGTTTTTTTCTCTCTTCATATGAGGGATGGTGTGGAAATAATACTGATGAAGTAGGAAGTAAAATTCTGGATAGTTTTCGATTTTATGAGAGATGGAATAAACTAAAAGGAATGGAGTGACGTTGTGTCCTCTTCATTTTACTTGGGGATGGTTTGAAGTTACACAGTAATTAACAGTTGGCCATTTTATGAGGAAAGGAAGGATTGACTTTAATTACTTGAGATTGCATTTTATATTATTTAAATTTTAAAAGTATTAAATGTACTAATTTAAAATTTAAAAAAAATTCTTTTTGTATTTAAAAAGTAAAATGGATTTAAAAGTTCAGTTTCAATGTGAAAGACTTGGGTTGGCGTTTTAAACACATATTTTGTTATTTTTTATTTTTTTAAAGGTGACTTATATTAAATACGTGCACAGTTTTCGTGTCGTTCTAACCTGACGAGTGAGTTTACTTGAGGAGGTTGGTAATTTTCAAGCCATTTTTTTTTTAACCCAAGGCTGTCTGCCGGCAATGCGTCCGTGGAGGAAAGATCATCTCTTGCAAACAACATTATAAACCCTTATATAGCTTTTTCTTTTCTTGTTAAAAGTTGTGGAGCAGTGAAAACTTGGATGTTAGTATAACATTTCTTTCTTTTTTTTTTTTTTTTTTGAAGAATGAGGAATGGGGTATAGGAAGAAGGGGAGAGATGGGGGAGGAAAGAAGAAGGGGTGGGGGGTGGTCAAGAGAGTTATATCCAAACTAGTTTTGTTTATTTTGAGAGGTGTCAATCTAAAACCTTTGCTTATTTAATTAGCATCAGTGCAAATAGGTACTGAGAGGTCATGAAATTACGGAATATTTATTTGGAAAGGTCTGGTTTTTTTGTGGGACAAAAGTGATTTTTCGTGTTACGATCAAATAGAGTGTGTGTGGGTGTGTGTGTGGGTGTGTGTGTGTGTGTGTGTGTGTTAGGGAGAGGGAGAGAGAGAGAGAGACTTTGACTTTGACATTTTATTGAATAAACACAACGGTTCATTTCAAATTGGTAGTGTGGGGTAAGGGTTGAACAGAACAAGTTCGAAATCGAAACTGAAAACGTACATACAGCGTTCCGTCGCGATAGGCGACACCTATCGCGGAAATTCAATTAAGATTTTCACACATGGCATATATCCATAAGCGTCCACATTTGCCAATGATTGTCTCAACATCATACAGCAAGTACACAATTCAGTTAGTCGGGTGCTGATCTGGATACCGGTGGTCTTTTGCTTCTTTTATTTTCGCTGTCGGACAAATTAGTTTGTGTGTGTGGGTGTGTGTGTGTGTGTGTGTGTGTGTGAGAGAGAGAGAGAGAGAGGTGGGTAGGGAGGGGTAGGAGGTCTGCGGGCTTGTGTGGGCAGTAGCACGAGCACTAATAGGGAAATGTTTAGCCAGCCAAACGCGTAAAGTGAAGACACACTGAGATTTTTTGGGCTTCTAAATCAATGCCCAATCGTTGGGTCATGTAATTCAGTCTTAAGAAACCAAAAGAAATAGTACTGGAAATATTATATTACCTTGTCCTCGTTATCTTTGTTTTCCCGACCGGTTTTAAGGTATTAAGAAGTGATTTTACTTGACTTGACTTTACTATTGTGGCTGTGGCTTTTTGTGTGTTTCAGAACGGTGCCAGCTTAGCGTATGAAGGATCCTCAGATGAGCAGCAAGTCAGGGGGGAAGACGCCCCACTGTAGAGTGTGTGGGGATGAGTCCTCCGGCTTTCACTATGGCGTCGACTCGTGCGAGGGATGCAAGGTAATGTTAAACTAACAAACAGCGTAGCCGGTCGTCAGGGTGGTAATTGTTGTTTTCATAATAATAATAATAATAATAATAATAATAACGGATTTTTTTTATAGCGGGTATTCCAGCCTATGACCAGACTCACCACGCTTTACATAGTCATTACGTAAAAATACATGCACTCGATCAAACATCGCTTTTGCTACGATAGGATACACCAAAAGACGGAACAGTAAAGGTAAAAACAGTTACTGTTTACAACTATGTACACAAATGACAAAAAAGACAGAAATAGACTATTTACAACTATGTACACAAATGACAAAAAAGACAGAAATAGAATAGCAAAAACCTATTCACAGCTATTTATATGCCCGGTTAGACCCAGGAAGAAAAACAGTATAAATATTTATAGTTGTCTTTCCCCAATTATGAACAAGGCAATAGCTTCAGACCTTTTTTTTTTGTTGTTGTCTGGTATCATCATTAAGAGCAGCGGCAGTAGTGCATCGTCGTCGTCCTCGTCTTCCTCTTCCCCCCCCCCCTCCCCTCATCCTTTTGTCATTTTTCTTCTTAAAATAACAAATATGATCAGCAGCACCACCACCACAAAGGACGATACCAATAATTTCTCCTGTCAGCACATAACTTGGCGTGAAGTTTTTGAAGTGAATTTTGAGCATATGGTTTCTGGTACATATACAGTAATAATTTTATAATAATAATAATAATAATAATAATAATAATTTATTTTGTATAGCGCAATTCAAACATAAAATGCTTCACAAAGCGCTTGATCACACGCAGCCACACACAGATACACACGCATAATAAATATATTCTGCATTTAAAAACAATACAACATGTAAACCTAGTGAAGGTAACAAACCAACAAATAAAAGTATAAAATCAGTCAATCAATCAATCAACTTATAAAATAAATGAGTAATTTCAAAGGAAACATTTAAGAGAGGGACGTTAATACCAAAAGAGGCAGATCAACAATACCTCATCTAAGATGTAAAGTGCAAATGTTGGTGAAATACATCAATTTTGTGAATAAATGAACTCTTATTATAAGACAACCTTGCTGAGAGAGAGAGAGAGAGAGAGAGAGACAGACAGACAGACAGACAGACAGACAGACAGACAGACAGACAGAGACAGACAGACAGACAGACAGACAGACAGAGATGATTCGATATTATCAGTAAACAGACACAGTGTAAAATGTTGTCAATCTGGAATCGTTCAACAAACGTAAAGGGCCTCTTGCAGTGGGCTAAGCGCGTTTGATAATAATGGCCCTATATTTGGTCAAATGATCATCCTATTGCTGTCAAACATTATTGGAGCGTTAATGTTTTGCCAGATTGTGTTCTTAGTCGATTTTTCTAGTTCTTGGGTTAGGAAAAGGCAGGAGTTTGCCTTTGATAGAATTGGGATACCTGTCATCGCCATAGCAAGTTCCCAGAGGCAATGCCTAACCATTTTGACTCTCCTTGTAGTGGAAACACATCTTAACAATGTGGAACGGTTTCGCTATTATCAGTAAACACAGTGTAAAATGTTGTCAATCTGGAATCGTTCAACAAACGTAAAGGGCCTTTTGCAGTGGGCTAAGTGCGTTTGATAATAATGGCCCTATATTTGGTTAAATGATCATCCTATTGCTGTCAAAAATTAACGGTCAACGGTTTCGCAATTCTGATTCTCCTTGTAGTGGAAACACATCTTAACAATGTGGAACGGTTTCTCTACACGCCGTGTGTTGTCAAATAAAGGCTTGTGGGACCAAGTAGGCCTGCTGTCAGAATGTAGCTCCGAGGCAAAGCTAGAGCTATTTTTTGATTGGTTGACAATGTTTCACACGGAAAGGCCAATATGGCCGTGTGATGACAAAGTACAGTAAATGCTTTTTGTCAAAAGTGAGATTATTACATTCTCATAGAGATAAACCGGTAGGCCACAAATACAATCCTCCGTCTTATCAGCCTCTTCCTCCTCCTCTTTCGTTTCCTTGCCTTTTCTCCTCCTCCTCCTCCTCCTCCTCCTCCTTCTTCTTCTTCTTCTTCTTCTTCTTCTTCTTCTCGTCCTCCTCTGCCAAGTTATCTTCTCCTCCTCCTCATGTAAAATTGGTGTCGCCTAGTAGACGCCCAATTGGAATTTTTTATGTTTTTACGTTGCGTCTTAAGCGCCGTATTATCGTTTTATTGTTGCAGGGATTTTTCCGGCGGTGTATTACCCAAGGGATGAACCATAAATGCGCCAATGAGGAAAAATGTGACATTACCCCTTTCACGCGGAACAGCTGTCAGTACTGTCGCCTAAAGAAATGCTTCGAAGTGGGCATGTCCAGAGAAGGTAAGAGACAAAACGCGGGGCTATACCATAGTTGTCCGTTGGTTGCGGTGTGATTATATATTTTGTCTTATTCCCTCTTTCCAGCTTTATATTTCTGTCTCAGTTGTTTCAGTAGTGACAGACAAAGCACAACCTCTGTATGTCTCTATTTCTTTCTGTGTCTGTCTCTGTCTGTCTCTCTGTCTCTGTCTCTCTCCCTCTCCCTCTCCCTCTCTCTCCCTCTCCCTCTCGCTCTCTCTCTCTCTCTCTCTCTCTCTCTCTCTCTCTCTCTCTCTCTCTCTCTGTTTTAAGGAGATATAAAATTTATTTTAGGAGTTTCACCTCTCTCTCTCACACTCACGTCCTGCAAACCTCTCCAACTACTAAATTATATTTTTGTTCTGTTGGGCTCGTCATGTTGGCTTCGTGTTGCTACCACCTAAACTTTGGGTGTGTTTCCCTCCCTCCCCCTCCCCCCCTCCCCCCTCCCTTCCCACTCCCCTGACTTCCTCCACACTCCTCCACCTTCCTGTACTAGACCTACTTTTGCCATTGTGTTTATTCTATTCGGCAGTGGTAGTCATGTTATGTTGTTGTGTCCGTACTATTTTATTGTTTTAAGTTCGTCTGCCCCTAATGTGGGACACTTAATATATAGCGATGTACTTTTAGAATTTGACATGCATTGGTTTGGCTAATAAAGTCCATATGCATGTGGACAAACTACATTTGTGGAGAATATTAAGCTCCTTGGTTGTTATTACTATGCATAAGATATGTGGATTTACTGTGCATTGTGTGGTTTAATGAAAAGAAGGATGAGCGTGCTCTCCCTAAAAGAAAAAAGAAAAAAATAAAGTCCATATGCATATCAGACTCTGTGGCGCATTCGTCTCATCAATTACATTAAGTTGTTAGGGTTAGATTTAAGATTAGGGGGCACTGGGTCAGATTTAGGATTGCTTTTTTAATTTAGTTAGCTCTTAAATAAAACCCGAAGCAAATACAATGTGGTCGGAAGTTTTTCTGTGGACACATTTTGGCTCAAGGGACTGGACTTTGTATTTGTCCACTGATTGGCAGGAAATAGGGATTCGGGTGTGTAGGACTAAGTGGGCACAGATTTGCAGAATATGCATTGAAAGATTTGGAAAGATGCAGGGGGAGGGGAGAGGGGAGGCATGGGGGGAGAGGAGGCAGGGGGGAGGGGGAAGTAGATGGAAGTTTGCTATATTGATCTTATGTGTTCATAATAGTGTTGGTATGCGCCAACAAGTCTGATCGGACCCATCCACACTGTCACTTAGCAAAGTTTCAGATTACTGTCGTGATGTGGAAATGTTGTGACACTTAGGAGACAAGAGGGGGGATGAGGGAGGGAGGGGGTGGAATGGCGCGGTTAAAGTTTTTGCGGGTTCGACACGCACCTTATAAAACAAAACTTCCATTTTGAAAACATGTTGTCCCATATGACGTTTTTTAGCAAGTGAACTATGTCAAATGTCCACATCTGTTTTGACATTCAAAATCACACATTTCAGTTTTTTCGATTCAATTTATACAGTAGTGCGAAAGGGGCCAGTGCAGTTTTCTAATTCTGCACGTGTAGACTGAGCATGAGTGAATCTTGTACGCTGGGTAGCTTGCATCATCTGTCCACTTTGATCGTATTCTCCTCCCGCAACCTCTCCTCCCACTTATTCCATAAGCGACATGAGGACGTGATGAATGATTTATAATTAAACCAATGGTAATTTGTGGATATGTTAGTGGATGGATGAAGAGAATGAGGGATTAAGATGATTTTTTTCCACGGGGATAAGTATTGTGATTTTAAAAAGAGAAAATTATTTTTTTTTAAATTTCTACTCCCACCTTTTAAAATTTACCCTCCGCCTCCTGTGGAAGTGGTTATAATTTGAGGCAGATCGCAAGTTGAGATTGTATGAAATACCAAACAATGCTATTTATTTATTTTGGTGGGATAAACTTTATTGGAGCACATGAGTTGTCAGTTCCTTTAGTAATATACACATTTATTTTGCATTGGTCCTTTTAAACAGACGCATCGAGCGGGTCTTGGTTAAATTTTATTAGTAAGACTGGTTTTATGTCCATCTTTTATCATATTTAAATGTTAGCAGTTTAGTCTGAATTTGCTTAGTCCGCTGGATCCTATAAACACTGAATATCTATCTATCTATCTATCTATCTATTGATGGCTTGATAAAGATTTTAATAAAAATAGAAATATTGCCTCGGACCCCAACTTGTTTGTTTTGTTCACCTCATATCTATCTATCTATCTATCTATCTATCTATCTATCTATCTATCTATCTATCTATCTATCTATCTATCTATCTATCTATCTATCTATCTATCTATCTATCTATCTATCTATCTATCTATCTATCTATCTATCTATCTATCTATCTATCTATCTATCGAGAGGGTAATAATTCTTTGCTCGTTGCTTTAAATGGTACAAGGGTAGTATTGTGGCGATACCAAAGTACCGGAGCATAAGTGCTGCTTGTGCTGTGTGTGTGGAGGATGGGGGTGGGGGGAGAGGGGAATGGTCGAAGGGCATTCCAAAGATTGTGAAACTTGAATTGGGAACGGTTATAAGGCAGACGTCATCATCTATGTGAAGGTGGCAATTTGTGATGCAGAATATAACTTGTGTCTGACTCTGAGGCACTCGCGAATTTCGGAGTAACGTATCTCATAGCATACCCCTGTTTTTGAATCTAGGCTGTTGGTACTAAGTCTGAGATATAATTTTCTGCATTGGCCGTATGGCATTATAATCTAAATCGGAATGCAGCATATATAAACTTGTACGTCTGGCTCCGAGTGTTTTCACTTGTGCATTGCCATAAGACTGATGCCACCTGCTTTGTGCTGCTCTTGGGTGACTTTTAGCGAAAGTTCAAAGAGGACCGACGTGACAGGTTGGATGGAGACGAACGCGGAGGAAAGGAAGAGATGAGGCAAGGAGTATGAGGCGCCATTTGTAAATTAAATCATTATTGTCATTATATCTATAGAACATACATTTTACCTGTATAAAAGATATTGTATACTTATAAAATGAATTCGATGTCTATAAAATACATTCAATAGCAATACAAAACTTTTTATAGCTAAAAACAACATTTTTATAACTACAGACTACATTTTACAATATACAAGAGAAATTATACGCGATCATCACGCCGTTTGTAAATATTATTCTGAAAAACTATTTTATCTCTAAACACTTCATTTTATCTCTAAACACTACATTTTATACATAAACAATTCATTTTATAGGTAAACAATTCATTTTATAACAACAAAGAGCTTTTATAACTATAAAATAAATGTTATAATATATACAATGCATTTTACCTGTAGAATGCATTCGGGGCATTATTTTACATTCGGCGCATGACATTAATTTTATACTGACTTTCGAATTGCTGATCCCAGGGAAGCAACTCCATCCTCGTGTAGACTACTTGTAAACTTCTAAGCGACTCAACATGGTAAAGACCATTAAAGTCTACTACAAAAAATGGCAAGGACCATACTAGTGTACTATATAAATTGGCGAGGACCATACTAGTAAAATGCTGATAAAACATCAGCGACATCATTGTCAGTCTCGACTGTTCCAATTATTTTTTGGTCGTCTTGAAAAACTATCGATAAGCACGAAGGCAAACCAGCTTCCATTGTAACTGTTACCTTGGAGATTGTTGACATCGCGGGAAGTCGATATAGGCCTAGCGGGAATTCCCTACACGCGCCCTAGCTATCTAAATTTAGCTTATGCAACGTCACTTCCACATGAAAAGGCGAGAGCCCAGCGCATACGTGCAGGAGTGGGGGGGGGGGGGGGGGGGGGGGGCCTTTTTTCGTTGAATTGGTTGAATGTACCTATTAACCAATCGTCCCCTATACGCTTAATGAGTCCGGGGACGTAAATTTTAATTTTGTTTTAAAATAAAACGTCAGTCATCTTTGCGCACCGCATAGCAACTTTGGGTCGCTTAGAACGTTACAAAATAAAAATAATCGAAGGGAGAGAAGCAGTTATACAATAAGAAAGTTAGTATAAAATTATTGTAAGGCGCCGACTGGAAAATAATTGTCGCGAATGCAGTCTACAGGTACAATTCATTGTACGTGTTATAAAATGTATTCTATAGATAAAAGTGCTCGTTGTTGCTATAAAATGAAGTGTTTACAGATAAAAGAAGTTGTATAGATCGTTTTAGCTATAAAATGACTTGTTTATAGATACAATGACTTGTTTATAGGTAAAATGAATTGGTTACTTATAAAATGTTTTGTTTATAGATAAAATGAATTGGTTACTTATAAAATGTTTTGTTTATAAATAAAATATTGTGTTTAATATTTACAAACGGCGTGACGATTCGTGTATGATCTCTTGTATATCGTAAAATGTAGTCTGTAGCTATAACAATGTTGCTTTATAGCTATAAAAAGTGTTGTATTGCTATAGAATGTATTTTATAGGTATATAATTCATTTTATAATTATACCATATCTTTTATACAGGTAAAATGTATGTTCTATAGATATAATGACAATAACCATTTAATTTACAAATGGCGCTTCATAAAGGAGAGCCCTCTATTTTACCTTGTGTACTTTACCCAATATTATGCTAGCATCTAGGGAATCTACATTAGACGCAATACTAACATGGAGATATAATCTTTACTGGATGCACTATACTATCATGCCGAATAGGAACAAATCTCCCATCATCTCCAGCTGTCAAAGGCTAAAATTGTTTTGTGAGTGTGTCTGTCTGTCGTCATAGTCCTTAATAATCTTGATCCTTTTCTTCTTCTTCTTCTTCTTCTTCTTCTTCTTCTTCTTCTTCTTCTTCTTCTTCTTCTTCTTCTTCTTCTTCTTCTTCTTCTTCTTCTTCTTCTTCACACAGGGTACTTTTTGAACATAGTTTGTCCATGAACCAGATCTGTCTGTTTTTATCTGTACTGAATGATGGAGCAGTTAGTTATCCATGTGCTGTTATAAAGAGAAGAAGGACGTTAATTTACTGGCATTGCTCGGTTGATAAGCATCTTTAACCCGAGGGAATCCGCCAGCGTGTTGCGATGTCATTAGATGAACGGAAACCTTTTGGCTCTTCCACGTGTTCATCCTTTGGCTTCATAAGATTACATTTCATTGCTTGTGTGTCTACATTGGTTTGTAAGAATATGAAAATCCCTGCCTGAAGCCACTGGATTTGTTCGTTGATCCTTGTCCATTTTTGCCTGTGGTAGGCCTAAGTATAGTTAGACTGAGACTAAGGTACTTTCCCCCCTTTCCCCAATTGCCCCAAACGTTTACACGATATAGTATGATCATATAAGAGTTTATTACTCCAGTGTATTGAGGTAAAAGCTATCAAAATAGCGTGTACGCAGTTTAAGGAGACATTCGATCCTTTTATCTCACCTCGCGAGTTTCCTGCTATACAGTTGATTGCGCCTCCGCCGATACTACAGGCCAAGAACCAATCGCATAGAAACAGCCACAGGAAAGACCTCCAGAATTACGCTGAGTGATAGTGTTGAGTCACGTACCGGTTTTTCATGTTTTTTCTTTTTCTTTCACGCCTGTATGGGTATTCTAAGGGAGATAAGTCACCCAGGGCCTACAGCAGACGACCTTTTGAATGGTCGGACACGAAGTTTAGATTACATTTTCGCAAACATAAGACACACAAAGTGAATGAATAAACACATCAGCAAATAGTCTTAGCAGTAAATTGAGACATTTTATAAGTTTTTACGCAATTTTGGTATCGACCTCAGACGCACATTCAGTAGTAGTACAATACAATACAATACAATACAATACAATACAATACAATACAATACAATACAATACAATACAATCAATACCATTTATTTGTCTCACACGGAGCAATTACAATGGTAGGCACTCGAGTAAATACTGAATTTAAACTGCCACTACGAGTACAGCTTTGATGGGGGTGTAAATCGAGCAGTAGAAAGGTTTGAAGATTTACTTAGTGAGATAAGTGTAGAAACAGAGAAGCCTGCAATTGCAATGCAAGATAAGAACAGAAGCGAGGGTCAGTTATTGGTAATTTCTATAACGGAACCCAATAGATAGCGATCGGGTTGTTTTCGAGCTTTGTACAGGGACGATTGTTTAGAACCAAAGCAGCTAAAAGTGCGAGTTTAAGGGTACTACTACTGAACCGGGCCATAAAATATTGCTTCATGTGTTGGTCGTGGAACTTGTTGTACTGTACATGGCTCATAATAATGGTTGTTCTACGTTTTGTCGCCAGCAGCTCCAGTTTTGTCTCTAGAGAGAATGAACGTGCGTCTCCCTGCTTGACACTTTGTGCCGACGTTCAATTTTTGCATCGTTACTGCCCTACAGGGAGGACATAAGCGGGACTTTATGTTAGTAGTTTTATCCTGTCTCTGTTGTTTGCATGTATAGTCGTCGCTAATGTGGGCAGTGTCGTCTTGACTTTCTCCTCCCACCCCCTCCTTCCACCACAGCCTCCACCTCTTCCCCTCCCCTGTCGTCAGAAGATACAATCCGGATAAAATACAATACAACTTCATTGGAGAATGAAAACCAGAAAATTGCCTGTTTACGTTTTTAATTATTCTGTTATTTCATATTGCGCAAAACAATACAAAACAAAAATAATAACCAAGAACTGTGACTTATTAACTTGTTTAGTAATATTATTTCGTTAGCACTACAATGCAAATAGTAAGATAGTATAGGGAGTTACAGAATGTGTTCCACGAACTTTTGTTTCGTGGTGGGGGGGGGGGGGGGGAATGGACTTTTTACTGTAGATAAAATGGACACTTTTGTGCATCCGGTTCAAGTGGTCACGAATTTTTCAGTGCAGGTTAACGAAACTTCGTAGAAAAGTCCCTTTGTACGAAATTAAGTTTATTTGTAATATACTACATGTAGTGTTATAGCTACTTTATTTTTTACATTTAATCTCTGCTATATTAATTTCCGTCAAATTTATACACTTATCTGCAGTTGACACACGTACAATGGGCTTGCCCTAAGTAGGTACTCAGAGTTATCGCTAAAGCTGTCATGGCGCTTGTTGTTGTCGTGTAGTTTAGACTTGGCGAACGGTTTAATATTACAGTACATAATAACACATATTAAGTAGTTATGATGACAGTAATGATTAATCTGTAATTTACTGCTAAAATTGCATCCCGCTCTAGTTAGTATCGCAAGTATTTAATGCCTATAAAATGTTTTTTAAGATCAGTGTCGGTCTTGCTGCAGTCAACTCTCATGAATTGTCTTCCTCACAGCAGACACGAGCACGTAGAGCACACAGGAGATCGTATCGACGGTTTCCTGCAAAACAGATCTTAGATCTGCAAGGCAGATCTTTTAAAGTACACTTCTTCCTTTGGACAATAATTGACTGGAATAAACTGCCGCAGGAGGTGGTTGATGCTCAGTCAAGTTGAAGCCTTCACTAAAAGACTGTCACCAGTTTTATGTGATTTGCTGTCAACTTGTTTACTATGTTTTATCTGTGCTTTTTTATGTGGTGCTGCAGCATTGACCAAATGCATTCCTTGTGTATTCACTTGACAATAAAAGATCCTGTTTGTACCTAATAGTGATCTCCCTGCCATTTCGACACTTTTTTGGGGGGAGGGGTGGGTTAGGGAAGGGAGAGGAGGGGGAAGGTTGTGCACAGGCGCTTTTTATCTGGTCACTCGAGCGCCTATTCCTGTGACTCGTCTCTTGAGCGTTTGTTGTGTACGCGAGGGATGTGTAACTACGTGTATGTTGATTCAGACCGCGGCTTTGTGAAGCTCTCATACAGAATCCAGAACAGCAGACAGGATGTCCCACATGGACTGGCAATATAGTATTGTGTATGAATTTAGCAGCACGCACGGTTAGTTAGTTAGTTATTCATTGCTTACAGGGTCCAGCAAAATGCAAAGAGCCGAATCATGACCACAAAATCAGGACCACAACTTGGTTGAAAGAGAACTCGTCCCTGATCCGTATAAAAGATGTGCTGAAACAACCCTAGTGGTAACACTGAAGGCACTCCACCAGTCGGTCACTTTACAATAAAGGCTTCCCACGCAGGAGACCCTGAGGCTATACTCTAAGTTATCGAACCCTAGTTTACAAACACAAAATAGAATATAAATATCATTATAAAATATTAACAAAACACATACATATAAAATGCCTACATTGCTAAATAACATCATAGGAATCCCTAGTGACCATTTGGCAGAAAGCGTCCAATATTCCCAAGCTGACCCGACAGACCTCATACACAAATAAGGAGTTTTGGAAGAGTTTTCAAGAAAAAACGTAGATGACTGGTCTAGGGAAGAAGATAGTATAGTAGATTGATAGAACAGAGTAGGAATAAGAAAGAACGCAGGAGAAAGACAGCAACAGTGGGAATTTAAAGCACTAAATTTCCAGGTTTACGTTTACGTTAACGTTAAATAGATTAAAGTCCCCGGACGCATAAGCATATAGGGGACTGAACGAATGAACATTGAGGTTTAACGTCTACACCCACCATTGGCGATATGGCAGACCGGGATAACCATCCCAGGGAAAGAGGGGTAGGGACCTAAATCAACACTGAACCACAAGAGCAATCATACTGCTACAATGGACAGTGAAAATGGCCACATTTTATATCGCCCACCACGGGATTCGAACCTGGGTCATCGGTGTGCCAGGCGAACGCTCTACCACTTGAGCTACGGCGGTGGGCAAAATTATAGGGCACTGAAAGTTGGGATACTATTCATAAGGCAACCCCACTGGGGGTTCGCGTACGGTTGGGCGTTACCTAGGTCGGTGATCGGGCAATGACCAGCGCGCACTATATGAGTGAAGTAATCGACATTCTTGTGGCATACTCAGCGGTGGTCACTTTAGCGCTGATGAAACCGTTAACACGTTAAGCCATATGTGTTACTGCCACATGGCTCAGTCACACAGTGTATTGACAACATGGCCAATGTTTGTATAAATTTAACAATGTGATTCATACAATAAAATAAATAAATAAATAAATAAATAAATAAATAAATAAATAAATAATAATAATAATAATAATAATAATAATAATAATAATAATAATAATAAAATTAAAAATAATAATAATAATACAAGTTGATGATGACGTCGCCTTGTTTACGCGCACAATTTCACGCTGGCAGCATGCGGAGGGCGCACACAAAAAAAAAGAAAGAAAAAACAATGTTGTCGCAATCAGAGGTACAAGTGCATTTTAAGATGCTTTTTGAAGCTGTCAACTGTGGCCACATTTCTCAGGTGGCCACATTTTTTAGGTCAGGAGGGAGGGCATTCCACTGCAAGGGCCCACAATGGGAGAAAGCTCTGTAACCTAGTGACCTCTTTTTGTAACCGTCAACGCTCGGCGTTTTAAGCATAGACTGAGAGAAAACCTAATACATAAACACCAGTGGGAACAATAACGTTTTTATTAAGACACAAAAAAACTAATCTGTATATTTATATAACTAACCCACCCCTATATCCAAAATCACACATTTAACTATAATGAAAAAAAAAAGTTAACCACACAAGAATAATAAATAAATGAGAAAATAATTTTTTTTAAAGCCTTCCTTGCTACAGCCTATACAAATTCACAAGTGTTGTGCAATGGTAAATTATTTAACTAAGTCGTATACAATATTAATTATACACAAAGACTTAATAATATTGTAAACAGTAATAATAATATTTCTCATTGGCTAAAAGTCATACAAGCTGCTTGACTACAGAAATTGCCCCTCCAACTAACTAACTATATGTAATGTCTTGAAAGAGATAATTAAGTTGGTCTTATCTTATCAATACATGTGGCTTTATACAACTGGCAACTGACATTCTTTTACATTTTATTTTCTTGAGCAAATTTACGAGAGAATATATAATAAACAGAACATTTCCGTTACAGACTTCCATCCTGCTGGATGGCAGTCATCGACCAGGGTGGTTCCCTCAGGTGCTCGTTTCGTTTGAGATGCCAGGTTGTACAGAGGGCTCCCGTGTCGTAACGGTCACCGCCCACGCCACGTCACACACGACAAGGATGACAAAGTACTGGTGAAGATGCCAGTACCATTACACTAAGACATACACAAGAGCACATTCTTGCATTATTAACAAACCAACATAGGAAAAATACCCACTTACTCTTGTGCATCTTAATGCACATTACTTACTACTACCCTTAACTGTTCTATCCAATATCAAGCTCATTCATAAATTACCTCCCTTTATCATAATTAAAATGACCCAAATTATTTCTTTGTTCTAATTAGAAACAATTTAATTGTAATTTATGAATTATTTCCCTTTATAACTGTTTGGGAACAACTGATCAAATTCCATTAATAAATTTTATATCTTTTCTTAATCAACGACAACAAAATCGTTTTCATTTTATTTTTCTTCTTTTTAACAATGTTACCAAGGAATTCAAACTTGTCATGCATAAATTATTTCTCTTCACAAACGTGGAAACATAGCTATCAAATATAAATTATTTATTTCCCTGCATACAAAAACATAATTTTTTCCATCGATTTTCCCTTTCATTCAAAATATAAAATATATTAATGTTTATACAAGTATGCTTGCACCCGAGAAAAATGGCCACTTAAGGATCACCAGCAGGTACTTACACTACCGCCTCGGTCCGGACAAGACGACACAACAGAAAACGATACAGGTCCGAGTGGTCACAGTAGTGCATGCAGCTCTCTTCTTTCATTCTCACATCGATCGGAGACAATGTCAATGGTTTGTTGAATCTGGCCCAACTCGATCAGAAAGAGCCTATAGGAAATACTTTTGAAGGTTTTCCCAGAATCTTGACCAGCTCTTGGAGCTTGCGAGTGTGCTGTGTACGAAAAAATATTTTCATTTTAATCGCTCTGAGAGCCGACGATGTTGGAGAGATAACATTGATAGTAGTTATTTGAGTATGGACCTATGCAATTTCTGATGCTTTCTTGACTGTATTGGGACTTCTTGACAATGATAAACGATTTTGTGATTAATTAGATGTCGATATCTGCTTTGCATTTACTTATTTACGAATTGATGTATCGATTCTGTTAGTCCATAGGCGTTTATGTAGGGTAACGTATGCCATTTTGTCGTCAATTGATTATCTTTATATATGTTTATAATAGTCGGTTATAATTGTGCTTATATATTAGTTGATACTTTTAGAATGGACTGCAAGACCCATCTGTGTTCAAACGTTCCTTTGATGACACCACAATGTAAATTTGTGTTGAACTTTGTATAAGTGTGTGCGTGTGTGTTTGTGTGTGTGTGTGTGCGTGTTCACATTATCCAATGAAATTTTGTATGTTTTGTTTACCATGTTTTATATTGTTCTTGCTTAGCCTTTTTAGTTCTTAGAAGTGTCTTATGTGAATGTTAAGTGGTCAGTATTCAGTTCATTCAATTTGTTCTTTCTTTCTTGACGTCTGTTCTTCTCACAATATTGTTGACTTGTTAAGTGTATAGCCGCCGATGCTTTAAAAATACAAACAAATCTTTGTCGGCATGCTGAGTTTAGCTAATAATTGCGTTTGTGTTGGTGGGCGTGGGTTGGAGAGAGAGAGAGAGAGTTGGAGAGTGTGTGCGTGTGTATGTAGGCGTGCGCGCGAGCGTGTGTGTAGTGTGTGTGTCAGGGGCCATACGTCGTCTGCGTGTTCCATATTTAGAAGCAGCAACAGCGGCAGTAAGGGGCTTCTCTGGCCATCACCAAGGCAACCGAATCTCCTTTTTGCTGACGACGACGGCTGTGTTGTGTAGGTGGCGGACACACGAAAGTGTCGTACCGATTATCAGGAGACTAGCTGGAGAGGCAAATGTTATATGAAAACGAGTCCAGAGCACTTTCGTCTTATTTCAGATGTCCTGTATGCGGGATTTGGCATGAGAAACTGTCTGCAAAATTTTCCACAGAATATTGCTGTCAGAGTCCAACTTCTGGGACCTAGGCTAATAGCGTAGCTTTGCCATTGAGACCTCTGCAGTACTGTTTTCAGTAAGAGGGCGGGCTGGTAGTGGGATTGGGGACCCAGCCACGCTGTTTGGGACCTCAGTTGAGTTGGGACCGGGCTTTGTGGTGTTTGTAGATTCTTGTCCCAAAACTCTTGATAAGCGCGTCAGACGTTTGAGAGCGAGTTAGACGCTTCAAAACGCTGAATACCAAGTTGAACACTCCAGACATTTCTGATAGTGTAGATGGCAGGCAACATCAGGGGAGCAAAATACAACTAACCCGCTCACGTCTTTGCGACTGTCAATTATAGCGACAGTACTCTTTACCTACCAATTACAAACGGGCCCAAATCGATACTAGTTTTATTTTAGCAAACAACACTTCAAGGTTTCAAAATACCCCTTCGTTACTCTTTCCGCAAAGGCATATGACTCGTTTTAGATGAGGCATATGACTCGTTCGGATGAGAGTATAAACCGAGGTCTAGTCTGTGTCGCATACATTCTATCATAACGGACTTTAAAGATCCTGACGCTCATGTCCTAGACGGGTGAGTGCCGGTGACAAGAACACACCCAGCATGCACCTAGGTCCTTCTCCCCCATCCCTGGCTGCCCAGGATTGTGCTCAGTTGTCCGGGCGTCAGACCATGCGCCCAAAGGCTGCGGGTGGGCGTCTCGGGCGGCTTGAGTTAGATCCTGTATCGGCCAGCGCCTTGAGCAGCTCTTGAGCTGGAAAAGCGCTATATAAGAACGATTAAATAAATAAATAGAACGTATTTTTTTAAATAGTGAATATCTTGTTTGTTGGTAGGGAAAGGTCTGGCTGGGGATGGGGTGGATGGCAGAATAAAATAAATAAAAGGGCAGTTGTTTATATTTTGCTCTGAAAAATGGGTCTTTTTCGCCTTGTCTGTTCTGAAGCGGTTGCCTGCATGGTTGTACGTTAATATGGCAGTTCACTATACTCCGTCCTGTGCGAGTACAAAGTACTTCATACCGTGGTTGTTCACGTGAACAGCTGCAGCGCTTTTAATACATTCAGTCATTTCTACCGCAGCAAAGATAACGGACTACGAAGCAAAACGCTACTCCCAAACGAGACCATGAGCCGTCTGACAGAAGCAAAGATAGTGGATTATAATATAAAGTGTCGCAAGAAAAAAACCAAGATAATGTGGATAAGCAACGTCAGCTGTTCGTTGCATTGCGTTTTTAAGTCGAATTTCTTTTAAATGGCCTCAATATCACTAATTCAGCGTGACATACTCTTTTTAGCAGTCTCTGCCAGTGTTCTCTCTCTCTCTCTCTCTCTCTCTCTCTCTCTCTCTCTCTCTCTCTCTCTCTCTCTCTCTCTCTCTCTCCAGTTTTATTAAGGACTAGCTGTAAGACAGGTCCATAAGACCTAATGCTATTATCCAATTAAAGGTTTCGACTTCTCTCTCTCTCTCTCTCTCTCTTCTTCCCTCTCGTCTTCCCTCTCTTCTTCCCTCTCTTCCTCTCCTACCTCTCCCTCTTTCTCTTTGTCAGGCAGTTCTCCCTCCCTTCCTCCCCCGCTCTCTCTCTATATATCTCTACCCCTCCCTCGCTCTCTCTCTCTCCCTATCTTTCTCTTTGTGGGGTCGTTGGGGAGACACGAGGGCTGGTGTCGCGGAGTTTCGTTGCTGTTGCCCAGAGGCTTGACATGTCCAGCGCCGTCCATGCACGTTTTGACATCATCTGTCCAGTTCGTTCTTTGCTTTCCTCTGCGACTGCCTCCTTCCACTGTTCCTGTAATAATGGTTTTTGCAAAGGTGTCGTGCCCCGTTCCGTCAGAGTTGCTTAATAATTAAAAAAAATATCTTACAACAAAAACTAACTCTCCCCTTCCCAATTTTTTTTTAACAATAATTATTATAATTTTAATGTATAGATATAAAATTAATACATTCCATTTGTTTATGTGTGTAGTATTAGCTTGGCAATATGTGGCTAAAAATAGCGTCGCCGTGAACTATGCACATTACGGTACAGTTTCTATGTCATAGCGTTATAAAACGTTCACAAAAGAAAACGCAAAAGTCGGTTTGGGGCGCTTTGTTAACGTTACAAAACGTATGCAAGAGTGAAAACTGTTTAAAACACCAAAAAAAAAAACCAGGTCGCTTGTTGGTGTTTAACGTTTGTAAACAGAGACATCGTTTAAATATCCAAGAGCAACATGAACATTCACACCTTAGTGTGCCTTTGAGCAGCGAAATCCTACTGTGTCAATGCGAAATTTAGGATAAACTCCTATCCTATCCTTCATATCCTATCCTGTAACTCGAAAGTCGTTGGGGCACCACAGATGATCGTTTAACCAGCGTACTCCACCTTTCTCTCTCCTCATCAACCCTCATGGCTTCGCTCAGTGTCAAGCCAGTCCATTCTCGAATATTGTCCTTCCACATCTTTTTCTGTCTCCCTCTTCTTCTGCCTCCTTGCACAGTGTCTTGCAGGATGGTCTTGCAAGGCCTGATTCTCTGGAGACGTGGACGTACCATAGGAGTTTCCGTTTCTACACCACTGTGAGCATGTCATCGTGTTGTCCGGTGTTTTGTGTGATGGTCTGTCGGACTCCGTCGTTGGTGATGTGCTGGGTATAGGAAATGCCCAGAAGTCTTCTGTGGTACCTCACCTCCATGCTTTGTTTTCTTCGTTGTAGATCTGCTGTGGGAGTCCACGTTTTCGCAAGAGGATGACAAGGGAGCGCAGCAACCGTACCTTGGAGTGTAGACTGAAAGTCCTGTCTTTCCAAATGGGCTTCAACCTTGTCAGGGCAGCAGTTTTTTTGTGCTATCTTTTAGAGGACTTCCTGTCGGGACCCACTGATAAAATTGCTCCTAAATATTATAATCTGTGCACCGTGTTGAGGGATTGCCCTTGGATTTTGATGTACGTGTTGATGCCGTTGGTGTTTTTGGTCATCATTTTGGTCTTCTCTGCACTTATTTCCATTCCAAAGGCTCTGGAGGTGGTGTCAGGCCTCGGTAAACCCATTTTGGCAACAACAAAAAAAACTTAACTAAACGATTAAACCTTACAACTGGACAACTTTAACCAGTTTGAGCATTGTGCAGAGTATCTTGAAGCCTACTTATTCATTTTTTCCCTCTTCCTCCCCCTACCGCCATTTTCCTCTCTTCCTCACCCCTCTTTTTTCATCTCTCTCTTTCTCCATCCCTCCCCTCCTCCTCCCTTCAATCTTCTTAAGACGTGATATCAGGAGCGAGATGGAAATAGATGCTCCGTGTAAATATGAATGAGCCGTGTGATAAACAGAGTACTCGATCTTCCGCAGCTCTCCACAGTGCTCGAAGATGTTTTGGTCCATCCTGATAATCCCGTGGAGGGCACACGCTGCTGCAACGAATGCACCGTTCACAAAGAGTATCGCAGACCATCCGACTTTCGGCTAGGATGATTTGTTATTCACAAGGCTGTCTGTCCAGTCTTTGATTTACGGTGTTGTTAAGCGGCTTGCAATACTCAGCACGCCAGTAAACACGTAGTCCTTTTACTGTAGAACATGTCAAACGCAATCCAGTCATTTGTATGGCTTTTTAACTGTCAAAAGACCGGGCAGATCGCACGGAGACGATAGCATTAGCAGTGTTCTTCTCGTCAACGTACTGTCCTAGTGCGCAAAAGTTCAAAAGGTCGCAATAAAGGGTCTTGATCTGTTCCCGCGTAAGAATAATGAAAACAACGCATGTCAGACTCTTGATATTTAGATTCAGTCAGATCGATATCTGCAGATCCTTTATTGCTAAATTTCATACAATGCACCACCATGGATTATTCAATAGTTTGTACTTCCATGGCACCACGAATACATCGCAGCGAGAGGTGTATGTAATATAACAAAACATTACATATAGTAGAATATAACAATACACCCAACACACACCATTCCAAAAGGCGAATATTGATGTTCAGATATTGTTATCATTCAGGACGCATTAGAACCTCTTCATGCCTACGCCATACTGTTTTCAAGCGAATTCTGATGGCAATCTGACATTCGATACGGCTGCTGTGTTGAACTTGATATATCGGACTTGAGGTACTTGATATATTGGAGAACAAAAGTCTGATAGAAGAGGTTGAATTTTAGCATAGTCTGCTATTTAACATAGAGCCTCAATATTAGAGAGAGTAGTTTTAAATGTTAAAAAACAACAACTATAGACTGCGAGAAGAAGAAGAAGAGGGGGACCGAAAAAGAGGTGGGAGGACAACATTCGAGAATGGACTGGCTTGACACTGAGCGAAGCCATCAGGGTTGCTGAGGACAGAGAAAGGTGGAGTATGCTGGTTAAACGATCATCTGTGGTGCTCCAACGACCTGAGAGTTACGGGATAGGATAGTATAGGACAGGACAGGCTTGCGTTGTAACATACTATTGATAATCAAAGAACACAAAGGAGGTTGAATTTCGCTATAGGCTGCCACCGAGAGGAGGTTGAATTTCGCTGTAGGCTGCCGTAAAACATAAACCTTTAATATCAGAGGACATAGATCATAGAAGTTGATTGTCAGTAAAACCTTGATTCCAGAAAATATAGAAATTGTGTTTCAGTAAAGGCTGCTGTTGAAAGGGTGCTAAGCTGAAGAGTGTATAGTAGGCACAATATTGTTTATTTACAAAACAAAGAAGAGACCCCAACAATTCAAAGCTTATCAGTAGGTTTGACTTTGAGCGAATATTATCCATTCTTTCGTCATTTAATGTGACCACAATACAAATTCCCGAGTAAACTCATTGTCGCAAAAATAAATCAACCAACCAAACAAACAACAACAACAAAAAACCCAAGATGGCAAGCCATTCAAATTTCTTTTATTTTTTAAGACACGCAAAAAGACGAGTTTTTTTTTTTTAACCCATTTGCTACCACGATCCCATATATGGGATCACGTGAATGCAATGTGCTCAGTGAGCACATTGGATTCACGTGATCCCATATATGGGGTCGTGGTAGCAAATGGGTTAATTCTTTCTAAAGTGTTCATCATGTTCTGGGCAGTGTTGTGACTCGGCTTTATCCTAACAATACAAAAGAAAACCGTGGTATGATAGGACTATCATCTCCTTTCCTATCACGTAACTCGAAAGTCGCTGGGGCACCACAGAAGATCATTTAAACAGCGTACACCATCTTTGTCTGTCCTAAGCAACCCTCATGGCTTCGCTCAGTGTCTAGCCAGTCCTTTCTCGAATGTTGTCCTCCCACCTCTTTTTCGGTCTCCCTCTTCTGTGAGCTGTTATCGTGTTGTCCAATGGCTTTTGTGATGGTCTGTCGGACTTCGTCGTTGGTGATGTGCTGGGTATGAGATATGCCCAGAAGTCTTGTGTAACATCTCGTCTCCATGCTTTGTATTCTTCGTTGTAGGTCTGCTATGAGAGTCAATGTTTCGCAAGCGTATAGGGAGATGGGGATGACAAGGGAGCGCAGCAGTCTTACCTGGGAGTGTAGAATGATAGTCTTGTCTTTCCAAATGGGCTTCAACCTTGTAGTCTTGTCTTTCCAAATGGGCTTCAACCTTGTCAGGGCAGCAGATGTTTGTGCGATCCTGGAGAGGACTTCCTGTCGGGACCCATTGTCTGACACAATTGCTCCTAAATATTTGAAACTTTCCATCGGGATTGGCCTTGGACTTTGATGTCCGTGTTGATGCTTTGGTGTTGTTGGTCATCATTTTGGTCTTCTCTGCACATATTTCCATTCCAAAGGCTCTGGAGGTGGTGTCAAGCCTCTGTACCAGCTGTTCCAGTTCTTGTTCCTCTCCAGCCAATCCATCAGTGTCATCCGCAAAACGGAAGTTAGGGATTGTTCTACCTCCTATGTTGACTGTGCCTTCGTGATTTGCAAGAGCATCTGACATGATGTGCTTCAGGAAGATGTTGCAGAGTATTGTGGAGAGCAGACATTCTTGACGCACGCGGATTCGATTGTTGTTCTGAACCAGTTCCCGACGGCGCTGTTGTGGAGGACTGCACTGGTAGCCTTGTCATACAGGCTTTTGATTGCTTCAATAATGTTTTAGGGCTGATGTTGTACACTCTCATGGTTGCCTACAGAGCTGCATGCCAGACTCGGTCAAACGCTTTCTTGAAGTCCACAAACACATGATATAGATGTTGTTGGTGCTGTAGGTATTTCTCGCAGATTATTTTGAGGTTAGAAATTTGCTCAGTGGTACTTCGCGTGCCCTGAATCCTGCGTATTCTTCAACTATGACTTGTTCAGCTTGGGGTTTCGACCTGTTGAGTATTATTTTCCGGAGGACTTTGCTGATATGGCTGATGAGGTTGATGGTGCGGTAGTCTTCCCAGTACTGAAGGTTATCATTTTTGGAAGGATTGATTACAAGCGACTGGGTCCATGGTGTAGGCCTCTCCCCACTCTGCCAGATCTTTTTACAGTTAATGGTGAGGGCTTCATCGCTTCTCTTCCTTCTTAAAGCAATTCTGCGGGTATGTTGTCCACTCCAACTGTCTTCCCCTTCTTTAGCGATTGCAATTCTTATCGGAGGAATTGGGAGGATTTCTTCTTCTCTGTTCTGGGGACATGCTAGAACTGATGAGTCTCTGTTTGATGTGGGGTTGTTAAAGGTCAGAGCAGTACTCAGTCCATATGTCCAAGACTTCTTGTTCTTCTGTAAGGCACATGACAGACTTGCTTTGGATCGTTGAGACCTTGGGCTGTTTAACACTTGTCAGCCACTTCACAGTCTGGTAGACCTTCTTGCTGTTGTTCTTGTTCAGACTGTTCTCTACTTCCTGAAATTGATCTTCTATCGAGTTCGTCTTTGCTGTGCTCATGCCTTTTTGGATGTCATTGTTGATTTTTCGGTAGGCATGAGCTCTCAATAAGGTGTTAAATTTCTTTTTCATTTCTCTTCGTTTGTCATATATGTCCAAAAGTTCGTGTGATCCACGTTTCTTCTTTGGGCGATGCTTGCTAAGGATGCTGGTTGTGATGCTCCGCGTTGGGACCGTACGAGTCCATCGTCTGGATTTTTTGTGGGAACCAAGCATGTTTGCCAGTATCAGATTGTTCAGTCTCAGACCTCTGTCATTTGTCTCGTTGTTGCAGTGGTTTCCAAACGTGTCTCTCCAGTTGTGGTACGATGCTTGGCCAACCTTGGCAATCCAGTCGCCGTTCACTATGACTATGTCCTTCATCGGCACTTGGTCAAGGACAGCCTACAGATGTTCGTAGAAATCTTCGACTTCGCTGTCGTCATAGTCTGATGTTGGGGCATAGGCCTGAATGATGGTGATGTTGAAAGGGGCTGCTCTCAGATGGATGGTAATGAGTCTACTGGAGACTGGACGGCAACCCATGACAGTGGCTAGAATGTCTTTGTGGACCAAGAATCCAACGCAGTGTTCGTGCCCGTCATCTCTCCCGCTGAAATAAAGCTTGTGGCCTTCGTCGGTCGTTATGTTACATAGGCCTTTCCGGCGCAGTTCGCTGGTACCTAAAATGTTCCATCGATATTGGGCCAGCTCGTGGGCCAGTACTTCTAAGTTTCCTTCCGCAGTTGAGGTCCTGACATTCCAGGTTCCTAAGACGATGTTGTCTCTCGTGTCGATCTTGCTAAGTTTTCCATCAGTAATCCACTTATCACCTCTGTGGCCAACGGAAGGCGTTGTCCTTGGTGACCCGGGCGACGACCGATCCGGTTCTTTTCGTTATACGGTGTGACTTGGGCAAGAAAGACCTGGCGGGGTCCAATCCTCTTCAGGCTGTTGGCCTCTGCCGAAATCCACGAGTAACAGTGTGGCTCGATTTGACCCCGAGCACGTGGTCGTTGAACCTATATTACGTGAGGTTCCTCCGAGCTAGCCGGTGACTTCTTTGTAGAAGACTTTCGCCCATTGATGCCATGCTGACCTCATCCTTGTCGTCTCCTCTTATGACACCTCGAGAAGCATGACTCTATTCTATTCAGTGTCCCAACCCACAGGCCACTACCTGATTTATCTGGAAGCAAAACATTATCGAAATCGGATCAACCCATTTTTTTAGATAAAGCAACAAGCTTGTTTAGAAGATGGTAAAGCGCAATGACCTTGACCTTTGAGAAATTACAGATAAGAATGATGTAACATGATTAGCAGTAGCTAGTAGTTAAAGTATGCACAAAGTAAAAATGATGAATTTCGGTTCAGTTATTGTTGAGATAAGGCTACTACAAAAGGATAGCCAATGATTCCAAGTACCTGTATACCCAGTCTCAACAAAATCGCTTCATCCGCTTTTGAAATATTGGGCAAAACGTGTGTAGCAATAAACTTGACAACTGTGACGTTAGGTAGAGCAAATACTATGGCATGGGAGGCAGGCTACTAATCTATAGGTTATGTTTCCTATAAACCTTGGTTAAAATCCCTTTAGTGATTCTTGATATATTGGCGTCCAAGGGATCGACCAACGGACGGACCGACATTTTGCTCGTTCTGATTCCTCAAGACTATTTCAGAGTATTTTGAGTCAAGTCACATTCTTGATACCCTGGCCCTTTGACATGGACCTTTATTATGAAAGAACATAAATTTGATACTCTGTTGCTAAACAGCACGTGGGTATCGTATTCTGCAGCTGCGACTAATCACTGTGTGGACGATCAATTGCCTTACACCAATCCCGAATAGAAACTTGAAGTCCTCTCCGGTGTAATCCGTTAAGGGTTCAGATCCCACAGCTGACCTAGCCATCCATTTTTTCCCCCGTTCTGCATCCGTCCCCACTCTTGCTACTGTATCGCACTTTTCTTTCTACGTCTCTCGTTCTTCCCAGTTGCCCAGCCAGACCCATCCTCCTGTTTCCTACCTTTTCGTCTCACATTTTCTTCTCTTTATGTGGTATAATATAACTATAGCAGCTTTTATTATACAGTAGATAATGCAAAGCTCCTGGGAATCTCATAGGCTACACCATGCAGATCTTAAGAAACCTATAACCTTAGTAGCATCCATCAAATAATTGTTGTAGCACTTAAACTGTGCCGGATCCCCGCGATGAACATTGTAGTCAAGATGCAGAGAAGGAGAAGTCGATGGTGGAGAAGGAGGAGGAGAAGACGATAAAGGAGGAGGAAGAGGAGAAGATGGTTGTTTTATTCAGTGCGAATGCAGTAAGCGGAAAGAGATGACAGCCCCCTTAATATTCACAATGACGAACAATATTATCCGTTTGATCGATCTTTAACTAATGATCATTTGGTAATTAAGTGATACTTACACGTACACAATCAGAGCCGTTACTATAAGTATTTTCAATGCGTTGCTTTAGCTTCACCATATTTAAGTCTTATGTTTATGTTTGGCTGGTCTTTGAATAAATAGAACTTTATCATTGTGGTCCAAGTGATGCATCAGCTTACACAATGTTAGCCTGTTGGTCGATCATTGAAACAGTTATCGGGCAACCTTGACACTACCGGTCACAAAACAAAGTGAGTCACTCCAAAGGTTGCATGCCCTAGCAGCGTGCAACTTAAGCCGACCTCCTAGATGACCACATCTTTTTATCTTGAAGGATACTTTTTCAAGTCATCGGCAACCTAGGCCAGTGGGGACAAAATAATAAATTTTATTTATTTATTTAATGTCTTATTTCATCAGTTATATAATATTGTATACTTGTTTCAATTTATTTCCGCCGCCTCCCCCTTTTTTCCTCACTCCTCCCACTCCTTAAACCTTAAAACATCTTTTTTACGTCACATTTGGTTAAATTAATTAAACCTTTTGATGAAGACAGTGTGAGCTAATCAAATTTTACTAACGACAGCTCAAAGTATACCGTTTTTGTTGTTTAAATCCTGGCAGCTTAAAATTTATTAATTCCTTTGTAACAAGGAAACCTTTCAGTTTATTATTATTATTATTATTATTTCTTCTGCTGCTGCTGCATCCTTCTCCTCCTCTTCCCCTCCTCCTTCTCCTTCTTTCTTGACGGCGACGGCGACGACGGACTCTCTCTTTGTCTCTCTCGCTCGCTCTCCTGCACACTGGTTTTGAGATCACAGACACGTTCTCATAGCAGTTTATACGCTAATGCAGTAATCCGTTATCGTGTGCAGAAAAAGACAGGCGGCCCCCACCCTCACCCTGTTCTCCTCCTCCTGATCCATCAGATAGTCTTGCAGGCTTCATTCTCTCCACACCCGTAACTCCAACTTCCTGTCCGACTTCTATAATTCACCATTATAATTATACATCTCTCCTCCTACTGCCCCCCCCCCCCAACACCCCCTCCATTTTCTTCCTCTCAACAGCATTGTAGTGATTAATTACTCTCTTCCCTCTCTCCGCTCTCTTCTCTCTCTCTCTCTCTCTCTCTCTCTCTCTCTCTCTCTCTCTCTCTCTCTCTCTCTCTCTCTCTCTCTCTCTCTCTCCCCGCTGTCTTCTCTCTCTCTCCCCGCTGTCTTCTCTCTCTCTCTCTCTCTCTCTCTCTCTCTCTCTCTCTCTCTCTCTCTCTCTCTCCAGATCTCTTAGATGCTAATCATGATTTAAATAAATGTATTTCAGAAAATGAAGTTGTTCAAGCAGTTAAGAAACTGAATACTGGGAAAAAAGCCTGTGGTACTGATGGAATGTTGCCAGAAATGCTTCAGGTAGGAGGTCCTAGCATTATTACATTTTTACATCAACTTTTCAATACCGTATTCGAAAATGGAGCTGTCACGTCACCCGAATGGGATCAGTGACTTCAGCTCATACAACGAGTATTAGGCTGCAACTCAACTATAAAAACAAAACTAACACAAGTGCCAGATGCACATTTATACTCTTTTATTCAACGCACATACAGGAGAATGGGAAATCTAACCCAACCCCAACCCTTATCCAGACCCACAACCCCAACAATTACCAAACAATTACCTCCCTTGTCTAATCCGTAACCCCTAGACACTGGACATAAGATGCCAACACAATCAAGATATAATATATGAAAATAAAGGTGCAGTAATAACAATTGAGGGCTTAAGTATACAAAAGCAAAGCCTTGAAGAAATGTATTTAGTTAATAGTAGACACTTCATACACAGATTATCTGTCCGATCTCCAACACAGGTTTAATTAAACTGACTGTAGAAAGTCACTGTTTAATATATGTTTATGTGCGTGTAATGGGCGTATGATTGAGGGTGTATGAGACAGTGTTCCCTCCACACAAAAAAAATGAGAGTCCTTGGGACTCCCAGGTATAAAATTTTAAGAGTCCTTGTGCAAATTTTGAGAGTCCCCAAATCGGTGGATGAACGGGTTTTGGGCCCAGTCAACCAAGTCAGAAGTGACATGATCGTGTATGAAAGAATCAAAGAATGGATTAACGAAGATTTCTTTTGTTCAGTGAATGTATTGCTTGGAGGAAGTTTACAATGCGCGCGCATGCGATTTTTAAGGACGACAACTCCCACACAATCTTTAATCGTCTGCAATGGCAGTCTCAGTTGGGTTCTGATTCTGATTATGCCGTGAATTAGTTCGCCACTCGTTGGTCGTATTTATGACATCAGCGATTCCAAAAAAATGTGTGCGTCCACAGGACGCACATATGCAAATTTTCCTGCGTCCTTTCTCATATTTTGTGCGTAATTGACGCAATACTGTGCGTAATCGGGAACACTGAATGAGAGGCCCTGTGTAGTGAGACCCAAGTAGAAGCGGTCCCACAAGCTTGCCTCCTCCCGCAGGTGGAAGTAGAGGTGGAACAGAGTACGTAGCACGAAGTACTTAGTATGAAGACGAAGTATGTAGAACGAAGAACGAAGACGGAGCACCCAACAGAAGCGGAAGTAGTGGAACAAAGACAGGTAGTACAATGGTAGTAGAAATCGTAGGCCCAATCTGGTCAACAAATAAACCGTCTTAATAAACTACCTCAACATGTAAACAATACATGGGAAATAACTCCTTCCGCCGTCCGCCATCGTGACCTGTTTATTTATGCATCATATCACCTTCAGTTTCCAGGCCTGTGAAGTACAGACACACCAACACCACAATACCACACAACACAACACAACACTGTAGAGAGTAGGTGGTTCGTTACTGTCTTATTATGATTTTCTAGGGCACTCTAGCACTTACGAAAAGCTAGGTTTTGGGAGGTCTCTAAACCAAGAGCACACACCCTTAGGACGTCACTCAACACAGAGATCACGCAGCACTGTGGCAGCAAAAGTCATCCTCAATTACTATAAATTTACTTTTCTATAATAATTGTCACAACTCATGGGTCATTCTTGTCCGTGTTAAGGCACAAGACTTTGGGTGGTTCCAAAACACAACCCTTAGAAAACGGACCCTACACTTATCCTATGATAGTGGTAGTCACAGTCTCTCCAAAAGTCGTCTAACCACAAAGATTACCGCCTCCAACTCTGCCACTTCTACCGCTTTTCCCAGCCCACAGTACCAGGCACAGCTCCGTTCAATTTATAATAGCTATCGAGCACGTGAAAAACCTATTTCCTGACATACACTAAGCATTCCAAAACGCTGATTCAAACTTCGCACATCGCACTCTCAGAGATATGAAACTGTACACTATGTTCAACCTTACACAGCATAAAATTAGCGTGCGTCAAAACTCGTTTCGTCACAGAAGCATACCCTATAGAATGGTCAAAGGCTATCCTAGTGCCAATTTCAAGGAAAAGCACACGTGATAGCTGATAATTATAGAGGCATTAATTAATTAATATTTTAAGCAAGTGTTACATTCATATTTTGAATGCAAAACTTTACAACTGGCTTGAAAGCAGTGACAACATTACACGCGTACGCAGGCTGACAGGAGAACAGGCAAGATTTTGTAAAGAGTATTCGACCACAGACCACATATTTAAATTATTTTCTATTGTACAAAAATGCATGAGTAAAACTAGACATAAAATGTATGCAGCCTTTGTTGATTTCGGAAAGGCTTTTGACAATGCTCGATATGATCAGTTGTTAAATCCTTAACATAAAGAAGGAGTTAAGAAAACATTTCTTGTATCTTTAATGGCTATATTCTAATTTTTGCTTTTATATGGAGAATATTCTGAATTATTTTAGCTGTCCAGTGGGTGTTAGACAGGGGTTTAAAATCAGCCCTACGTTATTCTCAATATTTATGAATGATTTATCTAATCATATTAATCAAACTGGTAGACATGGGGTGCAACTGTTGCCGGGTCTTTTGGAGCTGTATATACGTTTATTTTGCAAATGACTATTTCTAGTGTCAACCACACCCTCTGGTTTGCAAAATCAATTGAATTAATTACAGAATTGTTGTGGTGCATTAAAAATGAATTGTAAATCTTGATAAAACTAAGATTATGGTGTATAGGAAAGGAGGGCACTTGTCTAAAAAGTGAAAAATGGTATAATGACGGTATGCAACTAGAAATGGTGAATAAGTATTGCTATCTTGGTTTCACATTTACAACCAATCTTAGTGTAAAACAGGGGACAGAACAACTGGTCGCAAAAACTAGAAAAGCCGCTATTTGCCTACTGAAACCCTTTTACATCTGTAACGAAATTATTTTTCTTAATTCATAAAATGTGCGTGTGTGGGGGGGAGGGGGGTGTATGGGTGTGTGTGTGTGTGTGTGTGTGTGTGTGTGTATGTGTGGGTGTGTTTAAATTGATCTATTTAATCCACTATGACGCTAAACACTTTGCTTTCATAATTAGATTTTTGAAATTCAATGTAAAGTATTGCGGTTGTTGATTTATTATTATTTTTTTTCTTTTCTTTTATTTTTTTTTCTGTTTGGTTCTTCATCTTTCTTGTTAAAACATTGTTTAACTTGAGTTTTTAGGGTAGGTATGGGGAGGAGTGAAGTGTTTGTGTAAATGTGTATGTGATCTCTCTCTCTCTCTCTCTCTCTCTCTCTCTCTCTCTCTCTCTCTCTCTCTCTCTCTCTCTCTCTCTCTCTCTCTCTCTCTCTCTCTCTCTGTGTCTCTCTCTCTCGTGTGAACATTGATTTTGCATTTTCTAATTATCACAGTATCTTTCCTGTTTTTGCGTTCCTAATGAATGTTATTTTTCCTTTAGGTTGTGGGTACGAACTAAGAAGACATAATTGTGTTACTACTTCCTGTTTTTGGTGGAAATTGATGCTCGAACCGAGACTGACAAATAATGCCTTAATGGCTTTTTGAAGCAGGGAAACAAAACTTGGCTGTGACATTTTTAAGTTGTTTTTATTTGAACGTTTTAACCTACATGTACTCCATAATGGTCATTAGAAAACTCTTCTATGATCATCTCATGATTATCTCGTGTACAAGTATGTAAGAGGAGAAGAAGGGGAGGAAAAAAGTAGGGTTGGTGAGTGAGGGTATCAGACATATCTGAGTAGCCTACTGCTGATTACACAATTGAATACGGCTGTTGCCCTTTGCGAACTTTCCGTTTTTATTTTCCTGTTTTGACAAACGTTCGCGGTTTTTTTGTGTTCTGTAAATAACAACTCGGGGGGTGGGAGGGGGGGAGAGAGACAGAGAGAGGTAGAGGGGGGGAGAGAGAGAGAGCGAGAGAGTGCGCGCGCGCGTGTACGAGTTCTAGTGTGTGTGTGCAAGTGCGAGCATGCATGTGTTTGTGTATGGTGGGTAGCAGTGGATGGTACAAGAATCTGTGTTGACGTGTAATTTATTATGCCGTTTACATAACCCACATGCCATGGACATTATAATTTAATATTACTCGCAATTTCTTTACGCTGTGGCCTTGGTCTTAATTTTGTGGCAAGAAAATGCGTGCTCAGAATCTAAAATGGTTGGTTAATGCATATGCTCATATTGAGAGGTGTTTAGGCGTATTCCTTACCTCGTAACGAACCAAGGATTTTACGAGCGAGTTGGTTAAAAGGGTCCCCACACATTTCTGCGCCATATATGTCTCTTTTAAACTCACAGTGAACGTTGCCGCCATTAAAAAACATTAAGATTAAGCCACACACACGCCCCCCCCCCCCCCCCCCCACACACACACACACTAATCCTTGTGATACGAGCCTTTCAATGTGGATTCTGCAGCGCCCAGGGCGCACAGCGTAACTGAGACTCGCAGAGTACTTCTAGCTCTCACAAAGGAGAGGCTAAGTGGGGCCGGGTAGCTCAGTTGGTAAGAGAGTCTTGCTAGTAACCGAAAGGTCGCTGGTTCGAATCCCGGATTGGTCAACGTGTGATCATATTATTTTCCCCTTTACCAACAACTGGCCCGCTGGTGTCAGTATAAATCGGTCCAGTAGTCACCTATATGCGAAAGTGTCGTGTGACTTTAATCTACAAACAACAGAGGCTAACGCCGTACACTTACTTATGCTGATAAAGTTTAGTTGGCTGGTTTTATTCCAGGTAGGCTGTACGAGGTTTGTGCCTAATTGCACTGAAGCCTGTTACAGATCTCGTAAAGATTGCTGTAATGTAAAAGTACATACTTTTGGTATGCAGGTTGTCTGCTTTTTGTATTTCAAGATTTATCTGAAAATACTTTGAAATAGACATGGGGAGAAGAGAAAGGTGATGGAGGTGAAAAAGGGGGGGGGGGGGAAACAAGAACGAGCCAAATGTCGGTCTGTTGGTCGGACCTTTGAAAGCCATATCTCAAGAACAAGTGGACGGATTTTGTCCAATCTTCATAGGAACATTACCTAGGTTAGTGGCCTGCCTCCCGTGACCTCATATTTATTTGCTTTACCGCAAAGGTCATGGTCACTAAAACCAGTTTGTTTCTAAACACGTCTTGCTGAATAACTACTGTTAAGCATGTGAGATCATTCGTATTTGTACTTTGTCAAAGGTCAAGGACATTGTGTTTCACCATTTTCTAAATACGGTTTGCGCTGTATCAAAACATTGGCTGATCCAATTTTGATACTTTTTAGGTCGTAGATCGTGGCTACTACTTTTATTTTCCTTTTGTTTCTTCCGGGTAAAGCCGAGTATCAACGCCGCTAATAAAATTAACACTTTTGAAAATACGTATTATTTGGATAATGACAATGTGCGAGTGTTTGATAATACATTTGAATGCCTTGCCATCTTGTTTGGTATGCAGTAGCTTGCACTTTTTGTTTGCCGTTAACTGCATCGGTGTGTGTGTGTGTGAACGAATGAATTTGTAGAGGTGCCTTTGCATTTGTGGACGTGCGTGCGTTATCGGTGTTTTGCAGCAGATTTACACACTGAAACTTTATTACATGCATGTTGATAGCTCAACGCTGACTTTGGTACACGTTGTTTTTCTATAGATCGCCTCGTCCTTGAAATGACGGACCACCAGCTGTTGAGCTGAATGCGCGTCAAGTTTTCTGTTTGTGTTTTATATTAATAACATGACGTCATGGGTTTTAACTAATGTTTTGCATGTCAGGGCATGGCAACAGATTCAAGAAGGAAAAAGCCGACGACTAAAATTATTGATCATAGTAGTAGGTTGTAGATCTGCTGTGAGAGTCCATGTTTCGCAAGTGTATAGGAAGATAGAGATGACAATGGAACGCAACAGCCTTACC
Source organism: Oncomelania hupensis (assembly GCA_036898135.1). Taxonomy (NCBI): domain Eukaryota; kingdom Metazoa; phylum Mollusca; class Gastropoda; order Littorinimorpha; family Pomatiopsidae; genus Oncomelania; species Oncomelania hupensis. Next base: position 36,830,898 of record CM072514.1, on the reverse strand, counting down.
TTGGAATGTAAACTGATGGTCCTGTCTTTCCAAACTTAATGGGCTTCAACCTTGTCAGGGCAGCAGTTGTTTGTGCGATCCTGGAGAGGATTTCATGTCGGGACACATTGTATGATTATATAATAATAATAATAAAGGATTTTTATATAGCGGGTACTCCAGCCTACGACCAGACTCACCGCGCTTTACATAGTCATTACATAAAAATACATGCACTCGATCAAACATCGCTTTTGCTACGATACACCAAAAGACGGAATAGTAAAAGTAGGAACTATTTACAACTATGTACAAAAATGACAAAAAAAAAGAAGACAAAAATAGAATAGCAAAAACTTATTCACAGCTATTTATATGCCCGGTTAGACCCAGGAAAGGAAAACAGTATAAATATTTACAGCCATGTACACACTTACGGATCAGACAGAATCAAAAGAGGAGAGAATGGCAGCGGGATACAAATCAGTCTGAATAATGCAGTTTGAAGAGGTGGGTTTTGAGGGCCTTGCCTTTTTGAATGCCTGTGTTGATTGTATGTTGCGGATATATGGGAGGGAAGGGAATTCCACTGCTTGGGTGCAGAGCAAGGACTACTGTAGTAGTCCTTGGTGCAGAGTAAGCGAATGCACGTTGGCCGTAGGTCTTAGTGCGGGTGACGGGAACCTTGAGTGTGCGAGTGTCAGCAGAAGATCTTAAAGTGCGTGAAAGTACAATGTCTCCTAAATATTTGAAGCTATGCATTGTGTTGAGGGATTGGCCTTGGACTTTGATGTCCGTGTTGATGCCATTGGAGTTGTTGGTCATCATTTTTGGTCTTTTCTGCACATATTTCCATTCCATAGGCTCTGGAGGTGGTGTCAAGCCTCTGTACCAGCTGTTCAAGTTCTTGTTCCTCTCCAGCCAATCCATCAACGTCATCCGCAAAACGAAGGTTGGAGATTGCTCTACCTTCTATGCTGACCGAGGGTCTACAACGTAGAATATAAAGCATGGATATGAGGTGCTACAGAAAACTTCTGGGCATATCCTATATCCAACACATCATCAACGTCGAAGTCCGACAGACCATCACCTAAGCCATTGGACAACACGATGACATGCTCACAGTGGTGAAGAAATGGAAACTCCGATGGTATGGCCAAAGACCATACTGCAAGGTACGGTGCAAGGAGGCAGAAGAAGAGGAAGACAGAAAATGAGGTGGGAGGACGACATTCGAGAATGGACTGGCTTGACACTGAGCGAAGCCATGAGGGTGGCTGCGGACAGAGAAAGACGGAGTACGCTGTTTAAACGATCATCTGTTGAGCCCCAGCGAACTTTGAGTTACGTGATAGGATAGGATAGGAGTAGTAGGTATCCGTCAATCGAGAGAGACTAAAGAGTTAAGCATGTAGATGATAATAATAATTTTAAAAAATAAAATAAAAATAAAAGTACAGGATGCCATCACGCACTTTTTGGTTAATGGAATTCAGAGCGGCGGTCTGTAGAGATCGCTATTACAAAAATCAATTTTTATTTTTGAAAGTTTAGATTGAACGCCTCCGAAACTATATTATTGAAGAGAGGGAGGAAACCGGAGAGTTCATCCGGAGAATACCCTCCGTGTCCTGAATAGTTTCGTAGCGAAGTCACCGGAGTTCGTCCCGCAGTTTGACAGTGAGCTGGTTTCCTATGCCGAAGGTCGCGGGGGGCGGCCAATAAAATGTTACCACTTTTTAATTGTACATAGGTTTTTACAATAAAAACGTTTTCGAAAATTTTCTTCAGAGAAATGTCGCGGTGCACATTATCATTTGATACCAAAGGTTTCCCACTTTTTCACTCGTTCTGTACATAGTTTAATAATTGATGATTTACTCAATCCACGCTCCTCTTCTCTGGATTACAGTTGCAAAACGCACATTGAAGTTTGTGATGACAATGCCACACATCTCAAGTGGGATTCTACGAATTTCATGACGGATGTTGGTCTTCAGGGCCCAATGGTCTGTGGTTTGTTGTAGTACACTCTCTTCTTCATGTTCCCCCATAGGAAGTAGTCTGCGGGAGAAAGATCAGGGGAGTAGGCAGGGCATGAGTTGTGTGTGCGCCATGAGATAAGCCTATCTCCAGGAAAGAATTGTTTGAAGAAATCCAGTGAAAAAATTGAGTATCTATATATATAAATTGCTTAGCCGGAAGTCCTTCTTCGCCACTACTATAAAGTTTGTCTCCTATGGACGCTGATCTGGGCAGGTGCTGGAGGCCGCCGATCGGCCTGCTGTGTGCTCAAAACCCACCAAATCGTTATAGCCGACATTTCCTTACCGAACATGTAACCGTTTTTGAGATAAATAAATAAACAAAATGTCCACAAACTGCAATAGCCTCATTCCGCGCGCTTCCATTAAAAATCAAATTGAGGTTTCAGCATGTTTTCCCATATAGACCAAAAAATTTATTGTTTTTGTATGAAGCATTGATAGCTCAGTTGGTAACACTTTCGCCTACCGTTTAGAGCGACCCAAGTTCGAATCCGATGCGGGCCATATTTTTTTTAATGTTTTTTTTCCCACTACAATATGGATATTTTTCTTTTTAATTTAGGCTTATTATTATTATTATTATTATTATTATTATTATTATTATTATTATTATTATTATTATTATTATTATTTATAATATTATATCTTATATCAAATTTTCTTTTAAAACCTTAGTGTTTATGATTTCTATTTGTATTATTCTATATTCAATATTATTATTATTATTATTATTATTATTATTATTATTATTATTATTATTATTATTATTACCAAGGATCGGGATGGGGTGGTACGTTATTATTATTATTATTTTTATTATTATTATTATTATTATTATTATTATTATTATTATTATTATTATTATTATTATTATTTGTATTATTATTATTATTATTATTATTATTATTATTATTATTATTATTATTATTGTTATTTATAAACTAATAATAATAATTATTATTATTATAATTATAATATCTTATATCAAATTTTATTTTAAAACCTTGGTGTTTTTTATGATTTCTATTTGTATTATTCAATATTATTATTATTATTATTATTATTATTATTATTATTATTATTATTATTATTATTATTATTATTATCAAGGATCGGGATGGGGTGGTACGTGTAGGTAAAAGGGGGCTACGGGTAGGTTTAAAGGGGCATGGGTAGGCATAACGGGGATACGGGTATATATAAGGGGGTATGGTGATGGTCGATTCCTTTCATCCATACCTGCGAAACGATCAACGGGGAAGTATCAAGGAGGGTACAGGTAGGTTACAAGGGGGGTACGAAAGGTATCAAGGGGTTATGGGGAGGTATCAAGTGGGTTCGGGGAGGTATCAAGGGGGTATGATGAGGCATCATGGGGAGGGGACGGGGAGATATCAGGGGGGGGGGGGTATGGTGAGGTATCAAGGGGGATATGGGGAGGTATCATCGTCCAAATGAAACTCGCAGACAACAGTTGTCTCTCTGTCTACATTTTAAACAGCAACCTGTGTACCCTGGCTTGCCAGGGTACAAAAACCACTAGTGTTTGATATAAAATGATAATCTGGACATTGTTGTGAATAAAATTTTCAAAAACGTTCTCATTTAAAAAAACAACTTATTTACAATTAAAAAATAGTAACAATTTATTGGCCCACCCTTTATTTTAAGTGCAAATAATTCATGCAATCTTGACCTTTGGATTTGAAAGATCAATTCAATTCAATTCAATTCAATATTTTAATTTCACGTCTGTTCACAACAATGTGATTTTAGACAACAAAAAATTATGAAAATAAAATAAAATAAAATAATGATAATAATAATAATAACAATAACAATATAATTATAAGTAATAAATTATACGTAATAATTTAATTTAATCAAAATTAACAATAACATATCAACGTTCTTCAAAATTATAATATTATCTTATATAAGTTTGTTTTCATAATGATACCAGCAGATTTAAAAGACGTGCCCGTCAAGTTATGGTTTGTTGAAACAATTTAAATAAATTCTAGTTATACTTCGGATGAGAGTATAAACCGAGGTCTAGTCTGTATGTCACATACATTCCATCATAACGGACTTTAAAGATCCTGACGCTCATGTCCTAGACGGGTGAGTGCCGGTAACAAGAACACACCCAGCATGCACTAGGTCCTTCTCCCCCATCCATGGCTGCCCAGGATTGTGCTCAGTTGTCCGGGCGTCAGACCATGCGACCAAAGGCAGCGGGTGGGCGTCTCGGGCGGTTTGAGTTAGATCCTGTATCAGCCAGCGCTTTGAGCGGCTCTTGAGTTGGTAAAGCGCTATATAAAACGTGATTAAATAAAGCCATTTAGAAAAATGCTAGGTAAAATATGAGTAAATCATTTAAAGAAATGCTAGGTAAATATCGGTTTTGGAGAAAAATGATATTTGATCGACGTCGTTCGAGCGTCTCTTATTTCGACAACAGTGAAATATGATCCCTTTATTGCTGCAGGCTAGCCTTCGGATTGATAGCTTAGTTCAATGGCCAGAGAAGGGAAAGAATGTCAAGAGTACAGTGCAATGGGATAGTGAAAGGGACTTTGCAAAGTGCGATTTGTGTTGTAGATTTCCGTAATTATTTGGCACAACTGCACAGTCTAGGAATATATTTTTCTTTCGGTGGTTTTTGTTTGTTTGTTTAATTTTTTTTCTTCCAGTAATAATGTATTGTAGTATAGATATTTATGTGTTGTATATTGACGGCACTGTGTGATCTTTTTTTATTTCTATAGTTTCCTTGCAAGATATATTCACCGTCCCCATAAATCATAAAAAGAAATCCTCAATAATCTATATATATAAATTGCTTAGCCGGAAGTCCTTCTTCGCCACTACTATAAAGTTTGTCCGGTATGGACGCTGATCTGGGCAGGTGCTGGCCGCTGGGAATCGGCCTGTTGTGTGCTCAAAACCAGCGAAATCGTTATAGCCGACATTTCCTTACCGAACGTTTAACCGTTTCTGAGATAAATAAATAAACAAAATGTCCACAAACTGCAATAGCCTCATTCCGCGCGCTTCCATTAAAAATCAAATTGAAGTTTCAGCATGCTTTCCCATATAGACCAAAAAATTTATTGTTTTTGAACGAAACATTGATAGCTCAGTTGGTAACACTTTCGCCTAACGTTTAGGGCGACCCAAGTTCGAATCCGTCGCGGGCCATATATATATATATATATTTTTTTTAATGTTTTTTTCCCATACAATATGGATATTTTTCTTTTTAATTTAGGCTTTTTCCCTTTATTATTATTATTATTATTATTATTATTATTATTATTATTATTATTATTATTATTATTATTATTACTATTATTATTATTATTATTATTATTATTATTATTATTATTATTATTATTTATAATATTATATCTTATATCAAATTTTCTGTTAAAACCTTGGTGTTTATGATTTCTATTTGTATTATTCTATATTCAATATTATTATTATTATTATTATTATTATTATTATTATTATTATTATTATTATTATTATTATTATTTATAATATTATATCTTATATCAAATTTTATTTTAAAACCTTGGTGTTTATGATTTCTATTTGTATTCTATATTCAATATTATTATTATTATTATTATTATTATTATTATTATTATTATTATTATTATTATTATTACCAAGGATCGGGATGGGGTGGTACGTTATTATTATTATTATTATTATTATTATTATTATTATTATTATTATTATTATTATTTATAAACTAATAATAATAATTATTATTATTATAATTATAATATCTTATATCAAATTTTATTTTAAAACCTTGGCGTTTTTTATGATTTCTATTTGTATTATTCAATAGTATTATCATTATTATTATTTTTATTATTATTATTATTATTATTATTATTATTATTATTATTATTATTATTATTATTATTATTATTATTATTATTATTATTATTATTATTGTTATTATTATTATTATTATTATTATCGAGGATCGGGATGAGGTGGTACGTGTAGGTAAAAGGGGGCTACGGGTAGGTTTAAAGGGGCATGGGTAGGCATAACGGGGATACGGGTATATATAAGGGGGTATGGTGATGGTCGATTCCTTTCATCCATACCTGCGAAACGATCAACGGGGAAGTATCAAGGAGGGTACAGGTAGGTTACAAGGGGGGTACAAAAGGTATCAAGGGGTTATGGGGAGGTATCAAGTGGGTTCGGGGAGGTATCAAGGGGGTATGATGAGGCATCATGGGGGGGACGGGGAGATATCAGAGGGGGGGGGGGGGTATGGTGAGGTATCAAGGGGGATATGGGGAGGTATCATCGTCCAAATGAAACTCGCAGACAACAGTTGTCTCTCTGTCTACATTTTAAACAGCAACCTGTGTACCCTGGCTTGCCAGGGTACAAAAACCACTAGTAATAATAATAATAATCACAAGAAAACCTGGTGTGTGACGTGACAATTTCGTATACGTATATACAAGGACAATAATACTAATAAAACACATATCACATTAAAAAATGATTTGATACACAGTGACTAGTCCTCTCCCACCTCATCACACTGACTATCGGAACCTTTTGAAGTTAGGGCCAGATTGACTGCTACGTAAGCATTTTCACAGCAGGGGGAATTCCGGTCAGAAACTCCCTTGTAAATTGTGTTTATCGGATCCTTTCAGTTGCCTTACCTGATCGGAAGCAATCTTCCCTGGTTGGGCGTGCCAAGTCAGGTCAAACGGGGTCTTCAAATTTCTTGATTTTATTTTGCACGTGTCTCTTTTAGAACTTGTCCCTTTCTCTTTACAGTGACGTATTAATAATTGTATCTAAACTTCTCAGCCTTACAAGTTACATTGGTGTTCAAATGTCTCAAGTTAGACGAATGAGTTCCTTTCTCTTCTGTGCGACGAAGGTGTTATTTTGTCTAATAATAATAATAACGGATTTTTATATAGCGGGTACTCCAGCCTATGACCAGACTCACCACGCTTTACATAGTCATAACATATAAATACATGCATGCGATGAAACATCACTTTTGCTACAATACACCAAAAGACGGGACAGTAAAGGTACAGACTATTTACAATTATGTACATAAATTACAAAAAAGACAAAAATATACTATTTACAACTATGTACACAAATGACAAAAAAAGACAGAAAGTAGAATAGCAAAAACCTATTCACAGCTATTTATATGCCCGGTTAGGTCCAGGAAGGAAAACAGTATAAATATTTACAGCCGTGTATACACTTACGGATCAGACATAGACAAGAGATGAGAGAATGGCAGCAGGACACAAATCAATCTGAATAATGCAGTTTGAAGAGGTGGGTTTTGAGGGCCTAGACTAAGACATCTCAGGACCCCTCACCCCCACATCCACTCCTTCCCTACCTACTAGACTAAGACATCTCGGGACCCCTCACCCCCACATCCACTCCTTCCCTACCTCTCCTTCCTTTATACTTCCTTTGTTGTTAAATGAGCAATATTGCAAATTGGACGAATTAGTCCCTTTCACTGTTTGGGTGACGTAGGTGCTATTTTATTTTACCTAAAGTTGCAAGTTATTATCGGCAGCAATCTGACAGCGGCTTAAAAGAACTTTCGTCCTAAGGGGGTGGATAAGGGAAGAGGCTGGATTTGTGGTCGTGGAGACCTGCTCCAAGCTGCTACAAAAATAAAAAGGAACAAGGAAGAGGGGTGGGGGAGGTGGACGCCGCGCACATACACTTTCACTGTTTGGGTGACGGACGTTGTAGGTGTTATTTTATCCCCTAACGTTGCCAGTTATTATCGATAGCGATCCACAGCGGGTTAAAAGAACTTCAGACCTAAGGGGGTGGATAAGGGAGGAGGCTGGATTTGTGGTCGTATGCCTCTTTCAAGCTGCTACATAAATAAATAAGACAAGTCCCCTATATGCTCACAGTGTCCGGGGACGGTAATCTTCATAATGAAATGAAATAAGACAGTCCAGTTGAGGTCACTGACCTGCGGCTGGCCACTGGACAGGACACTCTTACAGGCACGTGAAATTAGCACCGTTCTAACCACAGAGTCTTTAGAGACCGTACTGAGTATGCCACGTTTATTTCAAGACTGGCTGTGCGCCGGTCACTGACCTCTAAAAGTGGCGAGGCGAGGCGAGGCGAGAGCCAACATGTAAATGACCTAACCCTGTGCTCTGGAACTCAGGCACCGCGCGCATACACTTAAACTTAGCAACAGACATGGATAATGAATGCCTGGATGCAACTGCAAGGAATGTTGTTAAAGTGGCGAATGTTGTTTAGTGCACATTCAGGTATCCTCGGAGCTTCCGCGCACGACTTAACAGAGAATTATTTAAAGGACTTCTGAGAAATCTTAGCCCTTGACGAATGGTTCGTTGAAGTCCAGATGAGGAATTAAAGAATACTGTATTATTTCAAACAGATAAATGAAGACATACTTTGCTGACAGCATTACAACAAATTGAAGAAATAGCTATTACAAACATTTACTTAGTAAAAAGTTGAAAATGCACAGACAATAACGCAACAGGCAACAATAAAGTAATAAAATAATAAAATGCACAGTCTCCAATTGAAAACTGTTGGAAGTGTCACGAACTGGTTAGTGTTAACTCTGCTTGTTGACTATTTAGCCATGTGTAGTCTTTGTAACAGTAGAGAAGTTAGACTATTACCCAGCAGCAATTAAATTACACAGCAGACCACACACCGCGAGCCCGACCCACGCTAGCGCAGTGAGTCAGCACTTGAGCTTTGAATCGGACCGTTTTAACCAATCAGAGCAGGCTCAGTGGGTAGAGCAGTTCTGAATGTGTCAAATCCTAACACAGTTTGAATCAGTCGTGTGTGAGACGAGGTAGAATCAACATCTCCACAGCTAGAGAAATCTCTACACTCATAGACCAGGAAGCAGGACTTTGGAATCTTAGAATTCTCTCAAGTCATCACGGGCCTGAACTTGTCAAACAGGTAAATGAACACCCTTCTGTTTCATCGTGATATATTTGTATTATTGTTGAAATTATGTTTGTGGAATTTGCTATGCATAAATGTGAATTGTTAATCCGAATTTGCCGTACCACGTGGAAGAGCCGAGCACGAGGCGAAACACGACCGGTTGCGCCGCCATGTTGTATTCCGTACGGAACCACTGTTGTTTAACTTATATGTATGTTTGCAGACCAGTGGCTGTACCACTGAATGTTTATATTATTATTAATTCTGTATGTGTATAGTTAGACACGATTTATATCTATGTATGTATAGGAATTTAGAGTGAGATTCCAGTGGAACCCGGAAGTAGCAGAATGTTCGTCGCTTATGTATAGAGATGTGGAGCTATCACTGAGGGCTACTTGGCTTTCAGTGAGACGCTCTGCACAAACCGATTATTCAGGGTTGTGCAGAATTTCGTCTCTTATATTACAGACGAGCAGGCGAGCTATCCCGAGCTATCCTGTGCGTCCCACTCCACAGAAACGACTAGTTGGTTGAGGAGACTCTACCGCACAAGACGGAAAGAGATACCCGAAGAAACACCCTGTCAGACCCCACAGCGTGGCAAGGGAACCCAACTACACAACTACAAAGGTGGACCAGAAGCTACCTCACAGAAGGACTTCGAACACCCCACACATGAGTTAAGTGCATAAGGCGAAGGTGCACTTAAACTGATCATAACAGGACCACAGTAGTCCAACTCTTCAGAAACTGTAAAACGGACCACAGTAGTCCAAATCTACATGAAATATTATAGCAAGTGCCCGAGGAAGATATAACAGCTGCCTAGACTATCAGCGATCGAACTATTAGCAGTGACTGAGACTTTTTAAGTTAGAGTAGTTTAGAGAATCTTGTATAGAGTAGAAGAAATAAATGTGTAATTTTAACTGTTATCAAGTGGCTGGACTACATATGATTCATAGCCGTGTGCAAGCTAGTGTGACAGTAATCTATTACCATTTTTCTATCTATTTCTGTACCCCAACCTTAACACAGAACGAGCTAAACAAATAAATTTATTAAAGTAATTCATAGGGTGACGTACTAGCAGTTCCCACCGAATAAACGTGAGGGTCCATAATTCCATTGTGCAGAGCCCATAAACCCCACGTGACACTTTAATTGGCGAGCCTAGCTAGGATCTGTGTATAATAGGAATTGGGTATAACCGGACCTAAGTACAATAAAATTAGATAACAGTAGGAGTAGTAGAATAACTTAGAATAGTGGTAACAAGGACTGATCAGTTGTGGTGCACTATTCTTTAGTTAAAAACTTTTTTGGCTTCAATTATTTTTGTGCCTGTATGTTGCATTGTTCTTTTGCAGGTTTTGCTTAAATAACTGTTGTATGCCATTTGACTCTTGTTTTATTCTATTATTGATTACGAATTTGATTGTCTTTGCATTGTTTTTATTGACTTGCAATATTGCTAGTGTTTTGGTATTCCACGTGATTCAGAGGTTGTTCATAGACACTTTTGACAATGTCGGACCCAGTGGCCTTGAGATTGCGTTTCAAGGAACTAGGAGAAGCTTTACACTTAGCAGGGGCAGACCTAATTGCGTATATCAATGCAGAGGTAGAGAAACAGGAAGCTAAGGCAGAGAGAGCAGCAGAGAGAGAACAGAAGAAACTCGAAGCAGAACAGAGAAAAGCAGAACTAGAAGCAGAGCAAAAGAAATTAGAACTAGAAGCAGAGCAGAAGAAACTAGCATTAGAAGCAGAGCAGAAGAAATTAGAAGCAGAGCAGAAGAAATTAGAGGCAGAGAGAGAAACGAGGAAATTAGAGCTAGAGGCAGAAAGAGAACAGAAGAAGGCAGCATTAGCAGCAGAGAGAGAGAAGTTAGGAGATGGGAGTATGAGCGGGCAGAAAAAGAAAAAGAGAGGGAAGAAAAGGAAAAAGAAAGACGGCATGAGTTAGAGCTAAGAAGATTGGGATCAGGAGCTTCAAGTTCTTCCTCAACCCCTCCCCACTCAGATCAGCTAGAGGTAGCATCCAACCCTGTACAAGGAATGTCATTTCCACTGGGAACATTCAATGAGAGAGAAGAAGGTCTAGATCTCTATTTGACTAGGTTTGAGCGTCTAGCAACAGAGTACAAACTAGATCCCACTCATTGGTCTTTTAAGCTTAGTCAAGGGCTTAGAGGAAAGGCTTATGACATCTACAGTAAGCTACCGACTGACAGAGTGACTGACTATCACAAAGTAAAAGAGGCACTCCTAACGGGATTCGAACTAACAGGAGAATGCTATCGGCAAAAGTTCCGCACCAATCGGAGAGTGAAAGGAGAGAGCTATGCGCAGTTCGCGGATCGGTTGTCCACAACGCTGGATAAGTGGATTAGCCAGTCAGCCACGGCTAAGACGTATGATGGACTGACAGAACTGTTAGTATGGGAACAGCTACGGGAAACCATGACCCCCGAGCTGAGAACATTCTCAGTAGAGCAGGGCGCGGAAAGACTGGAAGATCTGGTCAAGGTCGCAGATAGGTACGTGGCCGCACACGGAGAAGCCAAGAGCTTCAGGCGAGACCTAAAGCCTAACGGGAAAGAGGCACAGAAACGAAGCCCTAACCGGGAAGAGCGCACCGCGAATAAGCCGAATAACCCCAGACCTGGGCAAAATAAAGGACCCAACGCGGAATTCGGGAAAAGAGGTCCCGCAGAACAGAGACGGTATTGTTCGTTCTGCAACAGAAACAATCACTCCACCGCAGAATGTTTCAAGTTGGCCGCACAACGTAGGGAAGAGCGCGAAAGCCGGCCAGCGCACAGAGTTCTAACTCAAAGCAGCGGTAACAAGCCACACACAATCGGAGATCACCCATCGGTGAGACACGGTCAAGGTCAACGGAAAAGAAGCGAACTGTCTGTATGACACAGGTCTATCATACGACGCGATAGTCAGCGAATCTCTTGTATCGCGCGCGGACTTTACAGACAAGACAGTCGACTTACAAGGAGCAGACTTGACGAAACCGACGACTACTTGCCCAATAGCATGGATAGAAGTAGAGAGTAGGTACGTCACAGGACGAATCCAAGCAGCTGTTTTACAGAAACCCCTGTATGATCTAGTGCTAGGTTGTAGGTATGTGTTCTTAGGCACGCCCCCTAAAACTGTAGAGATAGCTGCAGTGCAAACCAGGGCCCAAGCTAAAACCCAACCACCCCAGCCCGAGTTCGCTCCGAACCCAGGACTCGAAGAGATCAAAACAGCACAGAAAGAAGACACCTCGATAGCGAAGTGCTTCCAGAAGCTACCCAAGGCGCACACACCCCCGCACAAGGGAGACTTCTACATGGAAGAGGGAGTTCTACATCGACAAGGAGATGGAGATCACACCCAACTAGTACTACCAGCCACCCTTCGAGCCCAAGTACTAGAATTAGGCCACAGCATGCCACTCAGCGGACACATGGGAATTGGAGCCACAGTGCAGAGAATCAGCGCACACTACTATTGGCCAGGAATCACGGAGGATGTCAAGCGCTACGTGAAATCTTGCCACCAATGTCAACGATATTCCCCGCGACATCACACCGTACCAGTTACCTTAGGACCATCAGTAGTAGTCGGCGTGCCATTCCAGCAAGTCTCAGTAGACATAGTAGGACCACTGCCCATGACCAAGAAGCGGAACAGATTTCTACTCACACTCGTCGACGCATGTACGATGTGGTGCGAAGCAGTCCCGTTGCCAGCGATCGACACCAAGAAGATTGCAGATGCACTCATCGCCATCTTTACCAGAGTCGGATTCCCGGACAGCATTAGAACGGACAACGGATCTCAGTTCACCGGCCGCCTGATGCAAGACGTGTTCGAGTTGGATACAAGTTCATCACATTCGCACACCACCATACCACCCAGCCAGCAACGGACAAGTAGAAAGACTGAATGGAACCCTTCTCACCATACTCAGGAAAGTCGCCGACGACAATCCAGAAGCGTGGGACACCTACGTGAATGCGGCACTGTTCGCATACCGAGAAACACCCCATGCAGCCACAGGCTACACCCCGTCAACATTGCTATTCGGCAGACCTCTAGCAGGACCGCTAGAAGCCCTACGCAGAAGTTGGACGGAGGCCAAGATAGACGACACACCAAGAGGTGCCACCAAGTACGTCGCAGACCTGCAGGAAACCCTCAAAGCAACGTGGAAGAAAGCGGGTGAAGCACTGAAGAAGGCAAGAGCCCGACAGGCGAAGTACTACAACCGCCACGCGAAGGACAGAGAACTGCAAGTCGGCGATCAAGTGCTACTCTTACTTCCAAGTGGAACCAACAAGCTGGACATCGCTTGGAGAGGACCGTACCGGGTGACTGCAAGAAATCCAAGACAGTCTACCAAGTAGAGGTGAACGGGAGAGCCCGATACCACCACATCAATCTCCTCAAGAAATACACGGACCGACCAGCGACCCCCAGCACTCACAACTTGTTAGCCATCGCCATCGCGGAAGAAGGAGAAAGCATGGAGACCAATGCAGTAGAGTATCCCCTGCACTCCAAAGAAACCTACAAAGACGTGATACTCAACGGAGACCTAGCCGCTAAACAGCAACAGCAAGTACGACAGGTCATTCGACAACATCAGACTGTGCTCACAGACCGACCAGGGAGGACAGACCTCGTCGAAGTAACCTTAACGGTGACCGACCCAACACCCGTCCGCCAGAAGCTCTACCCGATGCCACTGTCACAGCAGCGAGCCATCAAGGAAGAGAGAGACACCTTACTGGCAGCCGGAATCATCTCAGAGTCTACCTCACCCTACAGCGCAGGCACGGTATTGTTGCGAAAACCCAACGGAGAGCACCGACTGTGCATCGACTTCAGACTCCTGAATGCCGTAACGCAATTCCAGCCAGAGCCACTCCCGGACCAGACAGACCTATTTGCCAAGCTACAGCGAGCGAAGTACTTCTCACGCATCGACCTCAGCAAAGGATACTACCAGATACCAGTACAACCACAAGTCCGAAAGTACCTAGCTTTCAGCACTATGGAAGGACACTTCGAATTCAACGTGCTTCCATTCGGACTCCACAACGCACCCAGCATCTTCAGCGCCATGATGCGAAAACTCCTGGCACCCCTGAGCAGCGAGCACCTACACTCGTTTATGGACGACATCCTCATCGCAACACCTACGTGGGAGGAACATGTCACGCTCCTACAACAACTACTCGCCCGCCTCAGAGACACGGGATTGACGGCAAGACCCACCAAATGTCAGATTGGATTCACAGAACTAGAATTTCTGGGACACACCATAAGTCAAGGAAGCCTGCGACCGGTAGAGAAGACAGTGAAACGCCTACTCACGCTCCTAGGCCCAAGACCAAGAAGGAAGTGCAGTCGTTTCTAGGACTCTGCGGCTTCTACCAGAAGTTCATCCCCAACTACAACAGCATCGCCGTACCACTGACAAATGGAACCCGGAAAATCGCCCCGGACAAAGTAGTTTGGACAGCGGAATGTGAGACAGCCTTCCAAACACTCAAGGAGAGAATGACATCGGCGCCAGTACTCCACCTACCCGATTTGACTCAGCCGTTCGTTCTTCGCACCGACGCAAGCGACTTAGGCCTCGGAGCAGTACTGCTACAGCGCGACCCCAAGAATGCAGAGACGCTATTCCCTGTCGCCTACGCCAGCAGGAAATTGAGACCCGCCGAGACCCACTACGCCACGTCGGAGAAAGAATGTCTTGGACTAGTCTGGGCCATACAGAAGTTTCAACTCTACCTGTATGGGACCCACTTCACAGTTCAGGTGGACCACCAACCACTATCGTTCCTGGCAGCCTCCAAGTCTTTGAACTCTCGCCTGATGAGATGGGCACTCACCCTTCAGGCATACTCATTCCAAATCGAGTACATCCCCGGCAAAGAGAACCACGGAGCCGACTACCTCAGTCGCCATCTCGTGGAGGACACAGCAGCTGTCGCCCACCCAACACAACTAAGGGCCACAGCACCAGAATTCGTCCCCGCCCAATAAAACCCTGTCACTAGTGTCCATAGCTACCTGGCACAGCATTGCAGCTCAGGTAGAGCAACTTAATTAGTTTGTAAATAGGACCCTAGGATAGTGCAGTGTTAAACTAGGCTCTGTAGTAGAAAAAGGTCGAATCCAGTAGTCATCGCCTTTTTTCAGTTGAGGGAGCCTGTCACGAACTGGCTAGTGTTAACTCTGCTTGTTGACTATTTAGCCATGTGTAGTCTTTGTAACAGTAGAGAAGTTAGACTATTACCCAGCAGCAATTAAATTACACAGCAGACCACACACCGCGAGCCCGACCCACGCTAGCGCAGTGAGTCAGCACTTGAGCTTTGAATCGGACCGTTTTAACCAATCAGAGCAGGCTCAGTGGGTAGAGCAGTTCTGAATGTGTCAAATCCTAACACAGTTTGAATCAGTCGTGTGTGAGACGAGGTAGAATCAACATCTCCACAGCTAGAGAAATCTCTACACTCATAGACCAGGAAGCAGGACTTTGGAATCTTAGAATTCTCTCAAGTCATCACGGGCCTGAACTTGTCAAACAGGTAAATGAACACCCTTCTGTTTCATCGTGATATATTTGTATTATTGTTGAAATTATGTTTGTGGAATTTGCTATGCATAAATGTGAATTGTTAATCCGAATTTGCCGTACCACGTGGAAGAGCCGAGCACGAGGCGAAACACGACCGGTTGCGCCGCCATGTTGTATTCCGTACGGAACCACTGTTGTTTAACTTATATGTATGTTTGCAGACCAGTGGCTGTACCACTGAATGTTTATATTATTATTAATTCTGTATGTGTATAGTTAGACACGATTTATATCTATGTATGTATAGGAATTTAGAGTGAGATTCCAGTGGAACCCGGAAGTAGCAGAATGTTCGTCGCTTATGTATAGAGATGTGGAGCTATCACTGAGGGCTACTTGGCTTTCAGTGAGACGCTCTGCACAAACCGATTATTCAGGGTTGTGCAGAATTTCGTCTCTTATATTACAGACGAGCAGGCGAGCTATCCCGAGCTATCCCGAGCTATCCTGTGCGTCCCACTCCACAGGAACGACTAGTTGGTTGAGGAGACTCTACCGCCCAAGACGGAAAGAGATACCCGAAGAAACACCCTGTCAGACCCCACAGCGTGGCAAGGGAACCCAACTACACAACTACAAAGGTGGACCAGAAGCTACCTCACAGAAGGACTTCGAACACCCCACACATGAGTTAAGTGCATAAGGCGAAGGTGCACTTAAACTGATCATAACAGGACCACAGTAGTCCAACTCTTCAGAAACTGTAAAACGGACCACAGTTGTCCAAATCTACATGAAATATTATAGCAAGTGCCCGAGGAAGATATAACAGCTGCCTAGACTATCAGCGATCGAACTATTAGCAGTGACTGAGACTTTTTAAGTTAGAGTAGTACTTAGAGAATCTTGTATAGAGTAGAAGAAATAAATGTGTGATTTTAACTGTTATCAAGTGGCTGGACTACATATGATTCATAGCCGTGTGCAAGCTAGTGTGACAGTAATCTATTACCATTTTTCTATCTATTTCTGTACCCCAACCTTAACACAGAACGAGCTAAACAAATAAATTTATTAAAGTAATTCATAGGGTGACGTACTAGCAGTTCCCACCGAATAAACGTGAGGGTCCATAATTCCATTGTGCAGAGCCCATAAACCCCACGTGACAGGAAGGGAGACAAAAATAAGACAATCCAACACGCGCGCACGCACGCATACACACACACACACACACAAACACAAACACTCACAACTACAAAAACTCGCACACGAACACGCGCACAATAACACACTTCTATTCATTCTAAGAGACATATTAACGTTTGTTTAATAGTTGGATGGATTTGGGGACAAAGCTAAATATAAATGTATTAAGATTAGTCATAGGGCGATCTAACTAGCCGATCACCGCAGACGAAAGACGAGTTTTAATAGCATTCCATTGTGCAGAGCCCAGCAACAATAGAACCAACGTCACACTACCCAACTCCACCTTTGATTTTCCTTAAAAGTTAGTGTGTTTGTAATATTAGGAGCTGTATTGATCTATCCTCCCCAGGAAACCTGTTGTTGGACTCTCTCTCTCTCTCTCTCTTTTTTTTTTTTTTTTTTTTTTTAATAAACACCACAATGATAAGCATCTCTTTCTTCCAACCAACGTTAGACTGCGTAGTATACCTCTGTCAAAGGTTAACCTGCATCATAATAGCCAGGCTTGATCACATGATAACGGCATATTACTATCATAACCCATAACATTATATTAAACTTAATAATTTTTGTGTCATATCTGCCATTTCTAGCACGAGTTGTATGCCATGCGTGCGGTAGATTGGGGTTATGACATGACTTTCTTATTGATCAGTTTGTTGTGTATGGGCAAGTGTCATTGGTTTAAGGTTTCAAGCTAATTTTTTTACTCTTTTCACGGCAGAGAGAGAGAGAGAGAGAAAAAGAGAGAGAGAGAGAGGGAGGTAGGGAAGGAGGGAGGGAGAGAGAGAGAGATGTTTGACTGTTGTATATTTCAGCATTAGTATCATGTACAAGACATCAATTTGACTGTTGGTATTTAAGCAGAATAATGTACCGAGATTGGGCTATCTCAAATTTAAATAAAGCAAATAGTGCGCATATACAAATGAACAGTTGCGGCCATCTTTCAGCTGGTCTTTAAAAGAACAACCTCATGACGTTGAGAACCACGAACATGGCAATGATATATGCCATTTTTCTGTCGTGAATTTCCTGCACCCTCGCAGGTAATAACACACATTAGTTAAGACTAGCTCAGCTCCCTTCTCAAAACAGGTGGGTGGTCGTTGATCTCGTTATTATGAATGTTGAGATTAGAGTTGTGTGCGCATCCCCCCCTCTTCTCTGCCTGCATTTCTGACAGGAGTGACGTACGTTTAGCACCACACTGCTGAGCTGGTGGAGGGGCGACGTTAGCCTCGGTCAGTCTCTGCTATGCAGTATGATTTAGCGCTAGCTCCCTTGTACAAGAGTTGTTTGTATTTAAAATGATCTGACGGGTGGATGAGGGGAGATCTCGTTACTATGAACATCGAGTTCAGACAGCCTCCCTTCCCACTAGTTTTATGTGCATTTTCCCCCTTTGCCTGTATTTCTGTAAGTCAAGACAAACACCTGTTGCATGCCACATTGGAGACATGTGTATCAACGTGTTTGCGTGTCTGTGTGTTTGATATTGAAGGTTTGGCGAGGCATGCACATGTCTGTTTGTTGCTAAAGGTTGGTCAAGGGTTAAGTGGGGTGGGTGGGTGGGGAAGGGGAGGCAGAGAGAGAAAACGTCAAGCCAAGCGACGGGGAGCTACATTGTGTGGGTGTGTGTGTGTATATATATATATACATGTAATGTGTGTGTGTGAGTATGCGTGGGTTCACATTTCTGTGAGAATGATATATGAGAGAGAGAGAGAGAGAGAGAGGAGGGGGAGAGAGAAAGAAGAGGGTTTATACAAGATGACATGACGTAAGCTGGTGTTAAAGTGAAAGATTGCATTATGGTATGGTGAGACTTCATGCGGCTGGAGTGGAAACTAGCTTCTAATATTTAGGAGCCATTGTATCAGACAATGGGTCCCGACAAGAAGTCCTCTCCAGGATCGCACATACAACTGCTGCTTTGGCGAGGTTGAAGCCAATTTGGAAAGACAGGACCATCAGTCTACCTTCCAAGGTAAGGCTGCTGCGCTCCCTTGTCATCTCCATCTTCCTATATGCTTGCGAAACATGGACCCTCACAGCAGATCTCCAACGAAGAATACAAAGCATGGAGATGAGGTGCTATAGAAGACTTCTGGGCATTTCCTATACCCAGCACATCACCAACGACGAAGTCCGACAGACCATCACACAAGCCATTGGACAACACTATGACCTGCTCACAGTGGTGATAAAACAGAAACTCCGATGGTATGGCCACGTCACCAGATCATCAGGTCTTGCAATGACTATCCTGCAAGACACAGTGCAAGGAGGTAGAAGAAGAGGGAGACCGAAAAAGAGGTGGGGGGACAACATTCGAGAATGGACTGGTTTGACACTGAGCGAAACAATCAGGATTGCTGAGGACAGGGAAAGATGGAGTACGCTGGTTAAACGATCATCTGTGGTGCCCCTACGACCTCCGAGTTATGGGGATAGGATAGGATAGGAATGGAAACGGGTGGATTCATTAAGCGGATCAGACACTTATGTGTATACGGAGCAGGGTAGGAGAATCGTGCTGGGGATTTGAGGGGTGTGAGTGATGGAGTAAAGATGAACTCAATGTGTTGTGCGCTTGGATTCCTGCAAGAGAAGTGTGTGAGAGGACTAATAAGTTTAATTATGTTTTGCCACATCGAAAATGAAGACGAAAGTGGTCTTTTTTTTATTTTGCTGCACAGTTTATTAAGGGCACTGCACCGAATAATCGGTTCCGTTCAAAATAATGTTGATAATCCTGGATGGAATAATAATACTGAGTTGCGTTGCTTTTTATGTTTAGTAATATTTGGACCAAAATCCGTGTGAAATTTGTTTGGCGAAAACTTTCTTGGAAGTTGTTAAGCTTTCAGCTTCTTGCTGCGTGTATTGATAGCAGCTGTTGTTCTTTCAGACCAGCCTCATCTCAACGAGATCGATGACACCGTTGCATTTTAATTGTATGAATACCGTAGAACATAGGTATTTGTAAAGTGCATGCCATTTGGTCGATAATGTTAGTCCCAGTTCCGGATAAACCACCTCATGACGGGTACAATAGCAGAACAAGTGGGTTCAAGTCTGCCAACGTTAACAGTTTTGCATTTGCAAACAATAAAATATTTATTATTAAAAAAGCTGAATGGCTGCTGACCAAAAAAGCAACGGTTGAAGGTTAGCTTGATTATGAAAATCCAAACCAACGGAGGCTCGCGTTTTCCGTTGTGTTCTGTTCAACTCGCCAAACAGTTGAACATCGTTACTTATATACAGTTTGACAAAGTTGTACAGAAAAAAATGTCAGGTTGAGAATCAATCTTTAATTTAATGTCTGTTAACAAATTTAGGTGATATTAGACATTGAAAATTGGGCTTTTAAAACGTTTGATCTATTTAAAAACATAATTTCAAACAGTCTATAAACGTTTACCAACAGGAGATTTGGCAATATCTTTCACAACGTCAGTAACATAATGGATGATATAGAACCATGTCTACAGAATATCCATAATCAGTTATGTTATGTCCATTTACTTTAAAGCCGGCCAAAGATGTTTCCTCTGGTATTTCCGAGCATGGTCTTATCGTGCTGTAAACTCGACTCGACCCCTTCAATGGACACAGGTCTGTGTTGTCCACGATTATCTTCTGTAGTGCTAGTTTTATGTATTGTATTGTAGTCAATCAGCAGTCAAAAAGGTTATTCTGCCTATACACTGTATCTAAGTGTGACTGTCATTATGATCTGCTTACTGGTACACGCGTTACCCAGACGTATAATCATGTACGCGCGCACGCGCGCACACACGTACTAACGCACACAGATACACGGCCCGACGCACGCACACAGGCACAACAAAACATAACACTCATTCACCCATACACCACTCCACTCGTGAGTTACCGTGTTTGCTGCTCGTTTCTTAGCGGGGTCATGATACCATGTTACAGATCGCGCATCGTCTGCACTTTTCCTATCTTGGGTTGGTTCGTAAACATGCCGCATATCACACGATAAAGAACAGCGGCCCAGTACGTCACACCATCGACAAAGTTACTCTATATGAGACTGCATTAGGTTGTCTGCCTAATTATGCATCAACGACGAGGGTGGGAAACTTTCGGGGAGCTCCGACGAACAGTATCTTTAAAAAGCCCCAAGTTAGCCCCACTCGAAAAAAATTAGAACAAGTGCCAGCACTTGTTATACATAATTGGCCAGTATAAATGGATTGCGCATGTTAAATCCACACGAAATGACTTTCGCGTACGACATTAAATACTACCGACCAATGTGTATTAAGAAATTACTTTATATAATTTTCTCCCACTCCCGCTTCTTTCCATCGCCTCACCCTCTCCCTGCCTACCTCTCCCTCTATCTGTCTGTCTCTTTGTCTGTCTCTCTCTCTGTCTCTCTCTCTCTCCCTCCCTCTCTCTCTCTCTGTCCCTCCCTCCACCCCCTTCCTCCAAAATATGAGCATGAAAATCGATTATACCTCCCTGTATTTATATAACCTTTTTATATTCGTACTTCGGGGTTCCTGAGTCCGTTTCTTGACAAAACAGGAAATGCTTCTCTGCCATTAAGTCCATGTTTGCGAATTATTTTGAGCTTTATTATTTTGTATGGTGTTTACGAGTACGCTTGACTTATTTGTTTATATGAAGTAAGAAAAAGAAAAGAACAAAAAAAGTAAAACCCGCTGTTCTATTATAATAGAAGTTTATATACAGCTTATGCTTGTTAGTCCATCTGCCGTTTGGTAGTTATTTGGAACAGAATGACGCACATTCTGTCATAATTATAAAGTCACGTGTGGATATAATCCTATCCTATCCTGTCCCGTAACCCGGAGGTCGTAGGGGCACCTACGACCTCCGGGTTACGGGATAGGATAGGATTGTTCGGGGGAGAGGGGGGGGGGATATAAGACGACCATATTTATTTTAAGAAATGCTTGTCTTTGGTGTGTTATTTTAAAATTATTTTTTTATTTTAACTTTTATTTGCAACATAAATATTCTTAATAGACGACGCTTGATTTATGGTTATTGTTCACGGTGTCTTGATTTTGGGGAATAGTAACTAATTCATGTGATAGACCTTAATCGGAAATGAGAGTTAACTTGTCGTTTTGTTTGTTTTTTAGTTACCGAGAGTCATCCGGGCGGACATCTCGTCTCACATCATATGAAGTTGAGCTGCAAGCTCTTTTTCGGGAAAGGGTAGTTTTGGTTGCAGGGCAGTGCAAGGCCGAACTAGCGGAGCTAGCCTGGATTGCAACTGAAATCAACCTTCCGGTTTATCCGGAAGGTTTGACCTTCCGGTTTATCCGAAAGGTTTGATGGATGACAGAGCAAAAATTATACGCGAGAAACCTTTCGTTTGCAAAGAATGACCGCCTAAAGTTTGACAACTCTGGGCGCAACATGCGGGCAAGCCGGCCAAAGATGTTTCCTCTAGTATTTCCTAGCATGGTCTATTCGTGCTGTAAACTCGACTCGGGGTGTCGGATAGCGCAGTGGTTGGAGCACTCGCTACTGTGTCGCAAGTTAAACATCGTCCAGTGCGGTTAGCACTTGAATGGGTGACCGCAAACCGTGAAGCGACAAATAACAACGCCCCCAGTTGACTCAACTGTGACTGAGTACCTACTCTCTTAAAGGTGGGGGAAGTAAAGCAGCGAGGGAGCGAAATGGGCATCACCCTCATTACGCTGGCCCAAGATAAGTGTGATCTCCAACATCACGCTCCCCTACGGCCACAGGCTATGGGACTACCTACCTTACCTACCCCTTGGGGTCATGAGCAATCTTGCCACTGTAGATTGTTCAAACCTATAAAGGGAACAGTGAAAGCCACAGTTGAAAACCTGTCTTTCCTTTATAGGCAAGACAGATTCACTGCGGCAACAGTACCCCCGTTGGAGTGCCGGGGTTTTTCAGTATAAATAGTATCCCCACTTTATGGAAATTTAGTGCTTTAAATTCCCACTGTCGCTGTCTTCCTCATTTACTCTTTCCTATTCCTGCTCTGTCCTTCACTCTGCTATACTATCTTCTTCTTCGCTAGATCAATGACCTACCTTTTTTCTTGAAAACTCTTCCTGGACAAGACTCCTTGTTTGTGTATGAGGTCTGTTGGATCAGCTTGGGAGTGTTGGACGCTTTCTGCCGGGTGGTCACTAGGGCTTCCTATGATTGTACTATTTAGCACTATAGGCATTTTATATGTATGTGTTTCATTGATGATTTATAATGATGTTTGTATTCTATTTTGTTTTTGTAACCGGGGTGTTCGCGTAGTTGAGGTCAACCCTCAGCCGTCCCCCGCGTGGGATGTCTTTATTGTAAAGTGACTGGCCGGTGGAGGGCATTCAATTTTCCCACTAGGGTTGTTTCGGCAGATCTTTTATGCGGATTGGGGGTTGTCCGATCC
This sequence comes from Oncomelania hupensis, assembly GCA_036898135.1. NCBI lineage: Eukaryota > Metazoa > Mollusca > Gastropoda > Littorinimorpha > Pomatiopsidae > Oncomelania > Oncomelania hupensis. The sequence continues at coordinate 36,807,602 of CM072514.1, read as the reverse complement.
TGATTTGGCTCGGAGGAGTCCGCTGGACCTAAAGCAAGAATCAATCAATCAATCAATCAATCAACCTACCTTACCTACCAAAATCGACTCGACCCCTTCAATGGACACAGGGGCGTGTTGTCCACGATTATCTTCTGTAGGTAAAGAAAAGGTAAAGGTAGTCCCATAGCCTTGTGGCCGTAGGGGAGCGTGATGTTGGAGATCACACTTATCTTGGGCCAGCGTAATGAGGGTGATGCCCATCTCTCACCCTCGCTGCTTTACCTTCCCCACCCTTAAGAGAGTAGGTACTCAGTCACAATTGAGTCAACTGGGGGCGTTGTTATTTGTCGCTTCACGATTTGCGATCACCCATCCAAGTGCTAACCGCACTGGACGATGCTTAACTTGCGACACAGTAGTGAGTGCTCCAACCACTGCGCTATCCGACACCCCCTAGTTTTATGTATTGTAGTCAATCAGCAGTCAAAAAGGTTATTCTGCCTATACTGTATCTAAGTGTGACTGTCATTGTGGTCTGCTTACTGGTACACGCGTTACCCAGACGTAATCATGTACGCGCGCATGCGGTCATTGTGGTCTGCTTACTGGTACACGCGTTACCCAGACGTAATCATGTACGCGCGCAAGCGCGCACTAACGCACACAGATACACGGCCCGGCGCACGCACCCAGGCACAACAAAACATAACACTCATTCTACCATACACCACTCCACTCGTTAGTTACCGTGTTTGCTGCTCGTTTCTTAGCGGGGTCATGATACCATGTTACAGATCGCGCATCGTCTGCACTTTTCCTATCTTGGGTTGGTTCGTAAACATGCCGCATATCACACGATAAAGAACAGCGGCCCAGTACGCCACACCACCGACAAAGTTACTTTATATGAGACTGCATTAGGTTGTCTGCCTAATTATGCATCAACGACGAGGGTGGGAAACTTTCGGGGAGCTCCGACGAACAGTATCTTTAAAAAGCCCCAAGTTAGCCCCACTCGAAAAAAATTAGAACAAGGCAAAAATAACCTTTCAAACGTAGTTGGACTTAGAGCGATGTGAGTTCGATCTTCATCTCAGCTAACCCCTTAAGCAGGTCTTGAGCTGGGAAATGCGCTATATAAGAGCGCTTAAATAAAACTTGGGTTGTGAGAGGGGCCGGGTAGCTCAGTTGGTAAGAGCGTCTTGCTAGTAACCGAAAGGTCGCTGGTTCGAATCCCGGATTGGTCAACGTGTGATCATATTTTCCCTTTACCAACAACTGGCCCGCTGGTGGCAGTATAAATCGGTCCAGTAGTCACCTATATGCGAAAGTGTCGTGTGACTATAATCTACAAATAAAACTTGGGTTGTGCTTGCTGGACCTCGATGGCCAGCACCGTGATCGGCTCTTTGAACTTGCAGGCACGCTGTGCAATCTCTGAGCAACTCTTCACACTCCGTGTTCATTGCACTCACTTGTTAGTGCTTGTTATCTAAGAATAATCCATAACGGCCATTTTTAGGCGTTCACACTTGCAAGGTCACAAGGTCTCTACTGATATTTCCCCTTATGTTGCTGCAGAAGAGATGTTGCTGCAGTTGTTGTTTTTGTCTTATTGTGTTTGTCTTGTTGTTGACTATTTGTCTTCCTTGTCAACCACCGCTATAATTGTCATCATCCTGTCATAATCATATCGACTAATCCTAAATCTTACGTAAATGATGATATTACTAGTCACCTCATTCTTTGCTCTGTCATAGCAAAGAATGTTCAAAGGATGTTATTATTCATATGGACTAATTTGGTGTGAATGAGGGTTTTACTATCTTTCAATAATGAAATTGGATGCAGGCAGTCTAAATAATAAAACAAATTTATTAATGTATTTTTTTCTCTTCTAATTCATTAGATCGCGATGTTTGAGGGGGAGAGAGAGAGAGAGAGAGAGAGAGAGAGAGAGAGAGAGAGAGGGAGAGAGAGAGAGAGAGAGAGAGAGAGAGAACTCAAAAGTCGTTGGGGCACCACAGATGATCGTTTAACTAGCGCACTCCATCTTTCTCTGTCCCCCCACCTCTTTTTCTGTTTCCCTCTTCTTATGCTTCCCTGCACCGTGCCTCGAAGAATGGTCTTTGCAAGGCCAGGTGCTATGGTGACGTGGCCATACATCGAAGTTTCCGTTTCTTCACCACTGTGTTGTCCAATGGCTTGTGTGGTGGTCTGTTGGACTTCGTTGTTCGTGATGTGCTGGGTATAGGAAATGCCCAGAAGTCAAATGGGCTTCAACCTTGTCAGGGCAGCAGCTGTTTGTGCTATCCTGGAAAGGACTTCCTGTCGGGACCCATTGTCTGGTACAATGGCTCCTAAATATTTGAAGCTATGCACTGTGTTGAGGGATTGGCCTTGGACTTCAATGCCTATGGTGATGCCATTGGTGTTGTTGGTCATCACTTTGGTCTTCTCTGCACTTATTTCCATTCCCAAGGCTCTGGAGGTGGTGTCAAGCCACTGTACCAGCTGTTCAAATTCTTGTTCCTCTCCAGCCAATCCATCAATGTCATCCGCAAAACGGAAGAGATTGCTCTACCTACTATGCTACTGTGCCTTCGTGATTTGCAAAAGCATCAAAGATCGCTCCAGGAAGATGTTGAAAAGTGTTGGAGAGAGTAGGTAGCCTTGACGCACGCCGATTGTTATTCTGAACCACTTCCCGATGGCGCTGTTTGTGGAGGACTGCACTGGTAGCCTTTTCATACAGGGTTTTGATGACTTCAGTAATGTTAATAATTATTTAATGTACGACGCTTATTGGAAAATAAATGCTACAAATGCATTCTACAGGTCAAATACCGTGTGTGTGTGTGCGTGTGGGTGTGTGTGTGTGTGTGTGTGTGTGTATATATATATATATATATATAAGCTCGTTTTTTGTTGTAATGAAATATCTGTCTTGATAAAATGAAGTGTTTATATATCGTTACTTGTATAAAACTGAATTGTTTACATATAAAATGTTATTTTTATAAATAAAATAAAGTGTTCGTTTGATTTTTTTATTTTTATTTTTGGGTATGATATTTACACACACACCGATGATTTCTTCTATATCGAAAAATGTAGTCTGTAGTTATAAAAATGTTGTTTTATAATTATTAAAAAGTGTGGTATTACCATAAAATGTATTTAATAGATATACAACACATTTTATAATCATACAATATCTACAAGTAAAATTTTATGTTTTATAGATATGAAAATAATCAGTTAATTTACAAATCCTTCCTACCCTATCCCGTAACTCAAAGGTCGTTGATGCACCACAGATGATCGTTTAACCAGCGTACTCCATCTTTCTCTGTCCTCATAAACCCTCATGGCAATTTACAAATCTTATGTTGCATCTTTATGCGATTGTTCTTTTGAGTGCACTTTAATGTTTGAAGATTGTTGCTGGTTTTTTTGTTCAGTGTATATGTTATTGTTTACAGTTTAGAGGCTGCTGTGTCTAGTAATATAGTGCCGTTCTTGCTGTCATTATGTATATATTGTGTATCCCTATCCCTCCATCTTTCCCTCTGGTCTGGCTAATCGCCTCCCTCCACACCCCACCCCCGGGCTAGGAGCCTAATTTGATATTTGCTGTTTCATCCTTTATTTGTTTCAATAAAAAGACAAAGTTCCAAATGGCGCATTATATTTTACCCTCTGGTGATGAGCCGTGTCCAGGTATCCTCCCATCCAGATTGTTCATGAAATATTTTCTACCGCTTTTTATTAGCATTCCTGAAACTAGTGAGTCTTAACAGGCAGGATGAACTAGCAGGTAAACTTGGACCATTTGTTTTTTTCTTTCCCACTACTATCCTCCACTCCTCCCCCCTCTTACCCCCCTCCAACTTCTCCTTTTCCCACCCACTCACTTCTCCTTTCACTTCTCACCCTCCTTCCCCCTCCTACTCCCTCCTCCTCCTTCCATCTCCTTCAAAGTAGTCACAGTTATGTTGATTTTAGCGCACACTTTATGCGTATGATGCACTGAGCTTGATAGCTGTGCGAGTGGAGGTCTTCCCGCTGTTCGGTACTACGCGAAGGATCATGTTCCTGCTGCTCTCCCATTGGTGCTTTTCTAGGTGAGCGCCCTTTGACCTACATGTAGCCAGGCCGGCGTGTGCTGTGAGAGAGGAAGAGAAATACGAGAGAGAAAGAAAGAGAGATTGTTTTCAATTATGCGGTTGTAGGTGTGTGGATGGAGGAAAAGAGAACATGCGGTTTAAACGTGTTTACTGTGCACGTAGTAGAAATGGAAAGTGAACAGTATAGCTTATATATATTGCTACTGTTCGCTTTCCATTTCTACTACGTACACAGTATATAGATAGATAAGATAACATAACATAAGATAAGATAATATAACATAAGAGAATATAAGATAAGATAACATAAGAGAATATAAGATAAGATAACTAGATAACATAAGATACAATAAGATAAGAATAGATAACATAAGATAAGATTAGATTAGATTAGTAAGATAAGATAGAATTGTCTGTGTATTAATGATGAACAGGATTGGAAAGCGATAGTTTGTTTGCACACTTTAGTTACAGGGTTGTTATCTGTTTTCATTTCAACAGTTGGGTTTGTAGTTTGCCAGCGATTTTAGAAGTTGTCCTAAGGGTCCTAAAAGCATGACATGATGCTCAAAGGAAAAAGGTGCGCGCCCACACAGGCGCGCGCGAAAAGAACGTCATGCCCTAAGGACAAGTCCAAGTTCACGTCGTTTAACTCACGTCAGTCATGTCGCTTAATAGAATGATGTAAGACTTCAGACACATTGAGGGCGAGTGTGTTTTGGATTACCCGGACGTCTAATATATATATCATTGTAATGAAAATAACTAGAGAGTGGGCATTTATTGGCACAACTCCTCTGACACGTTGACGTAGAGATGGGGTATATATACAGCGTAGTCGAATCTATGTAGGTAGGTAATAAGCCTGAAAGGCGCATCCACGCAGTAGAAGAGATGGGTTCCTCCTTCTTTGACCTTTCTGCACTTTGGACCCAATTAAATGGAGGCTGACAATATATTTGTTTCCGGGTTGTTGGAATAACATGCCAGCAAGATAGTTTTTACGGCAGTTTCTGTGTGGGCTCATTGCTCTGGCGTTTTATTATTTGACTCTATTTATAGCTTTTATTAGCCCCCACCGTGTTTACTAGCTGTAAAAGGTCTCAACTGACCCTTTGTCTCTGATGTTGGATCGGATCAGAAACAGTAGATATTTGTCATTGGGGAGCCGAGATGACAGATAGATTATTTAAGGGGACATGAAGAGATTAACACCGAAACAAAAATTGAGTGGATGTGTTTTTGTTTCAAGAAAATATTAATTTATCACTATGTTCGTCATTGAGAATTTTTAAAGTGGATCTCGCCTATATTTTGTAAGCAAATTTAACTGTAGAAACGTTTGTGGTACTTGTTAGTAAAAATATTTTTTACGGATATGTTTTGAAAAAATTGTTCTCTCTCGTCTACTCTTTCACACTCAGTCATTCTCTGACCCACTACAGTTTGCCTACAAACCCAATCGCAGCACTGAAGACGCAACTCTTACCCTCCTTCACAATGCCTACACCCAACTAGAGACCCCCAGCTCCTTCGTCCGCGTCCTCTTCATCGATTTCAGTTCTGCTTTCAATACTATCCAACCTCATCTCATGGCCCATAAGCTCCTTTCTTACTCTGTACCCTCCAAACTCGTCCTTTGATAGTTCAATTTCTTGTCAATATGTCCCAGGCTGTCCGCTTTCACCCTGCTCTTTCCTCTGTCAAGCAAACCTCTGTCGGTGCGCCCCAGGGCACTGTGCACGTGATTTCGCCGGCACTTTTTACGTTGTATGCCGACGACAACCATGGCTCTGACACCTGTCCGTCTGACGACTCGGCCCTGGTGGACATGTCAAACTCAAATTCTCAGTATTTCTCATCTGTCGAAGTTTTCAGCACCTGGTGCAAGGAAAACTACCTCAACTTAAACGTAAAGAAAACAAAAGAGCTAATCGTTGATTTCCGCCGCAACCCCGCCCCATCCCCGCTCTCGTCATTGGTGGTGCTACAGTAGAGAGGGTCACAGAATACAAGTACCTTGGCACCATCATTGACGAGAAGCTGATCGTTTGTGACGTAGAGAAAGAGCACAAAACGGGTTGAATGTGTGCTATCTGTGGTTGTGGAATTTCATGCAGTCACGAAATACGTTATTAGCATGCACTGACAACTATTACAAAAGACGATGAGTGAGTTTATACCAAGACCACGAGTGATTTTCAAGGTTTATGACGTAAATGTGGAAGTTCCGGTTTTTCCGTTGCATTTTCAGTTGCACTCGGCAATCTCCGGAAACATTAGCTTTAAGGTATACGGTGTTCTAAAGCAAAGAGGTACTTGTTTCGACTATAGTTCGGGCACTTAAACCCACAAAAGGTGTTTCTGTCTCGGCCTTCCCGATCGCTAACAGCATACAGTAGCGACTAGTCCCATGTTATGAGAACGTATTTCACACCTGACCTGGTATACCCATTCCCAGCCGCACTCCTCCCTCCCCAACCCCTGCTCCCTCCCTTCTCCCCGTTCACTCATTGGTGTCAGTAAATAACTCTTTACAGTGAACCACCTGTGCGAAAACGTTCTCCCGCCTCCCAACACGCGCACTCGCCAAGATTATTGCTGTTTCGCTGAATAGTCCTTTTCCGTTTTTGTGGCAATTCTGGATCATGAGCAGTTGAGAGGATTTCAATCTGTCCGGGGATCCCTGGGACGCTCAAAGCCTAGTGAAACCGCGTGGAGATCAACATAAAAAAGCTTCTCCTACTCCCCCCTTCCCCTCCCTTCTCCCTCAAACCTGCCCTGATCCGGTCAATTGTTCTCACAGTCATTGGTGATGCAATTACAGCTGACTATTTAATTATAGATTACGCTTAACAGATATAGGCACACCAGTAACTTTTTTTTGTTGAACCCACTTGGGCGTTGCACAGAGCCAAATAGGGTATTTAGGTAGGAACCTAAATCAACATTGAACCACCAGAGCAATCATACTGCTAAAATTGAGAGTGAAAATTGCCACTTTTTTGTTTTTTAAAAATAAATTTCGCCCACTATGGGATTCGAACCTGGGTCATCTAGTGTTTCTGGCGAACGCTCTACCACTTGAGCTACGGCGGTGAGACATGTCTATATCACGTTTGCCTGTGTCGTCTGTGACAAACCAACCACAATGATCTTGCATGACGTTGCAAACCATGTGCTCAGTTAATCTTTCACTCCCAAAATAAGAATTTAATTTCTCCTATATTGTCGTCCAGACTCGTCGTTCCGAGTCCCAATTATCCCATAACTTTTCATTCTACTTTTCGGACAAGACAGGAGAATACATTTATTTTGTTCTGTCTTCGTCTTCTACTCAGTATACCTTTTCCTGTCTCGTATTCTTCTTTATCTGTCTTTCTCCTTCTCTTTGTGCGCCAGGGATAGCTCAGGGGTCAGAGCGCACGACTTGTGTACGTGCGTCTTGCGCGACGTGGGTTCGAATCCTGACTTCAGCAAACTATTGTGTGATTGCTGGATATTACGGGCCAGCGCTTTGAGAAGCTCTTTGAGCTTGTAAGTGCGCTATATTAGAGAAATCTCTTTCTTTCTTTGTCTCTACCCCCACCCCTTCACCTTCACCCCCATGGTCCCTGCGGTACGACACTCCGCATCCGTCCCCGTTGGTGTGCCGGAGTTTTCTGTTTAATGGTATCCCCACTTTGTGGAAATTTAGTGCTTTAAATTTCCGATGTTTGTTATTCTCATTTGTTCTATCTAGTTTATAATCTGTTTAATTTGTTCTATCAGTCTAGTCTACTATCTTCTTCGCAAGACTAGTCACCTACCTTTTACCCCTTGGGGTCATGAGCAATCTTGCCACTGTAGATTGTTCAAACCTATAAAGGGAAAAGTGAAAGCCACAGTTGAAAACCTGTCTTTCCTTTATAGGCAAGACAGATTCACTGCGGCACCATTACCCCCGTTGGAGTGCCGGGGGTTTTCAGTATAAATAGTATCCCCACTTTATGGAAATTTAGTGCTTTAAATTCCCACTGTCGCTGTCTTCCTCATTTACTCTTTCCCATTCCTGCTCTGTCCTTCACTCTGCTATACTATCTTCTTCTTCGCTAGATCAATGACCTACCTTTTTTCTTGAAAACTCTTCCTGGACAAGACTCCTTGTTTGTGTATGAGGTCTGTTGGATCAGCTTGGGAGTGTTGGACGCTTTCTGCCGGGTGGTTACTAGGGCTTCCTATGATTGTACTATTTAGCACTATAGGCATTTTATATGTATGTGTTTTGTTGATGATTTATAATGATGTTTGTATTCTATTTTGTTTTTACCGGGGGTTCGCGTAGTTGAGGTCAACCCTCAGCCGTCCCCCGCGTGGGATGTCTTTATTGTAAAGTGACTGGCCGGTGGAGGGCATTCAATTTTCCCACTGGGGTTGTTTCAGCAGATCTTTTATGCGGATCGGGGGTTGTCCGGTCCTGATTTGGCTCGGAAGAGTCCACTGGACCTAAAGCAACAATAAAGCAATCAATCAAAAACCTACCCTTTTTCTTGAAAAATCCCCCAAACCCCTGATTTGTGTATGGGGTCTGTTGGGTCAGCCTGGGAACATTGGACGCTTTCTGCCAAATGACCACTAAGGCTTTCTATGGTATTATTATTTAGCAATGTAAGCATTTTATATGTATGTGTTTTGCTATTATTTTATAATGATGTTTATATTCTATTTTGTTTTTGGGGGATCGATAAATTAGAGTACACCCTCAGTGTCTCTTGCATGGTATTGCCTTCATTGTAAAATGACCGGCTGGTAGAATACCTTCAGGTGTAATCATTAGGGTTGTTCAGCAGATCTTTTATGCAGATTGGTGTTGAGTCCTCTCTAGTTGTGGTCCTGATTCGGCTGTTTGTAGTCCGCTGGACCCTATGAACAATGACTAACTAACGAGTTTTGCGTGATTTATAATCGGGGTGTCCTGTAGCTAAGTTGACAGTGAGCTGGTTTCCTATGCAGAAGGTTGCAGGTTCCAACCCCGCGTGGGACAAACTTAGGTGACTTAGGTACGAGAATTTTCAGGACTCTGATGGGTTTCTTCGGGTACTTCGGTTTCCTCTCTCCCTCCCTTCAATAAAGGTATTGGACGCAGTCAATCTAAAATTTCGAAAATAAAAATTGATTTTCTATTGCGACTTCTGCCATAACGATCCCTTCAGATCTATTGAAGTAAAAGGGCGTCATAGCATCCTGTATTATTATTATTATTTTTATTATTATTATTATTATTATTATTATTATTATTATTATTATTATTATTATTATTATTATTATTATTATTATTATTATTATTTCATCATCATCACCATTATTATTATTATTATTATTATTATTATTATTATTATTATTATTATTATTATTATTATTATTATTATTAATCGTAATGGAACAAAAATAACATTTAGCGTGTACAAATTTTAAAAAACCATCCTGACCTCAGAACAACGGAGATATCTTATCTATTGTGTTCTTCTTTGTGGAGTCGGAGAACGGCACAGTATGATCAACGCTCATAGAAACGTGCCTTTCAGCAAACAACCTCTGGTTAGATTCCGTAGTCCGTGAGTTGCATTGAGCTTATAGATAATATGAAAGAAAATGATAATATTGCCAAGTGGGCAAATGGCGTAGTTTTCCAAGGCACGAGGAAAATAGAACATAATTATTTAAATAGATGTTACCAAATGATATAATGGTACACACGACAAATGCAGGTTGATATAGAGAAGTAGTAATAACAGCAATAGAAAGAAAGCATATTGATGATGATGATGTCAGATGTTTTAGATGATGATGTAGATGTAGATAATTTATTTATTTGTAATTTAAATAGTCTTCCAGTATTAAAACTGTCGTTGAAGGTGTGATTGCGTCTGCATGTGGTTGTAAAAGACGGGGTGGGGGAATGGGGGAATGGTTCAAACTTTGGAAGAGATAAAATAGCTCCCACTCACTTGAAGTTGTTTTATCTTCATAGCAAAGCACTACACGTACGATATTATTTCTCATTTATGAGTCTTCATTACAGGCTTGAATTTCTGTCGTTAACGTTGGTGTCTGCAGGTGCTGATCACACTGTAACTAGCAGAGACGGCAGAGGCGTACTTTGCCTCTGCACCATGAGAGAGACGACGTAAACCTCGGCCGTCTCTGCTACGCAATGTGAGAGTTACTAAGATCCCCCCTAATGGGGGTATACGTTGTTGTATGGTGGTGAATATAGAGATTGATGCCAGGGGAACCAAGAGTGGGATAGAACGAGAGCAAGGCGCAGCAGCTGTCAGTGGCCCCAGCACAACCCCCAACCTCTGAAGTGTATACGACTGCTGTAGCACACTGCATAGCGGAGACAAGACATGTTTACGTTCGGCTTTCCCACTAGTTACGAAAGTGTGGCATGTAATAGTCTCAGCTACGCTGTGCTGTGTTCTTGTTGTACCTCGGTCACCTACATTTCATCTTCCCCCTCCCTCTCTCTCTCGTTTTCGTGACGTGATGTAAGTCTCGCCGTGAATCCATACGCATCTCTCTCTCTCTCTCTCTCTCTCTCTCTCTCTCTCTCTCTCTCTCTCTCTCTCTCTCTCTCTCTCTCTCTCTCTCTCTCTCTCTCTCTCTCTTTCTCAACCTGATATCTTGTATCTTGTAAGTGTTTTATAGGATCATACCTATTATTTGGTGGTGTCTATTTTCCTCCTGAGAACTCTGGTTATTTTGATCGTTGTGCCTTTACAAATCTTGAAAACTCAATCGCTTGCTTAAATGCAGACAGATTTTGTTTACTTGGAGATTTTAATGCTAGGACAGGTTGTTTATTTGATTTTGATGTGTGTTGCGTGAGTGTTAAAGCTGATAAAAATAATGTAGACGATCATGGTAATGATGATAGCGATGTTGATGGTAATGATCATGACAATGATGATTTTGATGTTGACGAGTTAAGCCAGATGAATGAGCTCATTTTTGATGCCAGTAATATTGTCTTGCCAGAACGTCTCTCTGATGATAAATTTGAAAACGTAATGGGTCATAATTTAATTAACTTTTGCAAAACCATGAATGCCTGTATAGTTAATGGCCGAATAGGCCTACCCGATAATAGTAAACAGTTCACTTGTAAAGATGCCAGTGTTGTAGATTATTGTATTGTCTCAAATAACTTGTTTAAACGCATCTCAGACTTTTATATTCACGATTTCTGTGAACTGTATTCAGATGTACACAAAGCAATAACATTAAAACTCTGGATTAAAAATGTCAATGTCGAATTGGCCGAAGAAACAAATAACAGCAGATCTAACTGTAAAACTGAAGCTATTAATAAACCAAAATGGTACCCAGATAGCAAACAAAAGTTTGTCAAAAACCTTAACATGGCGGAAGTTACCTTACTAAATTCTTCACTTGACAATATCTTAAATAATAATTCTGCTGTCCTTCATCAAAGTGATATTGATGATATTTGCAATAAAATATGTAACATCATGACAAGCAGCGGACATGATAGGTTTATTTAAAATAAAGAAAAAAAACGCAGAAAACGAATCGAACAAATGAAAACCTCCCGTGGTTTGATAGTGAATGTGAAAAGAGTAGGAAAGAATTTCTTAAATCTAAAAATGCTTGTAGGAAAAATACAAACTCATTTCTTAAGGAAATTAAGCACAAAGCAAGCAATAATTATAAAAGACAGTTAAGAATATCATTTAAAAAATATCAATCAAATTTAATTAAGAAAATTCGAAAATTGAAAAGTAATGATCCAAAATGCTTTTGGAAGCTTCTAAATGGTACACGCACCGAAAAAAGGGACACATATGGTAAAATAACATGTGAAACGTTTTTTGAACATTTTAAGAAAATTTCTGATTCCGATGTTGAGAATGACACTCTTGACCAGAATACAAGCATGCACGACACCAAAACACATTTTCTCCTTGATCAACCATTCAATGAGGAGGAGGTTAAAGAAGCTATACGTACTTTAAAAAAATAACAAAGCTTGTGGTATAGATTATATAACTAATGAATTTTTGAAGTCAGTCCCTTATGAATTCATTAAGTTGATAACTAAATACTATAATATTGTACTACAATCTGGTAAAGTGCCCGAGGATTGGACTATAGGGATTATTAAACCTCTTTATAAGCAGAAGGGGGACAAAGACAATGAAAATAATTATCGTGGAATATCTATCTTGAGCTGTTTTGGTAAATTGTTCACAAGCTTAATTAACAAAAGACTAGGTTCTTTCTTTCTTGGAGTCTAATAATGTTCTGGGTGAAGAACAGGCTGGATTTAGGGGTGGATACTCTGTTTCTGATCATATATTCACTTTACACTCTCTTGTAGAATTCTTCCTATCAAAGAAAAAGCGTTTGTACTGTGTTTTTATTGATTATGAAAAGGCATTTGATTTTGTTAATCGTTCTTTGTTATGGCAGAAATTATTAAATTCTAATGTAACGGAAATATACTCCGTATAATACAAGACTTGTATAATAAAGCAAAAATCACAGGTACAGTGGAATGATACTCTTTCTGATTATTTTTCTTGTAAAACAGGTGTCAGACAAGGTGAAAATCTGTCTCCGTTATTGTTTGCTGTATTTTTGAATGATTTAAAAAGTTTTCTTGGTGAAAAACTAATTGGTCTAAGAACTGTTAAGCTTGCAGCATCGGATATTTTTCTTGATGATGACTATATTGAGACTCTGTATAAAATGTTTATTTTGCTTTATGCCGATGACACCGTAATTTTTTGTGAATCTTCTGCTGAATTACAGTCATCTTTAGATGCCATGCATCAATATTGCACTAAATACAAATTAAAAGTCAATGCTGCTAAAACTAAGGTCGTTGTTTTTTCAAAAGGCAAAGTCAGAAATCTACCTAATGTATTTTACAATGGTGTTAAATTGGACGTGGTATATGATTTTCAGTATCTCGGAATTAAAATTAACTATAATGGTAGCTTTAAACCAGCCCAGAAAAATTTATATGATCGTGCCTCCAAAGCTATGTTTTCTCTTTTAAGAAAAATTAGAAAGCTTATGTTACCACTAGAAATTCAAATTGACCTGTTTGAGAAAACTATAGTTCCTATTCTGTTATATGGTTCAGAGATATGGTGTCCTCAAATGAGTGACCTTGCCACTAAACTGCAACTGCGTTTTTATAAACTAATTTTAAAGCTGGGTAAGTCTACTCCTTCTCAAATGATTTTTGGTGAATTAGGGCAAGTTCCTCTGGAGTTACAGGCAAAGCAAAGAATGTTAAATTTTTGGTATAAGCTTGTTCACCCTGATAACAGTAATAAATTGTCCAGCGTTATGTACACTTTTTTGTTTCACATTGATTTGCATAAAGGTTATAAATCTTCATTCCTCGATTCAGTGCGGAAAGAGTTAAATAATCTAGGACTTGGCAATTTTTGGTTAAATCAGGGGCTAACCAATGTTATGCCTTCTGCTTCAGTTTTTAAGTGTACAATTAAACAACGCCTACATGATCAGTTTATTCAAGGCTGGTTCGAGGAAATAAACAATAATGAATTTTACTATAATTATCGAATGTTTAAGCTACATTTTGAATTTGAAAAATATTTGCATGTTCTACCAACAAATCTTGCAATATCTGTTCTAAAGTTTAGAACACTTAACCACAGAATGCCAGTGCAGAGAGGCCGATATTTTAACATTCCTAGACACGAACGTGTATGTCAAAAATGTAATAGTGGCGATCTTGGTGATGAGTTTCATTATTTATTTTTGTGTTCACATTTTTGTAACTCGAGAAGAGATTTATTAAAATCATACTATTATAGATATCCCAATGCCATCAAATTTCAAGAATTATTGTCATCTAACAAAAAGTCAGAATTATTAAAGCTTGTAAGTCTAATGAAATTAATAATTAAACAAATGTAACGTTTTTATCCCATGTCAAAAATTAATATAGTTCTGATGTTGACAGGTTATGTGTAATAAAAATTATTTCAGTAGTTTGTCATTGATGTGTTTAGGTTGAATTGTATTGTTAGTTATGATTCATAGTTGTTGTCCCCAATCAAGTTCTTTTTTCTTCTTTTCCCCTCTCCATACCTCCCCCTGCCACCTCCCCCCACTCCACGCTATCCCGCTGTATAAATAAATAGTTTAAAATTTTTATTTTATTTTTTAATCTAAAATGTTAATTAATTATTGTGCATGTTTGTGTATATTATTTTAACCATGTCCATGTGCCCTTAATGGGTTTTTCTGGAATAAAATTTGCCTTTTGCCTTGCCTTTGCCTTGCAATTTGCCTTGTACACTTGTACAGTGAAAGCAACAGCGTTACATAACAATTTACAAGAACTATCGTAAAAGTCCATGTACTTAGATCTACTTACAAGCAGATTTATTTATATACAGTTGTTGTTGTTTTGTAGATTATAGTCACACGACACTTTCGCATATAGATGACTACTGGACCGATTTATACTGACACCAGCGGGCCAGTTGTTGGTAAAGGGGAAAATAATATGATCACACGTTGACCAATCCGGGATTCGAACCAGCGACCTTTCGGTTACTAGCAAGACGCTCTTACCAACTGAGCTACCCGGCCCCTCAAATATACAGTTTGTTCTTGACATCTTTTTAACGATTTCTTTTTATAGAACGGCACATTAGCATTTTGTTCACGGCTAACTTCTGTTGCGCTGCAAGGGAAACGATAAATCTCCTCCTCTCGTGGAGAGTAGGGATGGAGAAGTTGTGTCCCTTCATGGTTCGTTTCTATGAACGATTTTCTGCTAGGTTTAGAAATTGTATCTGTAGTTAAGTATTACATTTTAAAAACAACAACAACACACATTTAGGGCATTAAATGCTTTAAATTTGTATTTTGACCGTGGGACTCTTTTTCTATTTCCCAGCTGTTATCAAGGACTAGTTTTACTCAAATTACTGATTCCTTTATTACAGTTTACTAAAAATGGTCCTGATTTGGCTCGGAAGAGTCCGCTGGATCTTCAACAATAACCATGTAATGGAACGTAATTTGAAATAATTATGATCTAGCAACAGGTAAGGGTTCACAAATAGACAGCAATCATTCATTTTAAACTGAGTCCCATCAATAAATGGTTACTAAATAAGGTAAAAGGATATCGAAGCTGGATAGATTTTACGACACTTTCAATTTCACTATCTAACTTAACTGGCGACCCCCTGCAAGGATACAATGTCAGATGAGTAAAACGTCTTACTCCGGTGACGACCCCCTCCCCTTCTCCCCCCTCCTTCTCCATCTCTCTCTCTCTCTCTCTCTCTCTCTCTCTCTCTCTCTCTCTCTCTCTCTCTCTCTCTCTCTCTCTCTCTCTCTCTCTCTCTCTCTCTCTCTCTCTCTCTCTGGTACACATAATACGATCTATTATCAATCATTTTACTTTTTTTTTTTTTTGGTTATTTGTGCTAGCCTTTGTATGCACTTTATTTTAGTCGATTTTGTTACTTTTTAAAAAAAATTTCTTGGTCTGTTCTAGTGCTATTTTCCCTTATTATGCTGCATGATGCATTTCTATAGTTATTAGTAGCAATACTATATGTCTAGGATAAGCACCTTGCAGCATTGTTCATCACAGTTATCATCATTATAATTATTATCATATTACATCATCATTACAGTCATCATCATCATTGTCGTCATCCTTCTCTTCCTCATCCTCTTACCCATCTTCCTCCTTTTCCTATCCCTCCTCCTCCTCCTCCTTATCATCATCTTTTTCTTTTGTAATCATCAATCGTCATCAAGCATCATCATCGTCATCATCATTATCATCATCATCATCACAAACACTTCTCCACCACCTAAAATATAATTCTTTGAAACATGAAATTGTTGCCTAGTGCTATTTTAAGAGGCTCCATTGATGACACGCGCCGCGTGGCTCGTTTGTTCTACTTTTTGGCTGCGTGCACTGACTTGAAGGTCGGGGTGGCCTAGATAACTATGTAGTGCTGCATTTTTCGACCCTTTCTCTCTGCTGTGCACAACAACCTGTGGCTCCAGTTAAGACACGAAGCCTGTTAATGCTTAAAGTCGAAAAGGCCACCGGACCCTCCTAATGCCGTTTTCTATGAAACATTAGTAAAAAGATTATAATCTTCTGTCATATATCATTAACGTGAAATTACTTCAAATTCTACTAACAGTAACTTCTCCTCCTCCTCCTCCACCACCTCTCTCTCTCTCTGTCTCTCTCGTAAAGATGTGTGTATGTGAAAGAGAGTATTAATTGATTTTTCTCAGAGATATAGAGATTGATTGATTGATTGATTGATTGATTTTAAAAGCCATCGTAGTTAATAATGATTCACAGAGAAGTTAACCGTATGAAATGTGAGTGTTAGTAGGATTGTCCAATAGTGTTTGACTAACATGCTGAAGTGTAAATATTTTTGGAAATGTTTGCTACGAAAGAAATTTAAGTATGCATATTTCTTCTTCTTCTTCTTCTTCTTCTTCTTCTTCTTCTTCTTCTTCTTCTTCTTCTTCTTCTTCTTCTTCTTCTTCTTCTTCGCCGTCGTCGTTTGATGGTTGTGACTTGGTATGAAACTTTTGACGGGGTGTGGTTGGTTGTGCACGTTTTCTGCAAGGTCAAACGCATGTAACAGAAGTGAAAGAATGTAATGTGTTTGCGAAGGTGTCATTAAAATAAACCTTAAGTCTATTTCCAGTCACCTTGCTCAGCTGATCTCGATCATTTAAGCCTTGAGCCATGCATGCGTGTATGAATATTAATGTCAGCAAGAACATGAATGCAGGTTTCAAATTATAAGTGCCCTATCGCCAACGGTGCTTCTGCACCATTCAGGGTTACATGCTTGTCCTTGGGACCAACGCAGAGTCAGCACAATCTTGTTTGCGCCACAGTGGAAGATAAAAATTCCCGCAACCTAGAAAAATAATATTACACACTGAGGCTTTTGTGAGGGTCGCGGAACCCGTACAGGTCTCAGATATTAAGGGTTTACGTTTGTAACTGTTTCTATTGTCAGTAATACAGGCCGATTTTGTTAAACTTAATTTTAAAAAAAAACAACAACAACAAAAAACAAAAAAAACTTTCAAGTCAGCTGTTCCTTCCGATTCCTTCCTTTCACATGCTATTTTCAGAGACCCGGTAATTGTTAATTCCACTGCCTGAGTGCGCGTGTCGTGACCTAGCTGTGTGCTGCGTACATGCCTTCAATCAATCTCCATCAATTATTCAATTCTAGTTATATTTCTGTTAAGTGAAAATCTATTCCTGTCTGAAAGCGGTTTGAAGATTCGTTAAGGAACATCCTTAGAAGAAGCGATGTGTGTGTGTGCACGCGCACACGCACGCACGCGCGCGTGCACCGGTACGTCTAAACTTACATATTCCGTGCATGTGCTCTGTCCATGTGTGCGCGTGCATGATGCCAGTGCATGTGCATCTGGCGATCAAAGGTTGTGCGTGTATTAATTACTGGGGTTTGGGCAAACGATTTTTACGATCTTCTCCAAGCGCCAAAAGCTGATCAGCTGAGAAACATTCGTATAGCATGATAGGGGCGTGTGTCGAGTCAGCCAATCGGAAGCCTCGGTGTTTGGTGGCAAGCCAATGAACGACGAGTATGCGAGGGTTGGGTGAGGAGGGGGGTGGGGGGAATAGGGTGGGAAATAATGTTGAGGACACGCGGAGCGATAGTGGCGGGGGTAGGTCTTGCGAGATAAAAAGAACTGGGTCGGGGGGCGAGGGAATGTCAATGAGGAAGGAGAGGGAGTGGGGGGGGGAGGAGGGGTAGGGTTGTTCACCGTGACCGGTTGTCCCTCACTCGGCACACACTGCGTAGCAGATGGCCGTGGCTTACGTCTCTCCATCAGGTGCAACTAAAGTCTCGACCGTCTCTGCTCCGCAGTGTGCAGTCGGCACTTCACGCGAGACCGACTTTGGAGCAAAGTACAACTTTATACAGGCCTTCTACGTCTCCAGCTGACGCGAGGCTGTAAATAGAAACTTGCCGGCGCCCATGGTGTTTTGATTTCTAACTTTTGACACTTTATTGTTCCTTTTTATCGGGAAATTCGGGTCCGCCTCCCCCGGGGAAGGCGTAGTCGCAGCCTGTGGCGCGCTCAACCCCAAAATAGCAAATGGAAGTTTTTTTTTTTTTTAAATTTGGTTGGGGGAGCAAACCGGAGTACCCGAAGAAAGCCCCCGATATATTGTCCGAGTCGAAAGTAAATAATATTCGGAGAAACATAATTTCTAGAGATCATCTGTACCTAGAGAAATACATGCATCCGTTACTCCATTACTCTATTGCCTGGCAAATAAATGACGTTAGCCACACGTACAGCACATTATTTATTGAAGTTATTCTTTTTTTTTTCTCTCTCTCCTTTTCGATTCGTATTCCCTTTTGTCGCATCATCATCATCATCATCATCATCATCATCATCATCATCATCATCATCATCATCATCATCATCATCATCATCTCCTTCTTCTTCTTCTTCTTCTTCTCTATAATTTTGTATCCGTGCAGGTCTTCATTTCTATTGCAATCTTGCCGAGGCCCAAATTGTTTCCTTTGCACAGAGAGAGAGAGAGAGAGAGAGAGAGAGAGAGAGGGAGAGGGAGAGAGAGAGGGAGAGAGAGAGAGAGGGAGGAGGTGGTGGGGGGTGGGAAGGCAGACACACACACAGACAGACACACAGAGAGCTCTTTCCATCCTTTCCTCATCCATACCACGGAATTTCATACGAAGACCGCACTAACTGACAGGAGCACACACACATGCATACACACACACATACACACGCACTCACTGAATTGCATTCCCCCTTTTTCATCACTTGTATTCTCACAATGAATGTCAGGGTAATTCGATTTCTTACCTTGTTTTTTGTTGTACAACAGAATTGACCTTGAATTGAATGGCACTATAGATAGATTTAGCTTTCCTCCTTTCTTTCCTCCTTCCATTCCTCTTCCTCTTTCTCCTCTTGCTGCCATTCTACGTTGTGTTGTGTGTTTGTTTACTATATAGCATTTAACTTAATACCTTTCATGTTAATAGTTGAGACTTAAAGTAATACTAATAAACAAGTTTGAATGTCCTTGCAGATATGTTTTACAGCCATACAACTGATTGTTAATATATTCTAAATAGCCATTTGGAGTATACGTCCTTGGAGCTTATCTCATATTTATGTATGTTTGACAGACATACACCGCTGATATGTGATGACCATTTTAATATACTGAAGAAGATATTTGTTTCTCAGGTAGAAACTGCAGATACATGTAACCTTGTAATTGTAATAAAGCGAAAATCAAGGTCAGCCCTTGACCATGCAGTTAAGCATGCGTGCACATCATGTCATACACATGGCACGGTGATAGGAACAGGTGACTGGATGTTATGCACCATATATCCTACCCTCGGTGTTTTGGCATCAACTCTTGTTGTGTAGTAAATAGGCTTTAGGGGGTGTGGCATCTTGAGCACATTGAGCAAGGGGGAGGGGTGTACTATAGTGTGTGTTGCTAGCTCAACAGTTTATTTTCTTCATTTATATATTAAGTAGAGGAGCTGTTTTTCGAGCTGAGGAGGCAGCGCTGTCTTCACAGGAACTTTTTTTTGGTAGAGTTGTGTGCAGTTTTTCAATCCAGAAAAAAAGAGTCTGCCATGAGCTTTTCTTTGAGCGAGTTAACAAAGATGGAAGGAAGAAGAAATCAGACAGAGTACACCAGTGGTATGGCTGTGAAACCATTACAGCTCTTGCTTTTATATGATTTTGATCCATTCTGAATTATGGGTTGTGTGCAGTTTAACAATAATGTATGTGTTATGTGCAGTTTAGCAATAATGTATTTCTTCAATTATTCCCTTTGCCATTATTTGACTTGAATAATATTTGCGAAGTCAGAATGTTTGAATGATCAAATAATTGGCAAGGCATTCAAAATAGGTATTTCCAGACACTGGCACGTGTAGCTTAAAACCAGCATTTTGGAAAGTGTTAATTCTGGGGGCAGTGAATTCTGTTCACTTATTCAATGCTTTATTTTGCTTCTTTAAAGCCGAGTTGCAACAGCAACTCGGCTTTAAAGAAGCAAAATAAAGCATTGAATAAGTGAACACTCTCTCATGCTTACAACAACAACAAAACAAAATTGGTTCAGCCAATTTTGAGATAATGCACGAAACGTGTTTATAATAGAATAAACCTCAGTGACCTTGGACTTAGATAGAGCAAGGGTCAAGAATGCAAAAGGTTGAGTGGTGGTTAAAGTATTGCATAGAAAACAATCTACATTGGTCCAATTAATCTTGAGATAAGGCAAAAGCTTTTTGGTTTGTTTTTTTTTACACAAAATAAAATTATGAGTGACAGACCAACCAACTGACTGACTGACTACCAGTCAGGAGTTGAAGTGCCCGTATATTAAAAATAAAAAAATCAAGAACATATGTTATGTTATGCCATATATATATATATATATATATATATATATATATATATATATATATATATATATATATATATATATAGAGAGAGAGAGAGAGAGAGAGAGAGAGAGAGAGAGAGAGAGAGAGATGTAGGTATAGTAATCTATAAAAATAGCTATTCATATATGTCTCATAAAATTAGAAACATTGAGCAAACAGCTGCAAATATTCCCTTTGTGAATTGAGATTAAGGTGTGGATCATAATGAATAAATGTTTGTACCTATTTGCAGCCTCGCGGCTAGGACGGCGTCCAAAGCGATTGAAAGAGGTGGGTGGGGAGGGGAGTGGGGCACGGTCCCATACAGGGAACACGCCCATTGCCCCCTACCCCTCCCCACAGGACCTGTACAAGTTGCGGATGGCGGAGCTGCAGAAGATCCTGCAGAGCAACGGCACTTTCAAGGCAGAGCTCATGCAGGCCTTCTTGTCTGCGGCCAAAGTCAGCTTCCAAGAGCATTCCAAGGGCGGGGCTGGAGATGGTCCCAAACCCAAGGGAAAGCAGATGGACCTGTCGGGCAACCTCAACATGTCCTCTGGCAGCCCCATGCCCACCACCAGCACGCTTTCTGACGCCAGCGCCTTGGACAATAGTGTAGGGCTGGCAGGGGGTGGGGGGAGCATGTCTGGCGTGGACTCCCCATCCAGCCTTCACAGCCCAGGGGGCAATGTAGACTTTGGGATCTTGGAGAGCTTTCTGTTCGAACACGGCACACCGAGCAACCTAAGTTCTCTGGACGCGTCGTCTGACTTGCCGATCAACAGCCCCATCAACTTTAATAACATGAACCTGGAACAAGTGTCGCCCTTTTCAGAAGTGAACTTTGGGTCCCCCTTGGGCGCACCTGCCTCCGTGTCCTCTGTCACCAATGGAGTGGGTCAGGAAGGGATGGGACAGCAGAACTCGCTCAATTTGAACGCCACAGCTTCTTCCACACTCTCCCCTCTTCAGTTTCAGCAAGGCTCCAACAGCTGCACTGGCAATGGTGGTGTGCAAGTCAAGACTGAAATCAAGACTGTAGTCAAAAACGAGCCAGGGACGAGTTACTCAGCCTGTTCATACGTCCAAATGGAGCCATCCAAAATGGAGCCATTCAAAATGGAGCCAATATCACCAGAGCCGACGAGTTCCATGTATAGTATGGCCTCACCCTTAGCATGCATAGATGCCGGAATGGAAAACATAGATGTGGCTACCATCTTGGAGGAAGTCAAGCAACAGCCATCAGATACAAGAAGAATTTTGATAGAACAGGTAAGCCTGAATGTTCACATTTTTGCAATTATTCATTATCGTAAAATGTTAATTTAAGACCTTATTGTTCAGTTGTAAAAAATGACTTGGGGGAGTGTGTATGTGTGTGTGCATTCGTGCATGCATGTGTTTGTGAGAGAGTGTATATTTGTGCATATATGTGTTTGTGAGAGAGTGTATATTTGTGCATATGTGTGAGAGCAGAGTGTTTGTTTCATTTTCCTTCAAAGAAAAGCTTGTCTTCATCATTATAAGCTCTGTGTGTGTGTGTGTAGTTTGGGGGGGGGGGGGAGAAGGAGAGATGTATATGTTACCGGCAATCTGTGTATTCAGTCAATACGTGTATTGTCTAAAAAATGCAGTCAATTCGTGTTTTGTCTGTGACCACTAGGCAATACATGTAATGACTAAAATTTCCAGTCAATACGTGTATTGTCTTAATTTTGACCCACTTCAAAACACACATTGACTGACTGTTCATTTTAGTCAATGTGTGTTTTACTCTCAGTCAAGTCTCCTGACAATGTTTCAGAGCACATGCGATCATAAAGAATTATTTATATTACACAGAAATGTGATGAGCTCAACCTTGAGATATGTTAATCGACACTAACTAATAAAGTCCTGCGTCTTGTTTAAAAATAAATCACTACGACTTCAGCGAAAATCGCGTGATGACGATTGCGATTTCAAACCCGCGACAAAACCACTGTCGATCATTCATTTCAGACTTGCTTTGCCGGCTCCTAACCACAAATGATGGATATGAACGAAAAAGAACAAAAGTTTATAAACAAGCTGGAGAGATGTATACATATCATCGTACCTCTACAGGAACATGCACCTAAGTTTAGTTACTGTATAGAAACAGGCTAGTTCTATTGAACCAGTGACCTAACTATTGTCAGATTTGTTGGTTTAAAAATACAGAATGCTAAATTATTCCCAAACAAATCCAGAAATCCAAATTTGATTTTTTTAAAAATTGTGCCATATTTTGTGTGTGTGTATTCTGTGTATCTGTTTGTTCCCAGATAATTCTGGGAATACTTAATAATCTGTATAGAATTGATTTTTTTTTAACAAACTTTTGCATAGAAGTATGCCTATGTATAGGTGACTGAGGCTATAACTGAAGCTCACAGAACCACCACAATCACTTTGCGGGATGCCATCGCCGTTGCAAACAGGCGCATCAGTGAAACTCAGAAAGATGACAACGACATTGCTGTAAGTCTGTTTTCTAATCCCTTCTTCCAATTATTATTATTATTTTTTTTTTCTTTGGTAATTTTCAATGGTTGGAACTTGAGAGAGTTTTGACTCCAAAAGCGTGTCTGACAATGGTTATAATGTCAGCGGGAAATCTCTTAGAAATGTCTAAACCTGGGCAGGCAGATGGTTAAGAGTAATTTCCTGTTCACAGGTGAATAAAAAGCTAGGCTAGTAGCTTTGGCTTTATCAATGTCATCATTGAGACGGTTTCCCGTTTTTCAATTCTTAGTATTTTTGTGTGCGATTGGAGGCATAAATGGCAGAGAAACTGAGAAGAGGATGTGGATTTCTATGCTGTATCCATTTGGACAGCCTCTGAAAGAAATCCACTGTAGAGCGACATTAAGGGTGAGACAAAATGTTACTGGTGATCTGCACTACCATTTTTTTGGTCTCCTTTTAATCTTGCCAGCAGTCACTTTCTAAACGAGGCACATGTTATAATTGATTGTAGAATGGGATGTCGATCAGCAAGTTTAGTCAGGATGGGAGACATAGATAAGTACTTTGAACCTGCGATTGACATGCTTTTTCACCCCATCTGAGAGGGTACAAGTGTGCATCAAACACAACGTAAACATCGTGGATGGCTTGAGTAAGATCCTGCTTTTTGGGACAGAGATGTGAGCAGATGTTACTGCTGGTAAGGCTTTTTACCGAAGAAAGTTAATTTTTATTTCCAGTGTGATTATTTCTGACCTGCCTTTTTGTTGTTACCATTATTTGTGTGTGATTCTTACCTGTTGCAGCATGACATGGCCAGGCTGAAGCTGGAGGCCAACACTATGTGGTCAATGTTCATGACTAATATGGTCCCTGATATCACATTGGTGGTCAAGTTCTGCAAGCGCTTACCTGGTAAGGACAGCTACAAAGGGTCCCTTGGTTGGATGTGTTTCTTGTTGTTTTATTTATTTATTATTTTTTAAAATCAATCCAACCTCTACTGTCTAAACTTTTGTTGGCTTTTTATTGCACCAATTTCCATCAGAAATTGCAAAAATCAACAGAGAGTGGCATTTCCACACACAATAAATAAAATAAATAAAGTAAATTAAAATTAAAATAAGTCCTTAAAAAAAAATTAATAATATAATAAAATAATAAAAAAATAGTATTAAAAAATGGTTGAAGGAACAAACATGTAACAAAAGACTTTGTCAGGAGTTACAAGCTATCAACAATAATATAATAAAAGTAGACTACAATATAATAATAATATAATTAAAGACTAAAGTAGTTGGAAAAAAATAAATAACTAATAGCTGTCCATGTGGAACGTTAACCTCAGATGATACATTTCAATGACAGAATAAAGCAAAAGTTAACCTCAATGAATTTCAATTTAGTTTTATTGATGCCATGATTGCAAAATGTAGATGAGGCTAATATTTAATTAGTTTGTTACGGCAATTGAGTATTGGAATGAGGCTAATGTTGAAGCACTTGATTTCTCATGTTTACTATAAAAAGATGTTGAAAACAAGCTGCCATTGATGCTAAACTATTTCTCTCTGGTCACACCAATTCCCTGGTGCCCATCTTGAGAAAGAAGAACACCACACAAAAAACAACCAATGCTTCATTTTCTGCAAAAACGGTGAAACTATTATAAATTAGAGCCTGGCATCTGTGACGGAGAAGAAGATATAACATAAAGAAGATGGATGTATAAAAATACTCATATTTTCTAAAGAAGATAGCACATAAACCTGTCTAGCACGAATGCATAAAAACAAAAGATCCTGAAACAACCTGTCTGAATAACAATTACAAAAAACTAAAAAAGTGAAGGAAAATTAGTTGTGCAATACAATTATACCTGAGTACATAAAATTGCAAGCCTTTTTTCCCCATTTTTCATTGTGATTCTTTTTCATTGCGTATTATTACTTCTAAAAAATCAGTGCAATTTAAAAAATGTACAACAGAAGGGGTGATAGCTATTTTAGTAAACATTCAACTTTAAGAGTCAGCTATTTACAATGATTTGCTTCTTTTAATATAAAAATTAAATTATAATAAACATTATGTAAAAATGCCACTTAAAAAAAAACTGGTTTTTGCTTCAAGTGAGTGTTCCTAAATATTTTAAAAACTATTAAAATAACTTATCATATAAGTTGATCTCAGAAGATGAACCATTGGTTCATTTTGGTTTTTTCGATATTGCCAGAGAGTTCAACCCCTTGAATCTGTCTGGTGGATGGAAATTTGGACTCTTTACGTCAATCCTCATCATCGAGCCTGGTAAACAGTAGCAGTAGTACTTTGAGTATTTATGCAGCGCCCTCTGTCAGAATGAATGTCTAGCTCTAAAAGGGCATTTTATATGACAAGAGTGGGCGAAGGCACCACAGTAGTCCTATCTCCAAGCTTTGTAATAGCAACAGGCATGGGAATTCCCCCTGGAGTAAGTATAACGTTACAGTGTTGTGACTTTCGAATACACCTGATTCAGACCATTTGAACTTACTAGAAGGTGATGCTGATTGACGGGGAACTGGATGAAGTATGAAAGTTAAATTTCTTTAATGTATTTAGTTGAGGTAAACGCTGTTTTCAGAGTTTATTTTGAGGCAGATGTTTCTTTTTCTTTCTTCCTTTTTAAAAAAAACCAAACTTACATTTGTTTTTTCCCTGATGTTTTGATTATTCCAGTAGTTTTGTAATGGCAACATTGTATCACATTGACAATTATTTTAAGGCAGATGTTTGTATAAAACTTAGGTTGATTTGTAGGATGTTAAATTTTCCAGCACTTTTGTTGTCTTGTGGTATCTGTTGTTATGGGGTGGCCTGTAGGTTAGAGTGCTAGACTCTGATGCCTAGGAGGTGTGGGTACAATGCCACTACAGGGGACAAAGTGTTTCACTTAATTTTGAGACTTGTCCAGTCGTCTAGTGTTTTCTCCTAGTACTCTCACCACTTCCTCTCTCCCTCCAGTAAAATGTATTGGAGCAGTCATTGTAAAATTGCCTCCCTCTCTCCAGTAAATGTATTGGATGTAGTCATTGTTAAATTGCCTCTCTGCCTCCAGTAAATGTATTGGATGTAGTCATTGTTAAATTGCCTCTCTGCCTCCAGTAAAGGTATTGGATGTAGTCATTGTTAAATTGCCTCCCTCCCTCCAGTAAAGGTATTGGATGTAGTCATGTGAAATTGCCTCTCTGCCTCCAGTGTATATTGGATGTAGTCATTGTTAAATTGCCTCCCTCTCTCCAGTTATTGTATTGGATGCAGTCATTGTAAAATTGCCTCCATCCCTCCAGTAAAATGTATTGGATGCAGTCATTGTTAAATTGCCTCTCTGCCTCCAGTAAATGTATTGGATGCAGTCATTGTTAAATTGCCTCTCTGCCTCAGTAAATGTAATGGATGTAGTCATTGTTAAATTGCCTCTCTGCCTCCAGTAAAGGTATTGGATGTAGTCATTGTTAAATTGCCTCTCTGCCTCCAGTAAAGGTATTGGATGTAGTCATTGTTAAATTGCCTCTCTGCCTCCAGTAAATGTATTGGATGTAGTCATTGTTAAATTGCCTCTCTGCCTCCAGTAAATGTATTGGATGCAGTCATTGTTAAATTGCCTCCCTCCCTCCAGTAAAGGTATTGGATGTAGTCATTGTTAAATTGCCTCTCTGCCTCCAGTAAAGGTATTGGATGTAGTCATTGTTAAATTGCCTCTCTGCCCTCCAGTAAATGTATTGGTTTAAATTGCCTCTCTCTCCAGTAAATGTATTGGATGTAGTCATTGTTAAATTGCCTCTCTGCCTTCAGTAAAGGTATTGGATGTAGTCATTGTTAAATTGCCTCTCTGCCTCCAGTAAAGGTATTGGATTTAGTCATTGTTAAATTGCCTCTCTGCCTCCAGTAAATGTATTGGATGTAGTCATTGTTAAATTGCCTCTCTCCTCAGTTAAAGGTAATGGATGTAGTCATTGTTAAATTGCCTCTCTGCCTCCAGTAAAGGTATTGGATGTAGTCATTGTTAAATTGCCTCTCTGCCTCCAGTAAATGTATTGGATGTAGTCATTGTTAAATTGCCTCCTGCTCTGCCTCCAGTAAATGTATTGGATGTAGTCATTGTTAAATTGCCTCTCTGCTGCCTCCAGTAAAGGTATTGGATGTAGTCATTGTTAAATTGCCTCTCTGCCTCCAGTAAAAGGTATTGGATGTAGTCATTGTTAAATTGCTCTCTGCCTCCAGTAAATGTATTGGATGTAGTCATTGTTAAATTGCCTCTCTGCCTCCAGTAAAGGTATTGGATGTAGTCATTGTTAAATTGCCTCTCTGCTCCAGTAAAATTGCCTCCATCTGCTCTCCTGCCTCCAGTAAAGGTATTGGATGTAGTCATTGTTAAATTGCCTCTCTGCCTCCAGTAAAGGTATTGGATGTAGTCATTGTTAAATTGCCTCCCTCTCTCCAGTAAAAGGTATTGGATGTAGTCATTGTTAAATTGCCTCTCTGCTCTCTCAGTTAGGTATTGGATGTAGTCATTGTTGAAATTGCCTCTCTGCCTCCAGTAAAGGTTACATGTAGTCATTGTTAAATTAAAACCCCCTTAAATGTATTGGATGTCAGTCCCGTTAAATGCCTCTCGGATGTAGTATTCATTGTTAAATTGCCTCTCTGCCTCCAGTAAAGGTATTGGATGTAGTCACAATTGTAAAATTGCCTCCCCTCTCTCTCAGTAAAATTGTAGTCATGTACAAATTGCCTCTCTGTATCCAGTAAAAATTGCCTCTCTGCCAGTCCAGTATTATGATTAGTCATTGTTCCAGTAAAGTATTGGATGTAGTCAATTGCCTCTCTGCCTCCAGTAAAGGTATTGGATGTAGTCATTGTTAAATGTCCCTTCCCATTGTGGTATTGTAGTAAATTGTTAAAATTGCTTCCCTCCTCCTCATTGGATTGGATGTTTAAAATTGCCTCCTCAGTTATGTCCTAAAATTGTATTGGATTGTTCTCATTGTTGTTGCTCTATCTTGCCTCTGCAGTAAAATGTATTGGATGTCTTCATTGTTAGACCTCTCCCTCCTTTTATATGGAATGGATCTCTCTTAAATTGCCTCTGGTAAAGGTAGTATTGGATGAGTCAATTTAAAATTGCTTCTCTCAGTAAAGGTGGAATGGGCTTCATGTAGTTATTTAAAGGTATTGGATGTAGTCATTTAAAATTGCTTATTTTTTGGATGATAAATTATAAATTTGTTTTGTTATTCAGTAAAGGTATTGGATAGTCATTGTTAAATTGGGCCTTCAGTAAAGGTAATGGATGGGTAAATGCCTCTCTTCCCAGTGCGTGGGATGGTTAAATGCCTTAATCTCATTGCTTTGGATTGGATGTAGTCATTTAAATTGCTCCCCCACTTCTGGAAGTAAAGTTTCAGGCAAAAAAATCTTCATCGTAATACAAACTTTTTTTTTCCCAGTGAATATCTACAGGAAGATCCGCTAGGACCTGAAACAATAATAAAGAAGATTAATGTGCATTATAAAGAATGTGTGTGTAGGATGTATTGTCGTAAGTGGCACCCAATAGTGGTGCAGTATAAAATATCCACATTCTGGAAATTTAGGCTATCCCCGTTTCGGACATATTTTCATCCCACTGCTAAATCGCTCTTCTATCGCTAGAAAGCCTACCTTTTTTCTGGAAAACTCTTCACAAAACTCCTTGTTTGTGTATGAGGTCTGTTGGATAGCAGATATTTCTGCCTACACATAATGATGTTATTATCAAATTGGCTCAGAGTATTGTTTTGTTGATAATTTATAATGATAATTAATGTAATTCTTGTAAACGTATAAAATAGTGGGGTGAAGCCTCAAGAAGATATAAAAGTGAAGAGCTTTCAGAAATATACCAAAAGTTGTAAATATAAAACTTTTATGCGGATCGGGAGTTGTAGTCCTGAGGCTCAGGTTGAAAGCAGGTAATAATGTATGACATTGAATGTAACGTCGGGTTTGGCAAAGTGCGTAAGGAACAATCCACATGAATTAAAAAACTAACTAGAACAATAACAAGAACTGACAATATAAAACTATAGCTGAGAACTAGAATACAACAACTGAAAACTAAAGACACCAGGACATCAAGCATCAGGTCGTCACATAGAACTGTCAAACAGGAAAGCGGTATATCAGCAGCTGTTTCAGCAGGTTCTTTATTCTTATGAAGCTGAACCATGCAGGTTAGTGAACATCTCACTTCACTACCACTACAACACTACACTACTACCATAGTTACCAAGTCACAAGGACATAGCTTCACGGGAAACTGTACCACCCCTCATTGTCATCCCCAATAAAAAAACTACTACTTAACTACAACTACTACTACTAACTGCTACTACTACTAGCTACTACTACTACTACTAATAATAAACTCTACTACTACTACTACTAAATACTATGCTACATAATCAACCTAAAAAATTATCATAGCAGAACTCAATGTATCAAAAGTACTTCTATAAATCTAAATAAACATAGAAAGTTTAAATAAATAAGAAATGAATGAAAATTAAAAAAATACTTAAAACTAAAATTAAATACTACACATGAATGTTTAATATAAAATAGAGCCATAATAAGCACACCAATTTCCACATCTTATGAAGTTCAAGCACATGCAATTTCCCACTTGACAAGAAATATTGCCACGCCTGTTTGTTTTGTTGGTTCTTTTCCCACCCCCTCCTTCCCCTCTCTCTCCCCCTGGTGTTAGTTATCAAGTTGAACATTTGTTACATGACCCCCACCCCTCCCCCTTTCCCCAAAATGTCATCTGTACTTTTAACATTTTTCCTGATCTGTTTTTGTATCAGATTCTGAGCTGAAGTTCACACAGCTGATGAACCTGATACCCATGATTCGCCGTATCAATGAAGAGCACTTCAGGACAATTTCTAGCCTTCGCATGGAGTCTTTAAACCCATCCTTTAATTTTCCCGATCTTCACAGAGAGGTGTTCGATGGATCCTTTTAGCCATGCAGCCTACAGCTTGCTGTACCCTCAAACAGAAGCTTGTTCTTCTTCTGTTTGTGTGTGTGTGCGCGTGACATTTGGGACTGAACCCGCTGAAGAAATGGCCAGTGCTTCATCTTCAGCTGGACAATGTGACAATGACCGAGGGCTATAAAGGCAGTGCCGTGCTATCTTGCCTCTGATGGCTCTCTTCCAGCACGAATTGATTGTGCCCTGTTGATCGTCAATGATTTGCCAGTGATTAAAGTAGCGCGTTAGCATAGTGGTGTGGTTAAAAGCTAGGGATGGTTTATGTAAATCAACATCAAGCGCCATTTAGTACTTGGATGGGTGACCATATTGGTAAGGCAACCACCAAACGACACAAAAAGAATAAAACAAGCGCACAACACATCGCCAGGTCACCCAACTGTCAAGGGACAGCTGGCTCAGTTTAGAACCAGGGAAAGTAAAGCAGTAAGGGACAAGAGTTAGGCACCACCCTCACTAAGTTGGTCTAGAGAAAAGGGAGGTCCCAAACGCCTCCCTCCCCAACGACTTTTACCTTTATTTCGCTGTAAGGTACTGACTGTCACCTTTACGTACTCCTCAAACAGCTAGGGGTGTTCTAACTGTGGACTTAGCTTTGCAAGGTTAACGGCTGGAGTGACTATCAATCAGCTTTGCATGCATCAGTGTAGCAACACGAGAATTTAATTGATGAAATTACCACTCCTGTTTTGGGCAACGCAAACTGACTTGTTTCACCTTGTGAAAAACAAAAGCATTCTTCTGCTGCATTGCATCATTGAGCTCCCAGAAACGGTGATAATGGTTTTCTGTCTTAACAGTCCAGAATGTTTCAAAGACATCATCAGTTGTATTCAGTGACTGGAACAGCTGCTTATATTCAGATTTCTCATGTTGAAGTTTCTTCAAACAATTCAGGCTTGTATAACAACTTAGCTCGTGTGTATTTCATAGGGACTAGAACTTCACTTTTGTACTGCTTTAAAGAGCTGACGGTGTCTGTTATTGTTTTCAGAAATGTTTTCAACTGAACCAGAACAGATGAAGCCAAAAGAATGCGTTATACATTTTTTTACAACAATCATTTTCTGCCAGTCCTTATAAAATCTGATTGCATGTTTAGCTGACAAAAGAAGTCAGGAAGGTCAGGCACTTTGTGAAATAACAAATTGTATCCTTTGCATAATAGTTATTTGTTCACTAAAATCGCATGCATATGAACAGACGTTACAATAAATTAAAAGTTATCCCTTGGAAGTTTTGATGGAAAGGAGGTTGAGAAGAAGGGGGGGAAAATCCTAACACTGCGCAGCCACACACTCCCAACCACACACACACATTTTATCTGACAATGAAACAACTTAAAAAAAACAAATTCTGACTCAAGAGGGTTTATTACGATATGTTTGTTGTTTTCAAAAGTCTTCAGGGGTTGCTTTTGATGCTTTGAACAGTCTAAGATGAAAAGAGAGGGTAGATTATTAATATTATATTCAAGTCTCCAGGATTGAGAAATAATGAAGGTGACAGACAGCTGATTCATGGATGGAAAAGCATGATGAAGTATTTATACAATTTACTCCAAATCGAGAGACAACTGCCTGTGTATTGAGAAGGAAACGCTAACTGTATATGATGAATTTTACTTGTATTTAAGATGCATAAAAGCATGTAAATTGCCAGTTCTATCTGCCGTTTGCCATTTTCAAATCCATCAATGTATCACTGTTATTGAACTTGATGATGCTTTTCCTTTAAGTTAAACTAAGGCACGTGGACTAAAACTGTATTCTGTTGTTCACTAAGGAGAAAAAATGCTTTAGCTGAATGAGAGAGAATTTCTTCCTCCACCCTCCACCCGCCTTCTAACTGAAAAGGTTGATATAATAAAAACGACACATTATTTTTTTCTCCTTTCTAGCAATCCCTTTAGTTCACAGACCCACGTGTACCATAGGCACATTTCACATTTGGGCACAGAAGGTAAACGAACCCACAGTTTGACCATTTTGTGCTGTATATTGTGTTTGTAAACAGTCCTTTTCAAAATCTGTAAATAACAGTAAAGATAATATTTTTAAAAAATTGGGGGGTGGGGGGGTGGGAGGGAAGTCGGAAATAAAAAGATAGCATATCAGCTTCCTTGCGATGTGCTGAGTCCAGCGACAAAAATGGAAAGTTTTCTGGATGTGCACAGACCTGTTCTCTGTCATGTCGCTTGATGCATAAACTTTCTTTTAAGCTTAAAACTGTGAAAGTTCTTTTCTGATAAATTCTGTACAGTGGAGTGGAGAGTGTGTCTGCCTGAGTGCCATGTTTCAGAAAGAAGGTGAAAACTACAGAAAGAAAGTTAAAAAATAAATACAAAAAATACCTTGCAATGCAAGGGAGAAGATAATGCTGAACTGATATTGTTTGTCTTTTTTTTTTTTGGTTTGAAACCTGGAAAATGTTAGGTTCAGAATATCTTAAGTGTTCTTCATCAAAGCATTATGGTGGGACTTTAAAAAAGATTAATATCTGAACCATTAAGCCAGAAAACCAGTGACCTAAAGATAAATATATTATTTTATTAATGGATGGGACAGGTCTGTGTTTCTCTCCCCTCGTCCAATAATTGTCTCCCTTGGACTGTAAAACACTAATAGAAAGTTGTTGGTGTATGCTGATGGTATATTGATTTCTTTGTACGCAGTCAATGTCTTTGCTCTTCATTAACGTGTCAGTCATTTCTGATGAAATTGTTCATTTAAACTTGTTTAGCATACAAAGTACTGTGTTCGGATGCTTTTTTACAAAAAGTGCTTGAATTTTGAACACATTATGATTGTTGAAAGATTTGATCTATTCATGTTAGTTTGAAGATTGGGTGATACAATTTACTGGTGGTGAATTCTGTATTGTTGTCAAAGATTTGTTTTATTCCACTGTATATTGCCGCTCTAAAGTACTGCTGCTACAAGGTGCTGCATGCATAATAGCGACTTAACGGCAATATTATTTTCAGGCGGCAGTATATTGTTGTTTTTGTTTGTTTGTTTTTATAGCCTATTGAAATTTTTTTTTAAATTGCCCCAAATGTAAAATAAGTCTGTTCCAAATGGAGTTAATGGATGAGGAGTATATCTAAAGCTGAGTACAAATGTCTGAAGTTGAGATCAGTTTGCCTTTGTTTTGGAAATGACACCTAATGTCAAATTAATAAGTCTTTTCCAAATGGAGTTCATGAGTGATGAATATATTTAATGGAAAGTAAAAATGTCTGAATTTAGACCAGTTTGTATGTAGTAATTAATAATGTATGTTTTAGTTAAAAAATATTTTATTTTGTAATGAATCTTAATATTTTTTTCCCAATTTTAATTTATTTTTATTATCTATTTACTTTGACTTTTTATTTTATAAATAACAATCAGTTTGAAGGAAACTGATTTGAACCTGACACACAAACAGTATTCTATTGTGATTTTTTTTCATTGTGCTGGAACATCATCATTATCATCATCATCATCATAATCATCTTCTTCTTCTTCTTTTTCTTCTTCTTCACCATCATCATCCTCGGCATCATTGTGCTCTCTTAACATGTTATGAATTAATAATCTTTTGATGAGGTCATTTATGTGTTCATATCTGTTCTTTAAATGTTCCATTTTATTAATACTACTACTATTAACACCTTGTTAATTGTTTACATGAGTTTTGTGCCTAACTGTTACTTGCACGGTTCATTTGTTGAAGACTGCAGCTTTGAAATTCTTGTGCTCGTTTTGTTTTAATTACCTCAAAAGTCAATAAACGTTTCGTATGCTGTCATGTCAGGGATAATAGTGAAAGCCTATGTTTGAACTTTAAAAATGTAGGCTAGAAGGAGAGCGAGTAAAGAAGGAGAGCGAGAGAGCGTAAAAAAAAGGAAACATGAAGCTCCTAAGATAAAAATGTCTTCTTTAGTGTGGAGCCAGTGTTGTTCTGATGAAGAAATGCCGCACTTATGCCAATGTCGGTGCAATCCATGAACTAGCTTTTTTTTTTGCTGAACATACTTTGCTGAAATTTAACATGGCATCATTCCCCATCTCTTTAGTGGCTTTGCCTTTTAACTTGGTTCCACCAAGCAAGACTTCTTGTATATGTGTATGTTTTAACAACATTATCATCGGCAAGAACAAAACAGTTACGTTATTATTATAATTGATCTTGTTTTTGTTATTCCCTGCTAGGCATCTAGTGTTTAACAAAAAAATGTTTGTTTATTTTATATGAAAGGAAATATGTTGCTTTTTTGTATGGACTTATTAGTTTTTATTTATTTTTTGTTTATTTTTCCAAACGAAAAAAAAACGTTTCTAGTACATGAGCAGTTGCTTACGTTTCAATGCTTTTAGGTAAAGATCATGTACACAAACGCTTGCTGCTGACCAGATTGTACTAAATATATTGGTTGATGTTATGAAGTTTGTATAATATTACCATTAGAATTTATTTGATCATGTCTGGAAAACCTTAATCAGTCAAGGTAATAAGACAAATTACAAAGTACTTCACAATATGGGCCAGTATTTGTTTTGATAAAAAAAAGAAAAGAAGTCATATCTTCATACTTTGTTAATCACAGGAGTGAGTGTTTCTGATCTGACTGCATGTTTGAATTTACTTTGTGGAAGGACTGTTCACTGTTTAATATTGTTTGATTTATTTATTGCGTTATCTAAATTTATTTATTGGAAATGTTCATTATTGTAGATAACAATCAACAATGCTGCATTGTTGAGTAGAAACAAGCTATATCCCCAATGGGAAACTGTCATTTTAACGTTTGTTGTCTAGATACAGTCTATAAATGATGGAAAACAATTGTATCGATTTGAAATTTTGTTAGCTACGCTCTTCTTAACAAACAAGTCTTTTGTGAAATGTTCTTTTGGGAAATGAAATGGTGTTTTGAGAATTTTAATCTTGTAAAAATTTGTTTATAATCATTTTTCTTGATAATTTTAAAGAAAATCTCTTTGGTTCTGTTTTGAAATGAAAATATGTAGAAATTGTTGTTCCTTGAGAAATGTGTTTGTATTGTTGAGAAATGAGCAAGTTTCTGTAGTTGTTGACAGCTCTTTGTTACACGGTGCCGTCGTGCCTGTTTTTCTCTTTGACACCCATGTAGTTCCATTTCCTCTATGGCTAGAAAGATTGCAAAGTCATATTGTTAATGAAGAGAGAGCTACTGATGTACTTAGTGAAGTGTTGTTCACAGTGGCTATGCTGCCTAGCTCAGTTTCACTATCTAAATCAAACTTAGGTTTATTTAAATGTTACAGTCTTCAAAATTTTAAGAGGATATAAAATATATGTACCGTTTAACATACAAGCTTCTGGTTTGTTTGGCAAGGGAAATCAAGTATATCTGAGTGTGCGAGTGTTTGTTTGTGTGAGCATGCAGGTATGTTTGTGTGAGTGAGTGTGTGTATGTATGCTGGATCCCTAATTGTACAGAACATGTGAAAGGCAAAATCTGTCAGCATCATTTGTTGGATCTTAAAAAAATAAATTTTTTATGGCATGTCAGAGATGTTTAATCTTTTTTGTTTGAAAATCTAAAAAACTTATTTTTTTGAATGAACTCTTTCTTAACCCGTTTCTTAACTCGGCTCATGATTTTTGTTGGACTGGACTGGACTGAACTTTTCTCCCACCTTCACGCCCTGACATATTAATTCTGAAACTCTGACTCCCTCTCCATCTCCTCCAGCCACTCTCCTCCCCTTCAGTCACTGTCATGCTCACTCCCTCTACACCCCCATTCCCTTCCCTCAACTCATACCCAGCACCTCAAGACACGTTACCTGGAAGATTGGTGTCTGTCCTTGGCAGACATGGGTATATAAGTAATAGGGCATTTCTGTGGTTCATGGATCTTCTTCATGAGAAATCAAACCAAATGGCTCAATGATCTACATCTACCTGTCTTACGTTTCATACTTTATGATGATATGTTTGGAATGTTATTGTGAGCAGGTACCATCGCTTTGTTTTGGCTGTACTTGCATAAAGCTTTTTAAATTAAACTCTGTTTTACTTTATTTTGTGATGTCTTTTATTTGCTTTCTTGTACAGTGACTGTGTATGGGATAGCAAAGATGGCAAACGTCATAATTTCTCTTTCTGTTGTTTTTATTTTTCATTCCGTTTGGTTTGCCCCGTAGTGCTGAAGGATTCACAACTTGTTTATACTGGCAAATCAGTGGATTATTTGTGTATATATGTAATCAATTTTAAAATTCTGCTCGTTTTTATTTAAACTGTTTTTTTTTTCAATTTTTGTTTTGTTTTTGTGAACACGTGTGATACTTGCATATATATATATATATATATATATATATATATATATATATATATATATATATATATATATATATATATATATATTATATATATATATATATGCATTTTGACCGAGCGACCTTGATAAACCTGGTTGTAAAATTCTTTTGTTGCTTGAAAGACAGAAATGTTCAATGTAAGCTGCATTAAATAAAGGTGTCAAGAAACTTGTTTGCCATACATCATTCTGTGGTTTCTTTATTTTCATCTTCGCTGTTTTCTCTTTTTGTCCTTTTCATCAGTACTGTTTTCAACATCGCTTTCTGCTGTTTTACCTTTCCCCTTCCCCCTCCACACCCATGTCCGCACATGGGGGTGATGGGGGTTTGTGTATAAATAGTAACCCCGCTTTGTGAACATTCAGTGCTTTAAATTACTACTGTTTCTGTCATTCTCATTTGTTCATTCTCATTACTAATCTGTTCAATCAACCTATTATCTTCTTTGCTAGACCAGACACCTACCTTTTTTTTTAAATCTCTCCCAAAACCCCTCATTTGTGGATAGGGTCTGTTGGGGCAGGTTGGGGCTATGGGACACTTTCTACCAAATGGTCATTAGGGCTTTCTATGGTGTTATTTAGCAATGTAGCATTTTCCTAGGTGTAATGATGTTTATTTTCAATTTTATGCTCAATTTGGTTTTTGTAAACGCAGGTTTGCTCAATTAGAGTGAAGCCTCAGTGTCCCCTGCATGGGATGCCTTTATTGTAAAGTGGCTGGCTGGTGGAAGGCCCTCAGTGTTGCAGTTAAGAGTTGTTTCAGCAGATCTTTTATATGGATCAGGGGTGAGTCCTCTTTCAACCAAGTTTTTGGTCCTGATTTGGCTCTTTGCAGTCCACTGGACCCTATAAACAATGACTAACTAACTTGTTGTAAGCGGGTGTTTCATCATTTTATGACAGTACAATTGTGAAAGCAAAAATGACCACCATGAACTGATGGAGGTTATGTAAAGTAGGAATGGACATGTAAAAATATAATAATAAAAATTATTATTATTATTATTATTATTATTATTATTATTATTATTTTAAAAAAACACAAGGATGAACCAAAAGAGTGATTCTTAGCAATTGAAACCAATATTTGTTGCATTTTACTTACAAATTCAAATCTACTTACATTTTAAAAAGTAAAATAATGGTATCTAACTCTATCCACTAATAATATCAATAAATAGAAAACAGAAGAACAAATATATATATTGTTAGTGGACAGAGTTAGATACCATTATTTAACTTGTTCAAAAATGTAAGTGGATTCAAATTTGTAAGTAAAATACAACAAATGCTGGTTTCAATTGCTATGAATCACTCTGTTGGTTCATTATTATTATTATTATTATTATTATTATTATTATTATTATTATTATTATTATTATTATTATTATTATTATTATTATTAAGACTATAAAAGTACAAATCAATGCAGTAATATATTTCATTATTAGTAAATAATTACAGTGTTTTCATTATTGTAGCAGGGCTTTATAAATATTTAAGAAACGAGGTAGTTGTAGGTAAAAGTAACTTTTCCTCTCTTTTTTTTGTTTTTTTTTGTTTTGTTTTGTTTTGGCACGTGTGTAAAAAGGTGATGATTATAGTTAATGAATCCTTCCTATCCTATTCTATCCCGTAACTGGAAAGTCGTTCGAACACCACAGATGATCGTTTAACCAGCGTACTCCATATTTCTTTGTCCTCAGCAACTTTCATGGCTTTGCTCAGTGTCAAGCCATGCAGTCCATTCTCGAATGCTGCCCTCCCACTTCTTTTTCTGTCTCCCTCTTCTTCTGCCTCCTTGCAACAGTGCCTTGCAGGATGTTCGATGCTCTGGTGACGTGGCCACACCATTGGAGTTTCAGTTTCTTGACCACTTTAATCATGTCAACCTGTTGTCCAATGCTTGTGTGATGGTCTGTCGGATTTCATCGTTGGTGATGTGCTGGGTATAGGAAATACCCAGATTTCTGCAGCACCTCAGCTCCATGCTTTTTTATTGTTCCTTGTAGGTCTGCTTTGATGCCATGTTTCGCAAGAGTATAGGAAGATGAAGATGACAAGGTAGAGCAGCAACCTTACCTTGGAGTGCAGACTGATGGTCATGTTTTTCCAAATGGGTTTCAGCCTTGTCAGGTCAGCAGTTGTTTGTGCTATCCTGGAGAGGACTTCCTGTCGGGACCCATTGTCTGATACAATTGCTCCTAAATATTTGAAGCTGTTCACCGTGTTGAGGGATTGGCCTTGGACTTTGATGTCTGTGTTGATGCCATTGATGTTGTTGGTCATCATTTTGGTCTTCTTTGCACTTCTTTCCAATCCAAAGGCACTGGAGGTAGTGTCAAACATCTTTACCAGCTGTTTAAGTTCTTGTTCCTCTCCAGCCAATCATTCAATGTCATCCGCAAAATGGAGGTCGGAGATTGCTCTACTCCCTATACTGCTTGTGCCTTCATGATCTGAAAGGGCATCTGACATGATGCGCTCCAGAAAGATGTTAAAGAGTGTTGGAGAGAGTAGTCATCCTTGACGCACGTCGATTGTTGTTCTAAACTAGTGCCCGGTGGCGCTGTTGTGGAGGACTGCACTGGCAGCCTTGTCATACAGGCTTTTGATGACTTCCATGGTGTAGACCACCCTCCATTCTGCCAGGTCTTGTTACATATAATAATCGCTTCTCCTCCTGTGTGAAGCAATTCTGGGTATGTTGTCCACCCCCGCTGACTTCCCCATCTTCAGCGGTTGCACTGCTGCGGCAACTATTTCTCGGAGAATTGGGAGGATTTCTTCTTCTCTGTTCTGGGGACATGCTGTAGCTGATAGGTTTCCGTTTGGTGTGTGGTTGTATAGGTCAGAGCAGTACTCTGTCCATCTTTCCAAGACTTCTTATTCTTCTTTAAGGCTAAAAGCCAGACTTGCTTTGGATCGTGGAGACTTTGGCCTGTTTAACACTTGTCGTCCGCTTCACAGTCTAGTAGGCTTTCTTGCTGTTGTTCTTGTTCAAATTGTTCTGTATTTACTGGCATTGATCTTATATATCCAGTTTTCCTTTGCTGTGCGCATGCCTTTTCAGGTGTCACTGTTGATTTTTTGGTAGTGCTACGTTTGAGAGGCGCAAGATAGATCCGATCGTTTTGTTTTGCAAAGCATGCAATAACAGAGTGTATTTACCTTTGATTTGATTTTGCGTTGTAGTTGGAAGAAGCCTTGTATAATGTTGATAATTTTCGTTGGTCGATATTATTGGAGAATTTTAGGGTTGCTGGTTTATTGTCGATCGAAGCATGTAGATAAATCTACGAGATGCTTCTAGCCTAAAGAAAGTTGTATGACGCAATACAGTGCATAGTTCTGATGACGAATTTTATTTTGATTGGCTGTAATTGCGTCACGCTGGAGTGTTCGAATTTTCTCTAGAGTATAGAGAGACTATATATGTACCGCACTGTTTAAGAGTTGAGAGAAAAAGTGAAAAAAAACATTGTGGGGCCGGGTAGCTCAGTTGGTAAGAGCGTCTTGCTAGTAACCGAAAGGTCGCTGGTTCGAATCCCGGATTGGTCAACGTGTGATCATATTATTTTCCCCTTTACCAACAACTGGCCCGCTGGTGTCAGTATAAATCGGTCCAGTAGTCACCTATATGCGAAAGTGTCGTGTGACTATAATCTACAAACAACAACGAAAAAAAACACGACCGAGCGATTGTATGCAGTTGTTGATGTACGCTGAATAAAGTTGGAAAACTTCATACGACGACTCTTGCCTTGTTGCTGAGTGAACAGGTTGCCTGAATAAACGAATCTGAGTTACACTTATCAGGATGCAAGCACTGGGGCTGGATCAACTACTGATAAAAAACCAACAACAGTGTAACAGGTAGGCATCAGCTCCCTGTGAGGTGCTCTTTTTCCTTTTCATCTCTCTTGGTTTGTCACGCAGGTCCAAAAGCTCAGGTGTGATCCACGGTTTCTTCTTTGGGCGGTACTTGCCAAGGATCTCAGTGTCGGCATCTGTCACTGCTGAGTTGAAGGTGGTGGTAATGGTGTTGACATCTACTTCACCAGCTCCCAAAATGAGCAGTGGTGCAAATTTCCCTCAAATCGTTGTTTGGAATATTTTTGCCACCTCCGGGTTTTTTTGCAGTTTGTCCAGGTCGAACTTCAGCCTGGTACACTTTGAGTTGTTTACTCTCTTCTAGTGGAGCCGGAAAGACATCATCATGGTCACTTCCGATGCCTGCTCCTGGAAAAGTGCGTGTCTTCCCAATATTGATGCTTGAAGCGTTTCTTGACCATGATAAAGTCAACCTGGTTGTGATGCTCCCGCTGGAACTGTGCCAGGTTCATTCTCTGGATTTTTGTGTGGGGACCAAGCGTATTTTCCAATATCAGATTGTTGTATCTGGCTAACTCCAAGAGTCTCAGACCTCTTTCATTTGTTTCGTTGCAATGGGGTCCACAGGTGACTCTCCAGTTGTCGTACGCATCTTGGCCAACCTTGGCATTCCAGTCGCTTTGCACTATGACTATTTCCTTCCTCGGCACTTGGTCAAGGACAGTCTTCACATGTTCATAGAAATCCTCGACTTTGCTTTTGTCGTGGATGATGGTGATGTTGAAAGGGACTGCTCTCAGACGAATGGTAATGAGTACTGGAGACTGGGCGGCAACCCATAACAGTGGCCAGAATGTCTTTGTGGGCCAAGAATCCGAAGCCGTGTTCGTGTCTGTTATCTCTCGCGCCGAAATAAAGCTTGTGGATTTTGTCGGTCGTTGTTTCACCTAGGCCTTTCCGGCGCAGTTCGTTCATACCTAAAATGTTCCATTGATAGTGGTCCAGCTCGTGGGTCAGTTCTTTTAATTTTCCTTCCTCAGTTAGGGTAATAGATTCCTATGCCGATGTTGTCTCACGTGCGGATCTTGCTAAGTTGTCAACCTGTAACCCACTTATCACCCCCGTCCTGGTGGCCAACGGAAGGCGCGGTGCTTGGTTACCCGGGCGACGACCGATCCGGTATGCAGTGAGCGATTCTTGGTGTTACACTCGATGTTTTTTTTTTATCAGTTGATTCAGCCCCAATGCTTGAATTCTGATAAGTGTAACTCAGATTCGTTTATCCACGCAACCCGTTCAATCATCAAGGCTGGAGTCGTCGTATGCGATTTTCCAACTTTATTCAGCATACATCAACAACTGCATACAATCGCTCAATCGCTTTTTCCACTCTATGATTCTCAACTATCAACCACCCTTTTGAAATAGTGCGGCACTATATATATATAGTCTCTCTACACTCCAGAAAGGGTGAGAATACCCCAGCGTGACACACCTCAACCAGTCAGAACAAACTTCGTCATCACTGTCTCACGTCATACAACCTTATTTGGGATGGAAGCTTCTTTAGTTACCACTAGAATTATCCATACGCTTCGATCGATAGTAAACAACCAACTCTAGAAAATTCTCAAATAATATCGACCAACTAAAATTACCAACGTGTTATACAAAGCTTTTTTTAATAACAACGCAAAATCAAATCAAGGATAAATACACTCTGTTATTGCATGCTTAGCAAAACAAAACGATCAAATCTATCGCGCGCGTCCCACACGCAAGCCCTCGCGCGCGTCTCAAACATAACACTAGGGCAAGATTGACCTGGGGGGTCCCAACCCTCTCCAGGCTGTTGGCCACAGCCGAAATCCATGAGTACAGTGCGGCTTGTCTTATTATTTTATTTATCTGTACCATTATTTTAAATTTGATTTAGTGGCCATGTTTAGTAATACAGTATCTGAATGTTAAAACGTAGAAAGGGCCATTTTAATTTTCTCCCAATTCGCAAACAATGCTAAAAATGCAAAATGTTGCATTAGTTCAGGAAATTATTTTGTTGCCTTGCTGCGTGCAGTGCTGATTGGTGGCTGAAAGTCTTAATGAAACTCGGAACGGATTTTTAAATGTGCCTCCTTAAAGTAGTTTCGTTATAAATACAACATTTTAAG
This sequence comes from Oncomelania hupensis, assembly GCA_036898135.1. Taxonomy (NCBI): domain Eukaryota; kingdom Metazoa; phylum Mollusca; class Gastropoda; order Littorinimorpha; family Pomatiopsidae; genus Oncomelania; species Oncomelania hupensis. Next base: position 36,765,012 of record CM072514.1, on the reverse strand, counting down.
AGACAGACGCACGAGAAGCTTCGTTAATGTCTCCCTTTCTTCATGGAATGGGTTATTTGGGTTATTCCCCTTAGACTGGTTTGTTGCGGATATTACATAGTTACACTTGTGCATTGTTGAATACAGACTACGACTATGAGTTACGGAGAGTGTTCTGGTATTGTACATTTGATGTGTGCCAAAACTGATTAATGAATTGGGCTTGATAACTTTTATCTTAAAAGAAAGCACAGCAGCTGCTTGTGGTACAGCATTTACTCAGGATATAAATAACCCAGAAGAACATCGACAGATTGGAGGCAGTCCAGCGGCGTGCAGCACGTTTTGTTCTCAACCGCTACAGAAACACGTCAAGTGTTAGCAACATGCTGGAGACGCTGGGTTGGTCAACACTGGAAGAGAGACGACGACTAGCCAGACTCTTCATGTTGTTTAAGATAAACAATGGGCTAGCCCACTGCCCCAGCCTTCAACAAAAACTCATCCCTCTCCCCTCACGACAGCGACGAGGTCACGACAAGCAGTTTAGGCTCATCACAACAAGAACACAATATAGAGGCTGCTCTTTCCTGCCAAGGACCATCAGAGACTGGAACAAACTGCCAAAAGATGTAGCAGAGGCTAATACACTTGGCACGTTTGTGCCAAGAGCCTGCTCCCATCCAACTTCCAGCTCCTGATACTCTCCAAGACACTAACACCTTCCCTCATCCCTACCACTCCCCATACAACCAGCCAGAAAACACCAACGTGGCTACAAACTATGGCATTGAACTATGTAAATACTTTTTGAAAATAGTTGTACAGTTGATAAAGATTGTTAGTCTGCAACGGTACACAAAATATAGTGAAACCGCAAACCCCCTCATCAACCCATAGGAGCCAGAATGATCGACGCCTTGATCGTGGGCCCTCAACATCAAGAAGAAGAAGAACTATAGACCATGCACTGTTAGTCACCTTGTGACACCGTACAACCAAAGAACATTAAAAGTATATGATACTTATTGATATAGATCTATTCATTATTAACTTACTGCATGGTTAATGCGTGGGGATTTTAACACATGCACTTCCATTCACTTTCTGGAAACCAGACTTTTCATTATTGATAATCGTCGGAATGAAGTGCCCTAAAAGAACATGAAACTTAGCTGAGACTCGCAAAGTACCGCTCATAAGAATAAGAAAGAGCCAAACGTAGGCCTCAGCCAGCTCAGCTACGCAGCGTGCTGTGAGCCATGCGTCTACAACGACCTCCTTTTCTTCCTCTTCTCTTCTTCCTTCACCCCATCCTCCTCTTCTCGAATGACCACTGGTTTAGATAAATAATGTGCAATACAAATCCGGTTTCCTCTCTCCTTTCAATAATGGTATCGGATGCAGTCAATCTAAAATTTCAAACCCCCCGTGGGTGTGCCGGGGGTTTCTATACAAAGAGTATCCCCACTTTCTGGAAATTTAGTGTCTCTTTCTTATTTGTTCTTTCTCATTCCTACTCTGTTCTATCAATCTACTATACTATCTTCTTCTTTGCTAGACCAGTCACCTAACTTTTTTCTTGAAAACTCTTTTGGGACAAAACTCCTCATTTGTGTGTGAGGTCTGTTGGATCAGCTTGGGAATATTGGACGCTTTCTGCCAAATGGTCACTAGGGCTTCCTATAATATTATTATTTAGCGATGTAGGCGTTTTATATGTATGTGTTTTGTTAATATTTTATAATGGTGATTGTATTATATTTTGTTTTTGTAAACGGGGGTTCGATAAATTAGAGTACAGCCTCAGCGTCCCCTGCGTGGGATGCTTTTGTTGTAAAGTGACTGGGCTGGTGGAGTGCCTGCAGTGTTACAACTAGGGTTGTTTCAACAGATCTTTTATGCGGATTAAGGGTGAGTCTTCTTTCAGCCAAGTTGTGGTCTTCATTTTGTGGTCCTGATTCGGCTCTTTGCAGTCCGCTGGACCCTGTAAGCAATGAATAACTAACTAGCTAATTAACTAAAATTTCAAATTTAAAAGTTGATTTCTCTTCCGCCTTCTGTAATAGCGAACTCCTTAGACCGCCGTGCTGTGAGCATCCTGTATTTATGTAGTACTAGTGGTTTTGTACCCTGGCAAGCCAGGGTACACAGGTTGCTGTTTAAAATGTAGACAGAGAGACAACTGTTGTCTGCGAGTTTCATTTGGACGATGATACCTCCCCGTATCCCCCTTGATACCTCACCATACCCCCCCGCCTGATATCTCCCAGTCCCCCCCCCCCCCCCATGATGCCTCCCCATACCCCCTTGATACCTCCCCGAACCCACTTGATACCTCCCCATACCCCCTTGATACCTTCCGTACCCCCCTTGTAACCTACCTGTACCCTCCTTGATACTTCCCCGTTGATCGTTTCGCAGGTATGGATGAAAGGAATCGAGTGCAGTGGGTAGATTAACGTCCCCGGACACATCAGCGTATAGGGGACTTAAAGGAATCGACAGTGATTAAATTAACGTCCCCGGACACAATGCGTATAAGGGACAACGGAATCGACCATCACCATACCCCCTTATATATACTCGTATCCCCGTTATGCCTACCCATGCCCCTTTAAACCTACCCGTATAATAATAATAATAATAATAATAATAATAATAATAATAATAATAATAATAATAATAATAATAATAATAATAATAATATTGAATATAGAATAATACAAATGGAAATCATAAAAAAACACCAAGGTTTTAAAATAAAATTTGATATAAGATATAATTATATTAATAATAATAATAATAATAATAATAATAATAATAATAATAATAATTATTATTATTATTATTATTATTATTAGTTTATAAATAATAATAATAATAATAATAATAATAATAATAATAATTAATAATAATAATAATAATAATAATAATAATAATAATAAAAAATAAGTTAAAGGTAAAAAGCCTAAATGAAAAAGAAAAATATCCATATTTTTTGTAGTGTAAAAAAAAATTTAAAAAATATGGCCCGCGGAAGATTTGAACTTGGGTCACCTGCACGGTAGGCGAATGTCTTACTAAATGAGCTACCAAGGCTTCGTATAAATACCATCAATTTTTTGGTCTATATGGGAAAACATGCTGAAACCTCGATTCGATTTTTAATTAATCAAATGTAATTAGTTAAACACAAAATTTTGTAAGATTGGTGACATGAGTGCAAAGGTGTTTTGAATGGAAATAAAAACAAAATTTGCGGTATTACAGAACGGCACGTTCTTGATACGGGTTGAATCGGAAGCGCGCGGAATGAGGCTATTGCAGTTTGTGGACATTTTGTTTATTTATTTATCTCAGAAACGGTTAAACGTTCGGTAAGGAAATGTCGGCTATAACGATTTCGCGGGTTTTGAGCGCACAGCAGGCCGATCCGCAGCGTTCATCACCTGCCCAGATCAGCGTCCATACCGGACAAACTTTACAGTACAGGCGAAGGACTTCCGGCTAAGCAATTTATATATATAGATTAAAGACAAGTTAACTTACTGCAATGCACTCAAGTATCTAAGAAACTGTTGACGGGTCCACATCATTTTTTTGGTTTAAAACGAAGAAGAAATACTCAAATATAGTTTCACATTATACAGCATTATTTGCAATAATTATACCAAAGACCGCGCGACTAGATTTCCCCTTCTCTTATGCACAGGAGCCCGTAACGGAGGTACTATAGGCCTATTATATACTAGTAGTATAGTCTCCGCTCGCGTTCCGAAACGGGTGCCTGTCCTTTGATCAGCATTGTGGGGGAAATTTATCATTTTATAATTATAACAGCCATTCGCATGAATTAATTTTGAAAGGAAGTCAGTCAGTATGTAAAAACCTTTTATTTATTGATTTTTTTTTAATGTACACCTTTTTTTAACCTTTTTTTTTTGGGGGGGGGGGGAGGGTTGATAGGTGGAGAGGGGGGAGGTATATTTGTATTTTAAATTGTAATTTTTCCCGCTGGTGATTCAGGGAACTAACTCAAAATGGATATATATATTGTTTTGTTGACATTTTAAGCAAGAAATATGTTGCAATAAGATATACACATATATACACATTTTAAACACCCCCCCCCCCCCCCAATACACATATAGCTATAGATACCCAGAGGGAGACGCCTCACAGGCATAAGCGCTCGCGTGTCCAGGTATAAGCGCCTACGACCTAACAGTAGTAAGTTTATTCTAGTTTCTTTTAGAGTCATGTAATTTTCTCACTATTTTATTTTGATGAGCTCAATGTTAATAGATCCAGGTCCTCATTCACAGCTTGGTATCCCCCATGGGAGTGCCGGGGGTTTCAGTATAAATAGTATCCCCACTTTCTGGACATTTAGTGCTTTAAATTCCCACTGTCGCTGTCTTTCTCCTTTGTTCTTTCTCATTCCTACTCTGTTCTATTAATCTACTATACTATCTTCTTCTTCGCTAGACCAATCACCTACCTTTTTTCTTGAAAATGCTTCGGGACAAAACTCCTCATTTGTGTGTGAGGTCTGTTGGATCAGCTTGAACGCTTTCTGCCAAATGGTCACTGGGGTTTCCTACATGTATGATGTTGTTATTTGGCAATGTAGGCATTTTATTTGTATGTGTTTTGTTGATATTTTATAATGATGTTTGTATTCTATTTAGTTTTTGTAAACTGGGGTTTGATAAATTAGAGTATAGCGTCAGCGTCCTCTGCGTGGGATGTCTTTATTGTAAAGTGACCGGCTGGTGGAGTGCCTTCAGTGTTACCACTAGGGTTGTTTCGGCAGATCTTTTATGCGGATTAGGGGCGAGTCCTCTTTCAGCGAAGTTGTGGTCTTGGTTTTGTGGTCCTGATTCGGCTCTTTGCAGTCCGCTGGACCCTGTAAGCAATGAATAACTAACTAACAGCTGGGTGGAGTGGTGCGTGTAGTGCGTTGCTTGTCTCATTCGTTTTGTGTCGTTTGGTGGGGGTTGCCTTCCAAGTAGTGGACACCGGGGTAAAATGGGGTACTTAACACAAAAACATAAACAGAATGACGCACATCAAGACGCAGAATAATTGGTTTACACACAAGTATATCAACTAAGTTGATATACTTGTGGTTTACACACAAGTATATCAACTAAGTTTACATGAATACAGTCACCCATTCAACTGCTAACCCCGGGGACTCGTCGTTGCTTAGCATGCCACAGTTTCAGTGTGTGCAATACCCAGTAGTAGCATGGAATCGCAATTTTTAAAGGTGTAGACAAACCTATGGAAGTTTAATTAAGTATGAGAGAGAGAGAGAGAGAGAGAGAGAGAGAGAGAGAGAGAGAGAGAGAGAGAGAGAGAGAGAGAGAGGGGTGACTTTCTTACAACAGTTATAAAGAGAAATAGGGACTTGGAAAATGATAGAGACATCAGTGTGTTTCCTTCGTCTTCCGACTTCACTAACACTCAGTTCAGTTCAAGATGGCCTCTTAGCGCCCGGGTATTCCCATCCGCATTAATTTCATACAGTTGTTTGACCATACAATAAATTATATATATATATATATATATATATATATATATATATATATATATATATATATATATATATATATATATATATATATATATATATATATATATATATATATATATATATATTATTGTTCATTATTATTGTACGTTTGCCAGTTGCATTCTTACTCACGATCTTCAAGGTCAACAGTTACCTTGAGACTAAAGTCGTCGTCTTTATTACAATTAAAGAATATAGGATGTATAGATTATGTTTGTGTTTTGTTAATTTAATTGGTACATTGGAAATAAATGTCACTTTTTCTTGAACTGTTTTCTGTAAACATATTTTTAACATTGAATAATTATGTTTGTATCACATGGCTACGCTGTTTCAATGTATCTGGTGTGTGTGTGTGTGCGTGTGTGTTTGCGTGTTTGCCTTCATGTGTGTATATATATATATATATATATATATATATATATATATATATATATATATATATATATATATATATATATATATATATATATATATATATATATATATATATATATATATATATATATATATATATATATATATACGTGTATACACGTATTTATATATGTGTGGGTGTGTGTGTGGGTGTCTGTGTGTGTGTTTGTGTAAACGGGGGTTCGATAAATTAGAGTATAGCATTAGCGTCCCTTGTCTTTATTGAGCGGCTGGTGGAGGGTTTACAGTGTTACCACTGTGGTTGTTTCAGCAGATCTTTTATTCGGATCAGGGGTGAGTCCTTTTTCATTCAAGTTGTGGTCTTGATTTTGTGGTCCTGATTCGGTTCTTTGCAGTCATAATAATAATAATAATTACTGTATTTATAATGCGCTTATCTTATAATAATTATAACTCTAAGCGCGCACTCACAACTCACGCACGCATGTGCACGCTTTAGACAATGACACATGTAACAATTACGCAAAAAATACATTCACTCAAATATACTCATACCACAAACAGACCAGACACTATATGCAAGAGACAGCTGGCGATGGGGTGCGTAGTGAGGTCATAGTGTTAGAACTGCTTGAAAAGGTAAGTTTTGAGGGCAGACTGGAAGGAGGTGGGAGAGGGTTTCTGACGGAGAGAGAGTGGAAGAGTATTCCAGATGGATGGGCCGTAGACAGAGAAGGAGCGGGACCCGAACGTGCTGAGTTTGGAGCGAGGAATGCGGAGGCGGAGAGGGTCGGAGGCAGAGCGAAGAGAGCGAGAGGGAATGTATGGGTGAAGTAAGTCAGAGAGATAGAGAGGAGCGGAGTTGTTGAGGGACTTGTAGCAGAGAGACAAGGTCTTGTATTGAATGCGTTGGGAGATGGGAAGCCAGTGTAGGGCTTTGAGCAAGGGAGTGACGTGGTCAGATTTCTTCTTTCTGAGGACGAGGCGGGCAGTATTGTTTTGAACGCGTTGGAGAGGGAGAGTGGTGGAGCGGGGAAGGCCGGAAAGAAGGGAGTTGCAATAGTCGATGCGAGACAGGATGAGGGAGACAGCAAGTTTGGTGGCAGCTTCAGTGGTGAGGTATTTTCTGATCTGACTGATTCGACGGAGGTGGAAGTAGCAGGCCCGGGCGGTTGCAGAGACAAAGCTAGTCATTGAGAGAGAAGAGTCAAGGATAACGCCAAGGTTCTTGCAGAGTCGGAGAGAGGGATAGAGGTACCGTCAAGCTGAAGATGGAGAGAGGAGGGGAGCTGAGGGAGTTTCTGACGTGTGCCTACCAGCATGGCTTCCGTTTTGTCGTCGTTCAGTTTAAGTTTGTTTGCTGTCATCCAGTCCTTCACGTCTTCACAGCAGTCGGCCGTGCGAGTCAGGAGTGCCTGAATGTTGTCAGGTTTGTCTTTGTCTTGTAGTTGTGAGTCGTCAGCATAGAAGTGGTGGTTTATGTGATGAGACTGGATGATGTTGGTCAGAGGGGAGGTGTAGAGTGTAAAAAGGACCGGACCCAGGACAGATCCCTGAGGAACTCCGCAGGAGAGCCTAACTGGGTCAGAGGATATGCCATCGATGATAACGGACTGCCGTCTGTCGGAGAGGTAGGAAAGAAACCAGGAGTGAGCGGAGTCAGTGATGCCAAAGGATTGTTGAAGGCGGTGGAGGAGGATAGAATGGTCAATAGTGTCGAAGGCGGCAGAGAGATCGAGTAGGGTAAGAAGGGAGATGTTGCCTGAGTCAGTTGAGAGAAGAAGATCGTTCAGAATATGTAAAAGGGCTGTTTCAGTGCTGTGGTGCTTGCGATAGGCAGACTGGAAGGGACTGAGGAGATTGTTGATGGTGAGGTGAGCGTTGAGCTGGTTGAGGACAACCTTTTCAAGTAGCTTAGACAGAAAAGAGAGATTGGAGACTGGGCGATAGTTTTTGAGGTCATTTGGGTCAAGGTTGTGTTTTTTGAGGAGAGGGCGAACGATGGCAGACTTGAAGATATCAGGAACGGAGCCAGTTTCTAGAGAGGTGTTGATGATATCGGTGATGAAAGGCAGAAGTTTTGGGAGACCGTCCAAATACAGGGAAGCTGGGAGGGGGTCTAGTTCACAGGTTTTGAGAGACATAGTCTTTATGATTTTGAGAACTTCTGCCTGAGAGAGAGAGCTGAAAAATGAGAGGGGGGTGCCTGTGAAGGGGGAGTCAGGAGGGCAAGGCGGAGATGGTAGAATGTCAAGTGTGTTGCGCAGAGATTGAATTTTGTCAGAGAAATAGGTGGAAAAGGCGGATGGGAGTTCTTCTTTTTTGTGTGTGTTGGGGAGTGGAGATTCTTTAGGTGTGCCTAAGAGTTTGTTCATCGTAGCGTAGAGAGTTTTGGAAGAAGTGGATTCTAGGATTTTGTTTTGGAGGTGTTTGCGTTTGGCATCAGAGATCAGTCTGCAGACTTTGGATCTGATGGTTTGGAAAATCTGTCTGTGAACGGTTAGGCCAGATAAGCGCCAACGGCGCTCAGCTTGCCGACGCTCACGCTTGGCCGTTGCTATCTCATGGGTGAGCCAGGGGGAAGGGAGTCGGTCGGGCCTGGAGCAGGAGGTGACAGGGGCATGGTTGTCAAGAAGTTTACGGAGAGAGGAATCAAAGTGAGATGCAAGATCAGAGGAGGAAGAGTCAGAGAGAAGGTCGACAGCTTCGGCGAAGAAGATCTCACGGTTGACAGGTTTTAGTTTGCGGCGAGAGACAAGGAGTTGTTGTTTGTGAGGGGGAGGTAGATTGAGGAAGACGAGAATAGCGAGGTGGTCAGAGGGGAGTACAGAGGAGATGTCAGAGTCGAGAAAGAGTTTATCGGAGGTGCGAGTGATGATCCAGTCAATGGTGTGGCCAAGACGGTGAGTAGGTTGTGTGATGTGTTGTGTAAGATTGTGGTTTGAAAGTGACCTGCATAGGCGTTTTGTGTCCGGGTGATCAGGTTTGTCAAAGTGAAAGTTGAAATCACCAAGGAGGATGTGTTTGCCGGATCGTGTGCTGTAATGGTCGAGGAGGAGGTCAAATTCAGTAAAGAACATAGAGTTGGTGAGTTTGTTTTGGGAGCTAGGCGGAGGGCGATAGATGCAGGAGAAAATGACTGAGTGGCCGGGGAGTGTTGCTTTGGCCTCGACATATTCAAATGAGGGATGTATGAAGGGCAGAGATTGAGTGAAAGAGAGGTGAGCAGAAAGGCAGTCCCTGTAAATGATGGCAATGCCGCCTCCCCTGGAAGCGCGCGGAAAGGAGGCAAGTCGGTAGCCACTCGGAGTGGCGCTTGCGATAGTAGGTTCGTCACCCACTGGCCGGAGCCATGTTTCAGTTATCACGACAATATCTAGGTCATTGTCGGAGATGAAATCCGAAATCACGTCGGCCTTGCCATCTTTGCAGATAGACTGAGCATTGAATAGACACAGTTTCAGGTTAGAGGAATGATGGGAAAAAGAGGTGGGAGAAGCAGACGATGACGAACACGCGTGGTGTGGTGGGGGAGTGTGGGGGGATGGAGTGGGAGGGGGAGGGATTGGAGAAAAAGAGGAAGAGCAAGGGGAGGAAGGTGAGGGGGGTAGAAAGAGGGGATGGAGGGGAAGTGTAGGGGGATTGGGTGGGAGGGGGAGGGATGTAAGAAGGAGAGGATGAGAGAGAGAGGGGTGAGGAAGGCAAGGGAGCAGAAAGAGGAAAGGGTAGTAGAAGAAGACGGAGAAAGAGCAGACGCAGAAGAGGACGAAAGTGAAGGAGGGGGGTGCTGGTGTGAAGAGAGGCATAAAGAAGAAAGAAGAGGAAGAAGGGTGGCAAGAAAAGAAGGAAGTGGAGAAAATGAAGAAAAATAGGAAGAAGTGTGGGAGGAGAAGGGTGACAGAACAAGAGCAGGGGGGAGGAGAGAGGTGGAGGGGGGACGGATAAAGAAGAAGGAGTGGGGGTAGGAGTGTGTTTTGATCGGCGTGCACCGCGTCGATGTTTGCCTCCTCGGTTCCCGCGTCTTTTCATCCGCTGTAAGCAATGAATAACTAACTAACTAACTAACTAACTAACTCTTTTAGTTTGAATTAAGATTAAGTTGCATATAGCATCCATTATTATTATTATTATTATAATTATTAACTCACTCCCTACTGGACGATGTTGTTCTACGCGTTTCTCTGTATACTGGCCATTTCTACTATTTAGTTTAAAAATTAATTAAAAAAATAAAGTACTTAACACACGAACATGAAAATTTCAGGAGTTATTATTGATATATTGGTACACTAAAGTTTAAAGTCTGAACTGTTTCAAGTGTAAATTACCTGATTTAGATGGGGTGGTGGGGGGAGGGGTGTATAAATGACCCTATTTTTTTGGGAAGTAGATGATGGCATTTTGGTTGGCAAAAATCACACAAAGCCAGCGATTACGAAATTAAACTCTCCTGCGTCATTCTAAAGCTGTAGAACACTATGAAACAGCAGGCAACAGAACACAATTGCCAGATATAACTTTAGTTTCGTACAAAAATTCACGTCATTGAACAAAAAAGTAATAAATATAATAAAATTAATTATTTTAAAAAAATTTGACCGTTGTAAACTGCGATCGTATTGGTTCGAGGGGGGGGGGGGGGGGGGGGGGGCAGCGATGGGCAGGGGACCACTGCGATCGCAGAACAACACGTCACAAAACATTCACGACAGCCTGGATCTTTTCTTCTTCTTCTTCTTTTCTCTCTCTCTCTCTCTCTCTCTCTCTCTCTCTCTCTCTCTCTCTCTCTCTCTCTCTCTTTCTCTCTCTCTCTCTCTCTCTCTCTCTCTCTCTCTCTCTCTCTCTCTCTCTCTCTCTCTTACACTAGTGTTTCACCATATCATACCAAACCATCATTAAAATGAAAATACCAACTAAACAGCATTGCAGTTACTTGCAGACTCAGTAGGCCGGTTTCCTCTACAAAGGACCATGGGGTCAAGCGTAACATTTGGGATTTTAGACACTAATGTAATTGTATTGTTATCATGCATCCGTAAATTTACAATATGAAGACAGCAAACAGCATGGACGCAATTCTGTATAAACTCACGTCATTCTGGATTTCTCTTGACCCCAGTGTACATACCATATAACAGCACTGATGGGGGAAGTACGCAGCACGTCACACCTTTCACGTTATTTGGATTTTGCTTTTCTGACATTAGTGTACAGCCATACATCTGTAAAATTATTATTATTATTATTATTATTATTATTATTATTATTATTATTATTATTATTATTATTATTATATCAATGGGTGTACAACATCAGCTCTAAAATTATTGCAGTCATCAAAATCCTGTATGACAAGGCTACCTGTGCAAGTCCTCCATAACAACTGGAACTGGTTCATAACAACAATCGGTGTGCGTCAAGGATGCCTACTCTCTACAACCCTCTTTAACATCTTCCTAGAGCGCATCATGTCAGATGCCCTTGCAGATCACCAAGGCACAGTCAACATAGGGGGCGGGGGGGGGGGGGGGGGGGGGGGAGAGCAATCTCCAACCTTCGTTTTGCGGATGACGTTGATGGATTGGCTGGAGAGGAACAAGAACTTAAAACAGCTTGTACAGAGGCTTGTCGCCACCTCCAGAGCCTATGGAATGGAAATAAGTGCAGAGAAGACCAAAAATGATGAGCAGCAACATCAAAGGCATCAAAATGGACATCAAAGTCCAGGGCACATCCCTCAACACAGTGCATAGCTTCAAATATTTAGGGGCCATTGTATCAGACAATGGGTCCCGACAGGAAGTACTCTCCAGGATCGCAAAAACATCGCTGCCCTGACAAGGTTGGAGCCAATTTGGAAAGACATGACCATCAGTTTACATTCCAAGGTAAGGCTGCTGCGCCCCCTTGTTATCTCCATCTTCATAAACGCTTGCGAAACATGGACTCTCACAGCAGATCTACAACGAAGAATACAAAGCATGGAGATAAGGTGCTACAGAAGACTTCTGGGCGTTTTTCTATACCCAGCACATCACCAACAACGAAGTCCGACAGACCATCACACAAGCAATTGGACAACTTGATGACATGCTCACAGTGGTGAAGAAACAGAAACTCCGATGATATGGCCAGTCACCAGATCATCAGATCTTGCAAAAACCATTCGGCAAAGCACGGTGCAAGGAGGCAGAAAAAGAGGGAGACAGAAATAGAGGTGGAAGGACAACATTCCAGAATGGACTGGTTTGACACTGAACGAAGCCATGAGGGTTGCTGAGAACAGAGAAAGATGGGAGTGCGCTGGTTAAACGATCATCTGTGGTGCCCCAACGTCCTTTGAGTTACGGGGTATGATAGGATAGGATTAATGCTATTATTATTGTCGTTGTTGTTGTTGTTAAGGACACGAACGACACGCTTTAAAAAAAAAAAAATACTCACCAACAGCAATTTGACGTCATTCCGAAATATAAATACTTGAAAAGGCTACCGTCACTTGATACATCATAATAAGGCGTCGAAAGAAGTGAACCACGTGCAGCACGCATATTAGCGAGCTTTAGATTGACCAACGAAACTTGGTTCGTAGCGATCACTTTCGTTTCCGATGATGCTGTCGGGAAACCCTTGCGAACTTTTCTTCGTGCCGAGGCGGTAGCGCCTTTAGCAGCAGACGAAATTCAGCTGAAGTTTAGGATCAAGGGCACTGGGATTTTTTTTAAACACAAATTCTATGGCCTCAACTTCTGTTTGCTACGCTAGCCTAGTAACTTGTCCGTTTAGATCTACAAATCTAGAACTGGTGCTCATCCAAGAGCTAAAACATTAAAACATGGACAGTGTTCGTGCACATCCATACGAATACACCAGTAAAGTGATTTTACATCTTTACCATGCTCGTAAGAGTCACTTGAAACCTAGAAATATTGCAAAACTTATGTTGAAAATATTTATCAGAACCACAACTCCTCCGCCATTTTATAGATGAGAGCAAAAGCAGGCGAAAACAGCACCCTTTTTGAAGAGCAAACTACACCAATGTTAGTGCATCAAATCAACAACAAAGGGTGTGAGAATACAGTTATAACATTTGTTCAAGCTTACGTTTACAGCAATTGACCCGATCTATGTACAAAATACCAGAAACATACCTACGAATCACGATTCGTCAAAATGATGAAAATTCCGCTTTTTCGCGATACGAAGTTTGTAGCGTAGGCAAATGAGGAGGTCGTGACCTTCGTAAAGCGCAAAAGTGATGACGTAGAAAGGGAGTTTCCCCACGAAAAAGTATTACGAACTAAGTTTCGTTGCTTTCTAAAGTTCACTATTATCTCTTATAACCTGAACCCGAGTTTTGCCTGAAGTTTTGTTGATTTCTTCAAGCAAAGATTGCCGGAACGTGGTTGCTGAAAAATAGAGATCTGAGGAACGCTAAGAGGTGTTGGATTTGGATTGTGATTAATATTCGTTACCCTTGGGGCCTAAATTAAGATTGTCCTTCGCAGCGAAAGTGCCCCAACTGGAGAGCAGCGTTCCCAAGAACGAGGGGAAGTAACTGTGAAAGCAACACCGCGGGATGTCGGGTAAGTTCTATTTCTGTTTCCTATTTGGAATTTGCTAAAATAGCATTCGAACACCTGAGGGGTTGATCTGGCTCACGGCTTGAGATGAAAGGATTGTGTAGGGAGGGAGGAAGAGGGTGGGGAAGGAAAAGAGGAAAGGGGGGAAGGGGGTAGAGGCAAGGGAAGGGGGAGAAAGAAGAAGAAGATGACGATGATGATGATAATAGTATCTCCTGCCTTGGCATGCATATATATATATATATATATATATATATATATATATATATATATATATATATATATATATATATATATATATATATATATATATATATATATATATATATATATATATATATATATATATATATATATATATATATATATATATATATATATATATAATCAGGTAGCCTATAACTTTCAGTAACATTCTGTCACGATCGCTTTCTTTGAAATCAACTTTGATGATTGATTGAATGATATTATTAATAAATAAAGTCCCTTTCGGTGCTCCCCGTTTCATCTTCCACTAAGTGGACTTTGATGGCCGTCCTTGGGTCAATAACGTTATAAAGTAAGCATTTGTAGAACAACCCTGAGCACACAACATCCGGCGACGCTTCCAAATAAATGGATAGTTTAGTTTTGTTAGGTAAGGTTTCCATTCTTGGGTTTCATACTTGCCATTGTCAAGATGTTGTAACTCACCGAATATGCAGAGAATGAATGGAGTAGTTGTAGCCTAGTAGTTGTTGTAGTTGTAGTAGTTGTTGTTGTAGATGTTGTTGTAGTTGTTCTTCTTCTTTTTTTTCTCCTCTTCCTCCTTCTCCACGTACTCCTTTCTTTCTTTCTTTCTTCTTCTTCTCCTTCTTCTTCTTCTTCTTCTTCTTCTTCTTCTTCTTCTTCTCCTTCTTCTCCTTCTTCTTTCTTTCTTTCTTTCTTTCTTCTTCTTCTTCTTCTTCTTCTTCTTCTTCTTCTTCTTCTTCTTCTTCTTCTTCTTCTTTCTTTCTTTCTTTCTTTCTTTCTTTCTTTCTTTCTTTCTTTCTTTCTATTTCTTCTTTCCTTCCATCTTTCCTTCATTCTTTCTTTTTTTCCTCTTTTCTTCTTCTTCCTTCCTTCCTTTATATCTTCTTCTTTCTTTCCATCTTTATTTCTATCTTTCTTTTTTTCTATCTTTCTTTTTTCTTTCTCTCTTTCGTTCTATCTTTATTTCTTTCTTTCTTTCTTTTTTTCTTTCTTTCTTTTTTTCCTTCCTTCCTTCCTTCCTTCCTTCCTTTCTTTCTTTCTTTTTACCCATCTTTCTCTCTTTCTTTCTTCCTTCCTTCCTGCCGTCCGTTCTTTTGTTGTTTTTTTCTTCTTCTATTTCTTCCTTTCCTTCTTTGTTGTCAAAACGTTTGTTTACGTGTGGATCAGGATATTTTTGCCGACCTTAGTTAATTAGCCAGCTGCTATTTTGATCAACTAGCCTATCAGTCAGTAAGTCATTAAGTAGTTCAGTCATTCGTTGAGTCCCTTTCCAGTGAAAATGACAAATAAGTAATTACTCAACTCGTAAACAAAAATATCCCGTCTACTTCCTCACAGGGTATTTAGTTATAAGCTTAATTGCTTAGTTCAAATATGTTTATAGATATTTTAAATGGAAGTAATCGGCCGACCTGATGACATAACTGCCCGACTTCAAACTTGTTTATCGATTCCTTTTCTTGCCCATCAACACCAAGAACATTCTTGAGCTATAGCTCGTGACACATGAATACAGAGAGAGAGAGAGAGAAAGAGAGAGAGAGAGAGAGAGAGAGAGAGAGAGATAGAGAGAGAGAGATGCATTCTCAGTTGTCAGATGATTTCTAAGATTGGCGCAGATTGGTGAAAGTTCGAAATTTTCAGACATGCGTCGTAAAGCTGCACCTTGATGGCGCAATTTCGCCACTTCGTCCCTCTTCATTCTTTTTTTCTTCCGTCGTCATTGTCCCCGTCCTCCGTCCCCTGTTTTTCTGGTCATTTTACGACAATCGTGTGGGTCATTGCATAAACATTCCTTTACTACGCAACAGTCAGCTTTTCTCATACAGCCCACTCTGTTGTTACCTCACGGACAGTATAGAATTGTGGACATGCGATCGCCTATGGCTATGGATATTTGAAATAGTTGGCTGTCGTATCGAAACATTCCTTTCACACGTAATCCTCAGAATACTGTGGGAAAATGGATAACTACTGACCTTCAAAACTAATATCAACAAACTAGATTTTAAAAAAAAATGGGGGGCGGGGAAGGGGTTGGGGGTGGGGAGGGGGAATCCATTCTATGTGCCATGTCTTTCATGCGTTACCGTTTGTAGGTTCGAGTTTGAGTGGGTGTTCAATGAGTTTTAAGATCATGCAGAATGCCAGATATATCTCAGAATTGACCGTGGAAGGAGGGTATTGGCCAGTAATCACCAACCTCCGTGGGTTAAGGTTTGGCTAGAGTTAGACTTCAGGCACATTCACGCGCAATCAAAGCCACACACGTGCGACCAGTGACGTAGACGACAGTTGCAATAATATCATAAAGCAAGGATTGTTTGTGTGAATTCCAACTTTTTCTGTCCTTCACAGAGAATATCCTGTTTTTCCGACACCTCTCTCTCTCTCTCTCTCTCTCTCTCTCTCTCTCTCTCTCTCTCTTTCTCTCTCTCTTTTAATTTTTAGAATATCTTTAAAAAAAAATATATATATTACTACATTCCTCCAGAACGCAGCTCATTTTCTTTGTATATTGCCTGCATGCAGGGAGCTGTCCAAAAGTACTTAATTTAGTATTTTTGCTTCGTTTCCGCTCGAAAGAAAACATATCTCGCGTGCGACTGACATTTGTTGGGGTCGCCCAAGACTTTACGTACATGAACAGTTGACGCGCTAGGAACAATGAATTAAACCAGGAAATATGAAGTAAAACTAAAAGCGCACAGTTGACCAAATCCGGGCTCAATTTATCAAGCCTGGAATCAATCCTACTATTAGGCCCAAACTACAGGGGCATTAAGCAACTAGAATGAATGTATGACGGCCTATCCTATCCTGTCCCGTAACCCTGAGGTCGTAGGGGCACCACAGATGATCGTTTAACCAGCGTAATCCATCTTTCTCTGTCCTCAGCAGCCCTGATGGCTTCGCTCATTGTCAAACCAGTCCATTCTCGAATGTTGGCCTCCCACATCTTTTTCGGTCTCCCTCTTCTTCTACCTCCTTGCACTGTGCCTTGCAGAATAGTCTTTGCAAGGCCTGATGATCTGGTGACGTGGCCATACCATCGGAGTTTCCGTTTCTTCACCACTGTGAGCAGGTCATCGTGTTGTCCAATGGCTACACGATGACCTGCTCACAGTGGTGAAGAAACGGAAACTCCAAAGGTATGGCCACGTCACCAGATGACGGCCTACTAGCGCTAAAACCTGATAATTACAGATATCATGAAATATTTACAAATATCATGGAATAATTATAATTATCAATGGATAATTACAATTAGATTGTATTTGCTTGACCCCCTTTTTTTAACATTTGATTTGTTTTTAAATTAGAAAATTTGCGTTTTACCTTCAGATGTTATGAGTTGTTTGCTTATTTCCTCTCCTCTTCCTCCTCCTTGTTGTTGTTGTTGTTGTTGTCTTACCTTTAATGAACAGACATCGTTCGTGCAAGTAGGTGGGTGACATCATTTCCATCAGCGATCTCGGTCACATTGCCGACCGGCAAGTTGTTTGTGATGCAGTGACTCGGGAGTGCTGGCTCAGAAGGTAACGCCTGTTGCAGGTGGCGGAAGAGTGGTCAGGGTATACCAACAAGTCCCGGAGATAGAAAAAGTGGTCAACAAGGTTGGGGGAGGGATTTGCTGTGACTAAACCAGTAGCCGTTGATTACGTTTTCTTGGTAATATAATAGACTATATAAATATCTCTTTGTATCGTTTGGCCGGCATTGGGGACTTGTTTATAATGTACCACCCGGCGAGGCTGAATTTTCGGTCAGTTACATCAAGTCGGAAGTGGACCCCACCGCAATTTGCCCATGTTATTTTTGTACCTGTACCAGAGCTTCTGGTTGTTATTTCCAGCGCAGCAGATCTGATAGTCCTCGGACACTCAGCATGTGTTGCGTCATGACTGTACGGATGGAGCGTTGGTCAACAGCAGCGGAAGCGGTTGTCTCGTGTCGCACTGACCTCTAATTCCGTGACGTTCGTCTACTCAGCTGCTCCTGACAAGATCTGACCTATAGACAATGTGTTTGTGCACGGCGTATGTCTCAGCAGGCTCATATATTCAGTATGGTACGCTGTTGACTCTTTCTGTTCCCAGTGGTGATCAGCTTCTGTAGTGAAGCTACGGTCAAGCGGCCAATCGGTGTAGTTAAGGAGGCGGCGAATACTGATTTGACCAATACTTCTGTATCATATTCGCATAATCCGTGTACTATTTTCCATTTCTTTTTTGTGTGTTAAATTCGCATAGGTGACCAGCAAGGTCAAAACTACAAATCCAAATGTAGTCTCCTTTGAACAAATAAACGCACATAAATGCTGAATTTGGTAACGCCGAAGTTTCTCTAGATCTCGCATAACTCTAGGTTGAGACAAAATCCCATGCCATCAGTTTATTAGAATCTGTTTCCCCCAATAAACAACAAAGCAAGGCTAAGGCATGGAACTTTTAATTCAATGAAATTCTTTCAGTGCAAGGGGACATGACACTACGTTCTTATTCTATCCTATCCTATCCGTTCTGCTTACGGTATGATGAAGAGGGGATGAGCAGTTGTAAAATTGATAAATCTCTCCACCCTCCTCGCAGTCATCTTAGAAGCGGAATTGCACATAAAATTAGAAGCTGGCTCTGTGTTTGTGTGTGTGTGTGTGTGTGTGTGTGTGTGTGTGAGACGGTGGGTCTATTGTTACTGGGCTCTGCACAATGGAATGCTATTACCCACTCTTCTTTGTCTGCGGGGATCGGCTAGTGTATTCACCCTGTGACTAATCTTAATACATTTATAAGTTTAGCTCGGTCTGTGTGAGGATAGGGTTACAGAGATAGGGAGAAAAGTGTAATAGCTTCACTGACACACTAGCTCTCACTCGGCTATGAAACATAGGTAGACCAGCCACTTGTTAACAGTAAATACCACACATTTATTTACTCTACTCTACACAAAATTCTCTAAACACTCTATTAACTTAAATGTCCAAATTCTCTTCGAATAGTTCGTTCCTTAATGGGTCTATGCTGCTACTGTTCTTGATCTTTGCTACAGTCTCATCATTGGGCTATTTGTACATATATATAGCGACGAACAATCTTCTATGTCCGTGGTCCACTGGAATCTCCACTCTAATTCCTATACATATACACATCATGGCTAAACTAAACACATGAGGAAGTAATTAGCAATATACATATTCCCCGGTACAGTCACTGGTCTGCAAGCATACACATAGGAGAAACAACAGTGGGTCCATAGAGACTATCTCATGGTTTCGAAAACCGGTCGCGGGTCAGCCACATGGTCAGCAAAGTTTTACTAACAATCACAATTCTACATATGGCAAAACTTCACAAACATAATACAGCAATAATATCAATAAAGCGCAATGAAACAAAAGATCGATCATTTACCTTTTTGACAATGTCAGGCTGTGGCTACACTAGGTTGAATTGAATTTCACCCGTTCCTGCTTTAATCTTCTGCTAGCGATCTTTCAGAGCGTTGCTCCGTCTCGTGTGAGAGTTAGGCACAGAATGACTGCCTAGCCTTGCGGTCAGCAAAAGCCCGCGAAAACTAGACTACAAGTGGCGCCTCTAGCGGGTGTCTCTGGCCATACGTCAGCTGAATTAGGTCACTGCCTAACTGAGCCAGCGTTAGCATACACATGCTTAGCACACAACTGACTTGCGTCGTCTTCTTGGCATCGACTTTAATTTACCAAGGTTACAGCAGGCTGAACTATTTAAGGCGAGAACTCTTAGTGCAGGATCTAAATAGCCTTCTGTCACAGTGTGTGTGAGTGTATGTGTTATTTGTGTGTGTATTTGTGTGTGTGTTGGTCTCCTTGTGCGAGCTTCCGCGAGCGCGATAAAGGTCTATGTGTATGTGCTTTTGGATACATAATTAGCAGACATAGGTGCACGCACACTCTCGTCTAGCTGCACATTCACGCATGCTCTCCTCCCCTCATCTTCCCACACCCTAAAATACATACTTCCAAGCACACATACGCGCATGACGACAATAACAACCCCCCCCCAGTAGTAGTACTAGTTGGCCTTAGAGGTGGGTTTTTTTTTTGACGCGGCTGACACGGCCGGGTTGTGACGTCACGGCTGGATGACGTAATCGTGATGCAATCATGACGTAATCGGTGCTTGCCCGGCCGGACGGTGTGAGGGTGTGATGACGCAATCATGACATAACAGATGACGCAATCATGACATAACAGAGGAGACGCGGGTCCTGTGCCCTGTGAAAAGGGAGGGATGACGTAGGGTCCCAGGGGGGCTATAATGTTGTTGATAGTGCTGAAATAGGATTGTATGTGGTTTATATGGAGACCAAGCATCCAAAGACAGCAAGTGCGCGTCTTGTCGATAGTGAATGACTCAGTGGTATGTGCGTTAGATCAAGCACCCAAAGACAGCAAGTGCGCGTCTTGACGATAGTGAATGACTCAGTGGTATGTGCGTGAGATCAAGCAGCCAAAGACAGCAAGTGCGCGTCTTGGCGATAGTGCATGGATATGACTCAGTGGTATGTGCGTTAGATCAAGCACCCAAAGACAGCAAGTGCGCGTCTTGGCTCATAGAGAATGACTCAGTGGTCTGTGATGTGAGATCTATTAGTGAATGGATATGACTCAGTGGTTTGGGCGCTAGATCAAGCACCCCAAAGACAGCAAGTGCGCGTCTTTTTCTCTCTTTAACTATTTCTTTTTTATTTAGACCAAGCACCCAAAGACAGCAAGTGCGCATCTCGGCGCCCCAAAGGCAGCAAGCGCACGTCTCTCTGCATTTGTATGCATAAATATTTTGACACAAATAAGAATAATTAATGCCCATTGATTAATATAGAATGACTCAATGGTCTGGCCGTTAAATCAAGCACCCAAAGCCTGCAAGTGTGCGTCTCTCTCTCTCTCTCTCTCTCTCTCTCTCTCTCTCTCTCTCTCTCTCTCTTTCTTTCTCTCTCTCTCCCTCTCTCTCTCTCTCTCTCTCTCTCTCTCTCTCTCTTTCTTTCTCTCTCTCACTCTCTCTCTCTCTCTTTCTCCCCTATCTCTCTCTCTCTCTCTCTCTCTCTCTCTCTCTCTTTCACTCTCTTTTACATATCTCTAGCAATGATCAATTCACACACGTACACACCTACACGCACACCCCAACACACACAGACCCACACGCACGCACACACGCACACAAATATACATCTTTAACAATATTTTATGATGAATTTATACACGCACACACGTACACGCACACCCCAACACACACACACACACACACACACACACACACACACACACACACACGTACACGCACACGTGCGCGCACGCTATTATCACAACAGTAGGCCTAATAACAACTATAGGAGCCAGAATCATCGACGTATTGATCGTGGCCCCTCAACATCAAGAAGAAGAAGATAACAACCAGCATTGTAGTAACAGAAACGTTAGTGATAGCAACAACAAAAATAAACTTCCAAAAAGTGGAAATGTATTTTATTTTATCCATGTGAACCCTAATCCCCCCCACCCCACCACCCCGCTCCACCACCACCACCTCCCACCTACCGGAATTGCTTTTTAATCAGATTAATTGCGCAAAAACAAAGACCGGATGCCGAATGCACTCCGATATATACCAAAGGTCGTGGACTCTGCATTTCCGGTTTCATTCACGCTTGCAATAGTTTCGGTCGAATGCTGTGTACGTGCCTAGGTTGTCAGTTTAATAATCAACCCACTGATCAATCAATCATCCAGCACATGTTTGTGTTTGTCACCTCCGCTCAAAATAGGGGTAGATGGATAGAGCAGATGTTTCGACCAAAGGAGAGTGGAAGTTTGAAGACTTTACTGACCAACGGACAGGTAAACACGGAATTCATGCACGTAGCACAGTGAAGAAAAGGTGGAGGATTAAGAGGAGAGGGAGGACGGTTGGTGGAGGAAGTGGTGGTGATTACAGAATTGTAAAGACGTGAGAAAATATTGTATATGATGATGATGACGATGATGATGATGATGATGATGATGATACCTTCTCCAGTGCTGTTGCTGCTGCTGTTGTTGTTGCTGATGATTATACCTCTTCCAGTTCTGTTGATGCTGCTTCTGCTGCCCGCACCGCTGCTGCTGCTGCTGCTGAGGATGATGATATGATGACATTATTGGTATTATTGATATTGTTGTTGTTGTTGTTGTTGTTGTTATTATTATTAAACCGATGGTATTTGCAAGCGGTAAGTAAACACACATTATAATGAGGAATCGGGGAAAGACAGATTGGGGATGTGGGACCAGATGGATTAAGATGTGAAAAGCCTCAAACTAGTCATCTCAGAAAATTGTTTACCACTGAAATTACTTGCTGTTCCGGAGCCATACTTGTGCCTCCTCTCCCTGCATAACTCCCTTGCTTTTCCTTTTCCTTAACTCTACAATTCACCGACCTTAACTTTTTACTTTATATCTGTGCGTATAGTCACATAACCCTTGTAGTTTATGAAGTTCCAGAGTTGTGAGTAAACAAGGTAAGGTCCATTCGCGCTACTATCCCGTCCAGCGTTGGTTGCTCATGTTAATGAAATGCAGTTATTTTCGTGCTTTACTTGAAAAAGTCCATTCTCGAATGTTATCCTCCCACCTCTTTTTCGGTGTCCCTCTTCTTCTGTCTCCTTGCACCGTGCCTTGCAGGATGGTCTTTGCAAGGCCTGATGCTCTGGTGGCGTAGCCATACCATCGGAGTTTCCGTTTCTTCACCACTGTGAGCATGTCATCGTGTTGTCCAATGGCTTGTGTGATGGTCTGTTGGACTTCGTCGAGGGTGATGTGCTGGGTATAGGAAATGCCCAGAAGTCTTCTGTAGCACCTCATCTCCATGCTTTGTATTCTTCGTTGTAGGTCTGCTGTGAGGGCCCATGTTTCGCAAGAGTATAGGAAGGGAGATGACAAGGGAGTGCAGCAACCTTACCTTTGAGTGTAGACTGATGGTCCTGTCTTTTCAAATGGGATTCAACCTTGCCAGGGCAGCAGTTGTTTGTGCGATCCTGGAGAGGACTTCCTGTCGGGACCCATTGTCTGATACAATGGCTCCTAAATATTTGAAGCTATGCACTGTGTTGAGGAATTGGCCTTGGACTTTGATGTCCATGTTGATGCCATTAGTGTTGTTGGTCATCATTTTGGTCTTCTCTGCACTTATTTCAATTCCATAGGCCCTGGAG
Organism: Oncomelania hupensis; assembly: GCA_036898135.1. Taxonomy (NCBI): domain Eukaryota; kingdom Metazoa; phylum Mollusca; class Gastropoda; order Littorinimorpha; family Pomatiopsidae; genus Oncomelania; species Oncomelania hupensis. The sequence goes on along the minus strand of CM072514.1, from coordinate 36,742,023 downwards.
TTGGTGTCAAGCCTCTGTACCAGCTGTTGAAGTTCTCGTTCCTCTCCAACCGATCCATCAATGGCATCCGCAAAACGGAGGTTGGAAATTACTCTAACCCTTATGCTAACTGTGCTGGGATGGCTGATGATGCGGTAATTTTCACACTCCTGAAGGTTACCCTTTTTGGGAAGAGTGATGACAAGAGATTGAGTCAGTGGTGTAGGCAACTCCCCACTCTGCCAGATCTTGTTACAAATAATGGTGAGGGCGTCAATCATCGCTTCTCCTCCTGCTTGAAGAAATTCTGCGGGTATGTTGTCCACACCCGCTGACTTCCCCTTCTTCAGCGATTTCACTGCTGCCTCAACTACTTCTAGGAGAATTGGGAGGATTTCTTCTTCTTCTCTGTTCTTGGGACATACTGGAACAGATGGATCTTCGTTTGGTGTGTGGTTGTCAAGGTCAGAACTGTCCTTCTATCCAAGACTTATTGTTCTTCTGTAAGGCTAAAAACCGGACTTGCTTTGGATCGTGGAGACCTTGACCTGTTTAACACTTGTCGGCTGCTTCACAGTCTGGTAGGCTTTCTTGCTGTTGTTCTTGTTCAGATTGTTGTGTATTTACTGGCCTTGATCTTCTATCCAGTTCTCCTTATGCTGTGCGCATGCCTTTTTGGAAGTCATTGTTGATTATTCGGTAGGCATAGCTAGCTCACTGTGAGGTGTTCTTTTTCTTTTTCATCTCTCTTCGTTTGTCACACAGGTCCAAAAGCTAAGGTGTGATCCACGGTTTCTTCTTTGGGTGGTGCTTGCCAAGGATCTCAGTGGCGGCATCTGTCACAGCTGAGTTGAAGTTGGTGGAAACCAGCGTTTTCAAATGGTTAATTTTCCTGACCTTCTGTCTCGATTTTATCTCAAAAGAAACAAAACGATTAGCCCCTATCTGAACTATCTGCCAGCGAAAAAGTATATGTTTTGCCAATTTTGAGATATAGCGCAAAACGTGTTTAGAAAATGATGGCCATTTGCATTGCTAAGGCTAATCCAAATCGGCAATGCAAACAAACAGTTTTTTTGAACAGAAAATGGAAATACCGAGCGACTGACCGACCAACGGAATGGCACAGAATGATTGGCCATGAATCGAAATAACAGTGGGTTTTTTCTCCTTTGAAAATCGGTTCATCCGTTTTTGAGATATTTAGCAACATGTTTTTAGCAAAGAATTTACCCCACGACCACGACCTTTGAGATGAAATAAATGCGATGTGGCTGGAGGTTGATCACTAACCCAGATAATGAGCGTTTGAAGTTTATAAGACCGGAATAACTAATAATATACTGTACAATGTCAGTATGAACAGAACAAATAACGTTATAAATTATTTCCCTGTATACAAAAGCATACTTTCTTCACCAATAGTTCCTTCCATTCAAAATATTAAATACTAGTGGTTTTTGTACCCTGGCAAGCCAGGGTACACAGGTTGCTGTTTAAAATGTAGACAGAGAGGCAACTGTTGTCTGCGAGTTTCATTTGGACGATGATACCTCCCCATATCCCCCTTGATACCTCACCATACCCCCCCCCTGATATCTCCCCGTCCCCCCCCCATGATGCCTCACCATACCCCCTTGATACCTCCCCGAACCTACTTGATACCTCCCTATACCCCCTTGATACCTTCCGTACCCCCCCTTGTAACCTACCTGTACCCTCCTTGATACTTCCCCGTTGATCGTTTCGCAGGTATGGATGAAAGGAATCGACCATCACCATACCCCCTTATATATACCCGTATCCCCGTTATGCCTACCCATGCCCCTTTAAACCTACGCGTAGCCCCTTTTTACCTACACGTACCACCCCATCCTAATCCTTGGTAATAATAATAATAATAATAATAATAATAATAATAATAATAATAATAATAATAATAATAATAATAACAATAATAATAATAATATTGAATATAGAATAATACAAATAGAAATCATAAAAAACACCAAGGTTTTAAAATAAAACTTGATATAAGATATAATAATTATAATAATAATAATAATAATAATAATAATAATAATAATAATAATAATAATAATAATAATAATAATAAATAAGTTAAAAGTAAAAAGCCTAAATTAAAAAGAGAAATATCCATATTGAAGTGTAAAAAAAAAAACATAAACAAATATGGCCCGCGAGAGATTTGAACTTGGGTCGCCTGCACGGTAGGCGAATGTCTTAATAATAATAATAATAATAATAATAATAATAATAATAATAATAATAATAATAATAATAATAATAATAATATTAATATCGAATATAGAATAATACAAATAGAAATCATAAAAAACACCAAGGTTTTAAAATAAAATTCGATATAAGATATTATAATTATAATAATAATAATAATAATAATAATAATAATAATTATTATTATTATTATTATTATTATTATTATTATTATTATAATTATTATAATAATAATTATTATTATAATATAAATAATAATAATAATTATTATTATTAGTTTATAAATAATAATAATAATAATAATAATAATAATAATAATAATAATAAGAAGTTATAATAATAATAATAAATAAGTTAAAAGTAAAAAGCCTAAATTAAAAAGAAAAATATCCATATTGTAGTGTAAAAAAAAAAAAAAAAAGGCCTGTGGGAGGTTTGAACTTGGTCGCCTGGCACGATAGGCGAACGTCTTACTAAGTCAACTACCAAGGCTTCGTATAAAAATCACCAATTTTTTGGTCTATATGGGAAAACATGCTGAAACCTCGATTCGATTTTTAATTAATCAAATTTAATTAGTTAAACACAAAATTTTGTAAGATTGGTGACCAGAGTGCAAAAGTGTTTTGAATGGAAATAACACAAAATTTGCGGTATTACGAAACGGCACGTTCTTGAAACGGGTTGAATGGAAACCGCGCGCGGAATGAAGCTATTGCAGTTTGTGGACATTTTGTTTATTTATTTATCTCAGAAACGGTTAAACGTTCGGTAAGGAAGTGTCGGCTATAACGATTTCGCTGGTTTTGAGCACACAGCAGGCCGATCCGTAGCCGCCAGCACCTGCCCAGATCAGCGTCCATACCGGACAAACTTTATAGTAGAGGCGAAGAAGGACTTCCGGCTAAGCAATTTATATATATAGATATGCATGTTTATACAAAAATACTTGGACCCGAGTAAAATGGCCACCCAGGGATCGCTTGCGAGTACTTACGCTACCGTGTTTATCCTCGGTCCGGACAAGATGATACAACACAAAACGATACAGGTCCGAGTGGTCACAGTAGTGCATGCAGCTCACGTCTTCTTTCGGGGCATCAGTTCCAGGACGGCTTGACACTGCATCAAAGGATCGTCACACTGCTTGAGGCGCCAAATATATACAAAAAAAACCCGGCTCAAATCCCCTTCGAAAACTCTGCTGGCACTAGATCAACTTATCTTCTCAAATTCCTTTCTGTGGCTAACCAATTTAGCTCCGTACAGCAGTTTTATTTGTTTGCATTCTCTAATTTAGTGCGCACATCGCTCACGGCAAAACTAGCAGGGTACATGAAAATACACGCCTGCCTTAATACCCATATAGCGGCAGTCTTGGCCAGTTTAGGGTGACGGAGCAAAACTAACAAAACAATGCACGTGTTCAGATTACACTATTTGCAAACTTAGCAATAAATTTAATTTATTTTCTCTCCCAGGGCTCACCTTCCGCCCTCTATGACAGGCTTAGAAACCCTATTATCACAGGTTTAGAAAACCGAGTCGTGACAGACCAACTTTTGGCTTGTTTTGATTCCCGACTAAAATTTTCCACCACCTTTCCAGATAAGTGTGGCAAAGCAAACACATAATAAGAAGCCATGTTTTCGGGCGTTGTTGTGATACCCTATTTCAGTGATTTCTTTAAAGTTCGTCTGAGATCTAGATCAAAATGTCCTTTAAAAAAAAATCCAATACACTTTAAGAAATAATGATTTCCCTTTAAATTATAATATAATTATGTTCATCCATCTTTGTGTGTCTAAACTGCACTAACAACACCACCACCAAAAACAACAAACGTGTGTCCAGAGCGTTCAAAAGGTCGTCTGCTTTAGCGGTAAATAGCTTATCTCCCTTAGAATAGAGGCTCAGGCTCCCAACAGATTAACGCAGCGGTTCTTGACGATCATGCTCCAAGGCGTTGTTGTGAATTCATAAAGTAGTATTTTGTGTGATATTAATTGACGCGGTAGGACTGTATCAAAGAGCCGGCCATTCATAGACTTGCGCCGTTCCAAGACGTTAAGAAGGACCCCACTGTCTTTTTTAAAGCTAATTACACGCCAATCGGAGAGCTTTCGCCTCAATAATGTTGATGTTTAAACCCGTCTATGATCATACTAATCTAGTGTAGAAAAAAAGACTTTCCTTAATGTTACCTAGTTAAATTTAATGCCATGGTTTTTTTTTCCTCCGGTATTTCGGTGATTTGACATCCATTTAATGTTAGGATGAGAGTATAAACCGAGGTTTAGTCTGTGAATGCACGCATTCCATCGCATGGACTTTAAAGATCCTGACACTCATGTCTTAGACGGGTGAGTGCCGGCTACACAAATACTCCCAGCACACACCTGGTCCCTTGTCCCCATACCCGGTCACACAGGATTGTGCTCAGTCGTCTGGGCGTCAGACTATGCACCCAAAGGCTGCAAATGGGCACCTCGGGCGACTTCAATTAGATCCTCTATCGTCTAGCGCCTTGAGTGGCTTCTTGAGCTGGAATAGCGCTATATAAAAGTGATTAAATAATAAATAAAATAATAGTGAAGTTAAAAGTTTATACTAGTTTTTCACTGTTAAACTATGTGTTTAAATATGGCAGCATAAAACCCTTGGTGTTGGGACACTGAAGCTTTTATTTTTTCCTTACTACCGCTGCTGGCACGTCTTCTTACATAGTCGCACCGGGCCGGAGCAATTTATACGCAGGGGTCACGGAGATATCCATAGCTTGGCCGCGGTGCAGATAAAACTGTAGAGTCGGCGAAAATTTAAAGGAAGGAAAAACAAGGTTGGAAGGTGCTTTAACTTCCTATTCACGTCAAGGTCAAAGTAAGTAGGGCAGAGCTGTTTGTGACCTTAAAATCTCTACGCGAACAGCTGGTATAGGTAACCCACCCACCAACTCTCAGCAACCTGTAGTACTGTATAAGGCCAAAAAAAAGTCTGTTTACGGTAACATAGAAAGGGGGGGGGGGAGGGAGGAGGAATGGGATCGGTATGTCGGGTCCTTTTTTTTAAACCTTGGGTGCGATTTAATTCTGTTTGCTTTATAAAAAACATTTTCCGGACGATTAAAAAAAAAAGTTTAGGGTAGGGACAAAAAACTGGGGTCAGTCGCGTTACCGTTAATAAACTCTTTTTTGTGTGTGCCTAAGCTAGCACAGCCTGTTTTGCTCGCTTCTCTGTAAATAGTACTGATAACAGCAACTACCTCGAGTGCTACTACGCTAGCTGGGTGTCAATGATGAGTCGATGCTGCTCAGCTGCAGGTCATTGAGAGTATTTTTGCTGGGGTATATACCGCTCACGATTCGCATAAATCGTTTCGCATAATATTTTTAATATTCCACAACCCAGAATACTTGTAATGTCAATGTCAAGTTCGCATAAAAGGGAATCTCGCTTTTGCATATATACGGTGCATATCAATTATGTGTCTTTGATTTTGGTTGTAATATTTTTTTCCTGTGGTCTTTCCTTTGCCACTTCCCTTTCCCCAGCCCTCTTCCTAAAATACTTGGTAGTTCCAGAGCTATGAAGCCCGGTAACTACTTTTTTGGCCGTTGTCCGTCCGGCATCTGTCCAATAGAGACATTTGCGCTCTTTTCCCTGAAATCAGTTGACGGATTTTTTTTAAAACTTGGAATTTCGTGTGTCCAATGGCTTTTGTGATGGTCTTTCGGACTTCGTCGTTGATGATGTGTTGGGTATAGGAAATGCCCAGAAGTCTTCTGTAGCACCTCACCTGACCTGCTCACAGTGGTGAAAAAAACGGAAACTCCAATGGTATGGTTACGTCACCAGATCATCAGGTCTTGCAAAGACTATCCTGCAAGGCACATTGCAAGGAGGTAGAAGAAGAGGGAGACCAAAAAAGATGTGGGAGGACAACATTCGAGAATAGACTGGTTTGACACTGAGCGAAACAATCAGGGTTGCTGAGGACAGGGAAAGATGGAGAATGCTGGTTAAACGATCATCTGTGGTGCCCATACGACCTTCGAGTTACGGGATAGGATAGGATAGGATAGGAATTTCGTGAGAAAATACTGATCCCTATTAGAACAACAACAAAAAACTAATGCATATCGGGCGACGTCATCATGGTAACATCATTATTTGTTGTTGTTTTTTTTATAATCTTATTTTCTCCCAAACTGCTGGAGGGAATTGTTTCAAGGTTAAAATGTACTTAGACTTTACCTATGGCAAAACCCAAGGTAAAAGCAAACGTATGGAAATTGGTTGAAATAGTCATCGTGACCTCATATTTATTAAAGAAATTTATAAAATATTTCGTTTAATTTTCTGTTAAAGTTTGTATGTAATTAGAGTGTACAGATGCCTTAGTCTAAACCAAAACTAGTGTATATAGAGTGACTCCATCGTAATGACCTAATATTAATTTTAATTTAAAAAAAATACAAACTTGTTCTTTAAATTTTGCCTGTAATCAGAGTGTACAAATGCCTTGTTTAAATTTTTATTTTTATTTTTCATAAAAACATATATATATATATATATATATATATATATATATATATATATATATATATATATATATATATATATATATATATATATATATATATATATATATATATATATATATATATATATATATATATATTGGGAGTCAATGCCTTCAGCTATCATTTATATATAGAACATAATGCAATAATCTATACGAGATGACTATTTTAAAAAATTGGAAATCCACTTTTACAATTTTTTATTTCCTGTTATCGTTTTTATATTGCACTTTTCTAGCTCGAGAACTGCTGAAGGCGCTGGCCGAAATAGGATATAACTCTGGCCGAGGTGCCCTCTTGCAGCCTTTGGGCACGTAGTCTGACGTCAAAACAACTGTGCACAATCCTGGGCCACCGTGTATGGGGGAAAATGGATTTGCTTGGTACATTATTATTATTATTATTATTATTATTATTATTATTATTATTATTATTATTATTATTATTATTATTATTATTATTATTATTATTATTATTATTATTATTATTGTTGTTGTTGTTGTTGTTGTTGTTCTTATATTGGGTTTTTCCAATTCAAGAGCTGCTCTAGGTACTGGTCGATACAGAGTCTAACTCGAGCCGTCCGAGGTGCCAGCTTGCATGCTTAAGGCATCGTCTGATGACTAGTGGACCTTTAGGTAGAAATGGGCTTGCTCATGACTAGTGAATTTGGTACCAATGGGCTTGTTCTTGGCCAGTGAATTTAAGGCAAACAGATTTGTTGACCAGCTTGTGTGTGCTGGTTTTTTTCTCTCCCCCTTTTGTGACCATTTTGCGCACCGACTCACCCATGTTTGTTGACGTCCTATGCTTGGTGACGGTATACAACCGGCCATAAAAACGTGTCCAGGCATTATTACATTTGCATAACTCACCCCGGATTGACTTTAGGGATGAGAACGTTGACGTCAACTGTCGTCATAAGGGAAACTATTAGTATTAGTGTTACTTTAAGGGCAGTTCTCAAGGTTACCTTATGACTTAAGGTCGCATCGCTTTGTGTATTAAGTATATTTTTACAGTCAGTGTGGTAACTGACCGCAATATGTAGGCCAACTCGTGAATGAAGCCATCACTGCTTTTTGCGTCACGCTTCTCTAGTGTTGATCAGCACGAGGGCTTTGCTGGAAGAGACCGATAAAGATCTAATTACATGTATCATCGCTTTTTACCACTGATACAAGTAATCCTTGTTTTCTTTCTCGTTGTCTCTCATAATCTTCAACGCTATTACGTGACCTCATTTGAAATTCATTTGACCTCTAGGTTTGTCATATTCAACCAATCAGTGCATCGAGTTCTGTGTTATGGCCTTGGGTATTGCAGTTCACGTTCCTTGATGTGAGAAAATAGGATCGAACTCAATTTTCGTTCAATATCATTTCTACGCATTGAACTCATACGATTTTGTATAACAAGTACATCCCACTTCATTGCACGCGCACCCATTTATCAACGTAATTATTTGATACTTACTTGAAACTAACTTCAGCCTTGGCTGTGGGCCAGCACTCAATATAGTCACTTTTAGGTAACTATCATTATTTAGGATTGCGCAAGTTGCATAAGCACTAGTCCTAAATATGAGGTAAACAGATTTAACCAAATAAAGCAATTCTAGCTAGTTGGCCGACTAATAATAATAATAATAATAATAATAATAATAATAATAATAATAATAATAATAATAATAATAATAATAATAATAATAATAATGAGGATGATGATGATGATGATAATAATAATAACAATGACAATAACAATAATTATGCATTGTGTTCCCTTCGCCCTGCGGCTCCGCACCTTATCTTCTTATCTTATCTTAGATTAATGTCACCGGGCACCGCTGTGGGAGGTTATTAAACATCCCAAAATTGAAACACATATTCCAAACGTATGGGATTTAGGAGGGAAATGTACTAAAACTTAAGGTTCAAATTTGATGATCGGAGGTTTCGGATTTATCTACTTGGCATCCTGGCTTCTGGATCCACAAGCGAGCGGCAGAGTTACAAAACATAAACACTACAATTCATCACCACCTATCTTCTTCCAGTTCCAGCTTGGTTAGGCTCATCGTCTGCCTTGTAGCAGCACACTAGAGAAAACTTTAGCAGGTAAACTGTCTCGAACGTTTCAGAGGGGATCAAGATAGTCTGGTGGTGTCACATGAGCCAAGTTGTATGTGACTCACCAACCCCTTGATCACTGAAGACGCTCCTATCCTATCCTATCCTGTCCCGTAACTCGGAGGTCGTAGGGGCAACACAGATGATCGTTTAACCAGCATTCTCCATCTTTCTCTGTCCTCAGCAACCCTGATGGCTTCGCTCAGTGTCAAACCAGTCCATTCTCGAATGTTGTCCTCCCACCTCTTTTTCGGTCTCCCTCTTCTTCTACCTCCTTGCACTGTGCCTTGCAGAACGGTCTTTGCAAGGCCTGATGATCTGGTGTCGTGGCCATACCATCGGAGTTTCCGTTTCTTCACCACTGTGAGGAGGTCATCGTGCTGTCCAATGGCTTGTGTGATGGTCTGTCGGACTTCGTCGTTGGTGATGTGTTGGGTATAGGAAATGCCCAGAAGTCTTTTGTAGCACCTCATCTCCATGCTTTGTATTCTTCGTTGTAGATCTGCTGTGAAAGTCCATGCTTCGCAAGCATATATAGGAAGATATGAAGACGCTTCCAGAGTAGAAACAGCTGTCTGGTCATGTTGGCTAATAAATACAATTGAGGTATATTTTCAAAAGTGTAGTGAACATTAGTAAGGGAATGGAACTCTCAAAGATACGATTTTGAATGCTAGAGTGCTGCTGCAGCCAATGTTCAACTTTAATAAACAGTTGCTTTAGTTTGGGATCTATCGGGAGACATTTGATTATGGTCATGCCACACGAGCGTCAAATCTTGAATCCAATTCATGAAATCACGACAAAATCCCTTGATTGTCGTGTGGCACCCTGTGCATCGCGAATCCAGATTCTTTGAATTGGCTCCGATTGCCGACTTTCAACATGTTCTTATTCCGCGAGTCTCGATTGTGTGATTCGGACCTTTTGGCCAATGAGAAGCAGAATACGAATCACGTGATCACAACACACGTACAGAAAATCTTCAAGACCAATAACCCTCAAGTTTGACTCGATGTGCGACTTTCGTGTGGCACTGCGCGATTCAAGTCAAAATGAAATTCCGACTTCGAAGTCGAAAATTGCTCCGATTCGCGTCAAGTCCAGTAGATTTGACGCTAGTGTGGCATGGGCTTTTGACCACCATTTGACCTCTTTTAACACTTTATTTCCAATTGTATCATTAGACAATTGCGAAAATTACAGAGGAAAGTAGAAAGAATCACGTGCCCGTTTGTTGTTCAATTCAATGTTTTAACAGAATTATATTATTATTATTATTATTATTATTATTATTATTATTATTATTATTATTATTATTATTATTATTATTATTATTATTATTATTATTATTATTATTATTATTATTATTAACGAGACAAGCAAACAAAACAAGGAAAACATCAAGGACACACAAAAGCAAAGTTAAATAAGTGCTAGCCTACCCTTTGACAAATTATAGCAATGACATGCCACTAGCAAACAGGAACAAGTACAGTATACGACCAAAATTATAATACTGTTCTCAAAAGATTATATACAACTATTTTATAAGAGACCAAGAAATACAAAAATTTCGAGGGGAAAAAATTAATCAAGAAATAAATGAATGAGCTAAACGCATAACGAGAAACGGATACATGCACCGAAGTGTACACTTTACGCAATATAAGTAGCTGTCCATTGAAAAGGCAAATAAATGCTTGAAGAAAGATTAAATCAAAATACATAAATCAGTTGAGAAAAAAACCACCGCCAATTAAATGAAAGTAAAAGTAAGTAAATATAAAGACTTTATAAATACAACGCACACACTCTCTCCCTCTCCCTCTCTCTCTCTCTCTCTCTCTCTCTCTCTCACAGAGCCGAGGTTACACAGTATTTTCATGACTTTCCCGACACGCCACATACGTTGTACTGACAATGGGTCATAACTCGTCCCCATTTTTAAGTATTTTGAAGTGTTCGAACCCTAACCCTAACCTTAACCCTAACCCAGCTCTAACCCTAACGAATCATTGTTCTGACGTCAAAACAAGTAGACATGTCAATACAAGTTATGTAGATGTTCACTGATTTGTCCAGATAACACTGTGTAAGTGTGCCCACACACCCTCACACACACACACACACACAGAGTGACAGAGAGGGAGAGAGAGAGAGAGAGAGAGATAGAGAGAGAGAGACAGAGACAGAGACAGAGAGAAATAGCGCGAAACTTCGTTTGCACGTGGACAATTCACGTTTAATTCAATTTACTTCAAATCCGTTGACAAATTAAGTTATTTTAGAAGTTTGAAATGTATAACGATTAAACAATGCAATTTTACGTTGAAACACCATAGGTATAATTTCAGAACCGTTTGTTGTTATTGTTATTGTCGTAGTGGTCATTGTAAAGGCACTACTTTAGACGAATACGTGTTTGTTTTATTTTTAACTCTTTAAGATTAGCAAATCAGTTACTGTAATACTTTGTCATGACATTTTCAGTCATTTTTCTCACTATCATGTGAAGAAAGCATTTCTTTACTACTACATGTAGTCCATAAAACATAAAACACATACGCTCAAGCATGCACACACGCACATACAAACACACCCACTTACAAACACACACACACTCACAGGGGCCTACACTCTCCATCCTCCTCACCCCCCCTCTCCGCCGCTTGGGCAGCTTGATTTAGATCCTGTATCGGCCAGCGCCTTGAGTATCTCCTGAACTGGAAAAGCGCTATATGACTAAATAATGACATAAATAAAATAAATAAATAAACACACACTCACGACACAACCATGATACTCTCTAACATGAGCCATCTGAACGATGTTCAGTACGGGAATATTTATGTGATAACCAGTTGATATGTCGGTCACTTCAATCATTATTATGTGACCAAGTTTAGTGGCGCCATGGCGAGTTTTGCGCTATAAGAGAATTAGTCCATGAAACATCCCAAATCATAAGAATCGAGACTAGCAGTAGACGTCAGCAAGTAAACAAGAGATCAACAAGGGAATTTGTATGGGTAGATGACGTCTTCGTGCCTCGCGCACGAATGACCTCATGACTGCGTGGGTGAGTGGACAGATCAAGGTGTATTAGGTCCAAAAGGCGAAATTCCGCACCTTTAGCGTTGGGACGGCATACTAAGATATCGGTAAATCATGCTGCCCTAACAGCTGCCACAGTGTACCGGTATGGGTTGCGTATACCGTCAACGGTCGATACAGTCCGGCACTCCATGGAATAAATTCGAAGCTCTTGTTCTTGAAGAGGAACCCAATGGAAACATACCTACACGTTTGCTTTTGCAAAGGTCACTTTTATTTCTTTCGCCTGCAACCTCATAGGTCCTACCTACCTGTAACAATCTTAAAACCATCGACGGCCTTTCATCCGAGGCATTCTTACAACCGTTTTACTTCATGGTACCTCATTTGAAGGTTCCAGTGACCATTTGGCAGAAAGCGTCCAATATTCCCAGGACCTCACACACAAATGGGGAATTTTGTCCCGTAAGAGTTTTCAAGAAAAAAGGTAGGTGACTGGTCAATCAAAGAAGAGATTAGTGGGGGCTTAACAACTACCAAAAGCTATTGAGTGCTTCAATTTTGGTGATGTGCTGGGTATAGGAAATGCCCAGAAGTCTTTTGTAGCACTCATCTCCATGCTTCATATTCTTTGTAGATGTGCTGTGAGGGTCCATGGTTCGCAAGCGTATAGGAAGATGGAGAAGACAAGGGAGCGCAGCAGCCTTTCCTTGGAATGTAGAATTGATTGTCTTGTCTTTTGAAATGGGCTTCAACCTTGTCAGAGCAGTTGTTTGTGCGATCCTAGAGAGGACTTCTTGTCGGGACGCGTTGTCTGATACAATGGCTCCTAAATTTAATATACTAAATATACTATTATTATAAAATAATAATACACAAATGTGCAAAACAAATGAAATAAATAACATTTTAAATGAAAACATGTATGTACGTTCAAGACAGAAAGAAAGATAATAAAAATAATGAAGTGGGGGTAGTTACAATACATCTTGTAACTAACAGTACATTTCAATCCACGCAAATTAATGGTGAACAAGCAACAGGAATTTGAATACACACAACCAGGTATCGGTTCTAGATGAATTGTTAACATGGAATCAGCAACGTTACAGTTGTTTTATTATTAATTTCATTAGGTTAGTTTATATATAAGCTTTAACAAGACGAAGAACAAGATTTAGCGCGAAAGTTAAGGACAAATCATCTCGTCGCAATCTTTACGATTAAAAAATAAATAAATAAAACAAACTAAATTCATAGCAGTGTGACATTGGTCAAAGTAGCCCCATGGCCACACAGCGCAGGTAAGATTCGTCGGGGCTATTATTTTGTGAGAAGTAAGCTACCCGTCGAGTCTCAACTATACGTTTATGTGCTACTTGATTAGATGTCCCATGAACGCTGACTGACACCTTCGTAACCGAACAACTTCCATACTTTGCGTGGTTATTTTAAATTAAACATTAAGATTTTTCGGAGGAGGAGAGGAGGGGAGGGGGAAGTTGCGTATTGTTCCCCCTCCCCACTCCTCACCCTCACCCCACCCTTTGTTTTTTTTTAGTGTAACAGTGAATTTTCCCGTATTGCCGTGCTCTTAGTAAAGATGACCCTTGCCCCGTTTGGATTTGGATAGGGCAGAAAGGTCGCCAGTGCCCCATTCACGGCCCCTGCGCAAGGGCATGGTGACCACAGTCACGATACCTTGACCATTATTTAGTTGTTATTTAGTGACTCCAGTCATGATCACTATTTATTTATTTATTTATTTATTTATTTATTTATTTATTTATTTATTTATTTACGTTTTATATTTAGTCATGTTTATAATAAATAAGCAGATAAATAAATAAATAATTACATACAATAATTATGTTTATCGTATTTATTTATTTGTTTTCTTTTATTATAAATTCATTTATTTCGCTTTATTTGTTTGTTTCCGGTCCTGATTTGGCTCGGAAGAGTCCGCTGGACCTAAAGCAACAATAAATCAATCAATCAATCATTTGTTTGTTTAGTTTATTTGTTTGTTGTGCATGTGTTTTATTCTATTGATTTATAGGACAGATCGAAAAATACAAATTGAAAACAACCTAGGATGATGATGATGATGATGATGATGATGATGATGATGATGATGATGATGATGATGATGATGATGATGATGATGATGATGATGATGATGACAAAGCGACGACGACAGGATGAAACACATGAATTGAAAGCAGAGGAATTCGTCCGCTAATATCACGTCCAAACAGCGCACCAGTCCTAGCCGTCGGAACCGCCTAGTGCTAGAAAGAACAGCCAACAATACTAGTGTTGATCACTACTCGTAGGGGGGTCGGCAGAAGATTGGTAAACAGCTCTGTTTACTTATTTATGTTCCGTGAGGGGGAGACTTGGAAATGAGGTCAAGCTCCTCCCACTGAAGAAGGCCGGCAGAGTGAGGTGTTGGGATGGACGGTGGAGTGTTGGAAGTGGAGGTGGGGAGTGGGGGTTCTCTCTTTTCGGGTAGCTTTGGGGTGGGGTGATGAGGAAACGGGGAGTGGGGTGTTGGAGATTTCTCATATTTCAAACATTCACCCATCCGCGCGTATCCCCGGCTCGCGGCCGTATTTTCTATAACCTGCATTTGTCCATTCGCCTGTAAATTGGAGTTTTATTGGGTTTGGGATTTGGGATAATATTTGGTCATATGCATGCGGGGGAAATTCAGATTACCTTGTCAGCGAAAGCGCGGCTGCCGTAGAGCAGCGCTACGGAAGATGAGAGTGAATAAGGACGTGGTGATTGTTGGGTGTGCTACTGTATCCGGCACTCGCCCTTGTAGAACATGAGTGAGATACATGGTCATAACCTCTTTGCACTGACAGCAGATCAATGAATGAACGTTGAGGTTTAACGTCTGCACCCACCATTGGCGATATGACAGACGGGGATAACCATCCCAGGAAAAGAGGGGTAGGGACCTAAATCAACACTGAACCACCAGAGCAATCATACTGCTAAAATGGACAGTGAAAGTGGCCACATTTTATATCGCCCACCACGGTATTCGAACCTGGGTTATCGGTGTGCCAGGCGAGCGCTCTACCACTTGAGCTACGGTGGAGAGCAGATCACTTCGCATATATATATCATTGAGGGTTACCAGGGCTGCGTACTTCCAGTTCCACTGTCCGATCCCACCGCCGTAGCTCAAGTGGTAGAGCGTTCGCCTGGCACACCGATGACCCAGGTTCGAATCCCGTGGTGGACGAAATAAAAAAAAAAGTGTCCATTTTCACTGTCCACTTTAGTAGTATGATCGCTTTGGTGGTTCAGTGTTGATTCAGGTCCCTACCCCTCTTTCCCTGGGATGGTTATCCCCGTCTGCCATATCGCCAATGGTGGGTGTTGACGTTAAACCTCAATGTTCATTTCCAGTTCCAGCTAGAAAATGTCTCATTTGACCTTAAAAAGATGTTTTCTCTATAAAACTCTATTGCTTAAAAGCCCAGACTGCTCTGATGCTCTGCCTGACATAGACAACCATACGATTTATGCAAATTCCTTTTCTCAGTATTTTGAAGATAAAATCACCAAACTCAGACTTGGGTTTTCTAAGACTTATTTGATTCTACTCAACTTCGTGTGAATCTGCTAATAACACACTGTCAGTCTTTGTGCCTCTGAACCTTGAACAGGTTACAAAACTTGTTGATAGAGCTAAACCCACAACTTCGGCTTTGAATCCTGTGCCCACTAGGTATATCTTAGAGTTTCTTGATATTCTGCTGCCGGTCTTTCAGAAGTTAAAAAATTCGAGCATTCCCTCTGGCACTGTTCCCTTGCGCGTTCAAACCCGCTGCCCTAATTCCTCTTCATCAGAAGTCGATTTTGGATCGGGAAGTCCTATGTAACTATCGCCCAGTGTCCTTGCATCTAAGCTCCTTGAAAGAGCTGTTGCTGATCAGCTCCTATCTTATCTGGAAGGAAACAGCATGAATGTTAAGTTTCAGTCGGCATACAGAAATAGACATAGCACTGAGACTACACTCTTGAGAGTAGTGAGCGATCTTCTGGGGATGGTTGGTGGGGTAGTAATGCGCTGCTTTTTCTTCTTGATCTTAGGGCCGCATTCGACATCATAGATCATGCGCTGCTCTTGGGTAACCTTCATTCTGCGATTGGCGTTTGCAGCACTGTACTGGAATGGTTTTCCTCCCGTCTGTCGGACAGATACCAGCGTGCCCATGTCAAGGGTACACTTTCCCTGAAACTCTTCTTTTTTGTGGAGTTCCATATGGTTCAGTCATTAGGCCCTTTCTGTTCTCTCTGCATGTTCGGCAGTTGTCTAATCTAATAAACAATTTCTCCATCGATCATCACTTCTTGGCTGATGATCCGGAACTATATTCCAAAATTCCAGTTGACTGTGATGCTGCTGTTTCCGCGGTCAGAAATGTCGAGCAGTGCTGTCTTGAGATCAACAAGGGGATGAATGCGAACAAGTTGAAGCTTAATGAACAGAAGACAGAAACTTTGCTATGCTGACCGCAAATGAGAAGTCATGTCCCTTCCAGTCCTTGCAGGTCGGTGGTGCCAATATTCAGTTTAATCTTTTGTTAAAAAAAAACAACAAACAAACAACAAAACAAAACCTCTTGGCCTTGTGCTTGATTTTGACCTTTCACTTGAACAGCACGTGTCGGCAAGAATGAGATCCTGTTTCTTTCATGTGAGAGCTCTTGGTAAAATCTGCTCTTCTCTCAGCAGATACTGTTGCTTTCTCTTTGGTCTTGTCAAAACTTGATTACTGCAACAGCCGTCTTGCTAATCTTCCTCAAACGCAGATTAAACGCCTCCAATCTGTGCAGAATTCTGCAGCTCAATTGGTCACCAAAACTCGCAAATCAAATTACATCACCCCTATTCTTAAGCAGCTCCATTTTCTTGAATACCTCCTGAATACCTGTCTGAACTTCTAAATGTGTATGAACCATCTCGCAGCCTCCAAAGTCCGCTCAGCTTCCAAAGTCTCTCCTCTTTGTCCCTGGGCACAATCAGTGTAAGACTAAGAGCTAACACTGCACTGGTGTAGTGGAATGCTCTTCCAGAGGGCACAAAGAGGGCAGACTGTGTGGATGCATTTCGCAGAAACCTGAAAACACATTTCTTTTCTTCTTGCTAAGATGTATATTTACCTATCTGGTCTTACATCTCATTTGCATAAGTCATTTTGTCAAACGATTGCATAAAGGTTGCCTGGACTGCTTGTTACAATGCGTTGAGTGATAGTGAAGAAGTAAAAGTGTTACGTTAGGTTCTAGGATCCTATCCCGTCTCTCTGTGTATGTGTGTGTGTGTGTGTGTGTGCTCGCGCGCGTAACAGTGTGTGTGTGTGTGTGTTTGTGTGGGTAAACACCTCTCTCCCACAAGCGCTGCGCTCATGCCCATCGGTGTTGAGATATTTATGCGCTTTACAAATAATTAATTAATTCATTCATTTTAAAAAAATTAAAAGGGAAATGTAAAAAAAAAAAGTGACGTCATCATGATTACGTCCTCGATTTGCATAAGTTTGGTTTTAGGTTGGAGGCATAGGTAAAGTCTAAGTATATACCATACTTGATCCAAATCCCCCAAGGGTGTAAAGATATTAGAAGACGGACAGGAAATACATTTTTATTGTACTTTGAAATTTTAGATAGACTGGCATACAATACCATTATTGGTTTAAAAAAAAAAAAGGTAAAGGTAGTCCCATAGCCTGTGACCGTAGGGGAGCGTGATGTTGGAGATCACACTTATCTTGGGCCAGCGTAATGAGGGTGATGCCCATCTCTCTCCCTCGCTGCTTTACCTTCCCCACCCTTAAAGAGAGTAAGTACTCAGTCACAGTTGAGTCAACTGGTGGCGTTGTTATTTGTCGCTTAACGTTTTGCGGTCACCCATCCAAGTGCTAACCGCACTGGACGGTGCTTAATTTGCGACACAGTAGCGAGTGCTCCAACCACTGCGCTATCCGACACCCCTACCATTATTGAAGAGATGGAAAAAAAAACGGAGCACCCAGATAAAATCCTCCCTATCTCCCAACCCTGAATCACCTTTCCTTAAATATTTGGGTTTGTACGTAAATACCACGATTGTGTAAGAAAGTCCGGTTCCCGGTCGTTTAAAACCGGTGGTCTGGATCTAGGAAATAACGTGTTGTTTGCTTCTTTTGACGTTGCGTAAAAGAAATTAATGATACCAAGCACTACGCATGATACCAGAAATAACAGCTCGTGGAAACCCAGGGAAAGTAGGACATTGTCCGAGTTCGGGAAGTTGGCACTCTTTGAGATCAGAGGAGGAGGCAGAGCTTACGCTCTACATCGATGACGACAAATGAGGAGGAGGAAGAAGAAGAAGAAGAAGAAGAAGAAGAAGAAGAAGAAGAAGAAGAAGAAGAAGAAGAAGAAGAAGAAGAAGAGGATAACGGTGATGCTGAGGGAGGCAAACACAAATGGAGGTCAATAAACCAACGATCACAACGACAAATTGAAAGAAGAAGAAGAAGAAGAAAGGAAGTGGTGATTGTGCTGACGGTGAAGATGAAGAGAAGGAGAAACAAAATTATGAAGAATAAGATGAGGAGAGATGGAAAAGAAGAACAAGAAAATGAAGAAGGAGAAGGAACAACAACAACTCAAAACCAAACAAATTAGACGAAAAGAAGAAGGAGAAGCTAGAAGAATCCAGAACTGTGAATTATAATGTTGAAACGAAGAAGAAGAAGAAGAAGAAGAAGAAGAAGAAGAAGAAGAAGAAGAAGAAGAAGAAGAAGAAGAAAATCTAAAATATTAATTATACGAGGATTAAATATTGTTCGACTGAAGTTCAAAGAAAGAGGAGAGGGTGGGGAGGGGAGGTGGGATTATGAATACCTAAAAGATGATAGAGGGTTTCGGTCAAAGTTTTTAAAAAATATAAGAATTCTACTCGACTAATTGCGCTGACGTTGGCAGAAAAAAAAATGCCGATAAATGTGAGATTAACTGAATTATTTTGGCACAAAAACTGTTTCAGGAATGTTTTTTAAAATCAGTTATTCCCTCGTGCATGCATAACGCGAAATCCTGCACTCTTCTTCTTTACTGACTGGCATTCTGCGAAATGTCGGTCAAGGTTATATTACTAATACATCGTTTAGCATTAGATGAGGGTGAAAATCCTCCCCAACCTCTGCTGTACTCCGAGGTCACTTTGACCTCAAACTGATTAAAAACAAAATTTCAAATTAGTTTTGAGCGCTTTGGAAACTCGCCGCATGTTTCTAAAACGAATAATACATTTCATATATGTATCAATAGTCAAGTGTGAAGCTTGCTCCGTTCGCTACAACGTAATTTACAGAGTAATTCAATGTATCATTCCAAAGCGTGTACTGTACGATGAAGGTTACCTGACGGGTGGCAGGAGAGAAGAGGTGGATGGTACTGATGGAGTTGTCGACGACGACGACGATGATGATGATGATGATGATGATGATGATGATGATGATGATGATGATGATGATGATGATGATGATGATGATGATGATAAAGGAGCCTAAGGGATTAACAGTTCATGAAGAGGAAAGGAAGATGATGATGATGATGATGATGGTGATGGTGATGGTGATGATGATGATGATGATGGTGATTGCAACGACGACGATGACGATTATAATTATGAACAGGAGGATGATGGCAAAATAAACTGCGGGTACTTGATAAACAGCTGATGCTAGTATTCCTGGGTTCAGGGCCAAAGCCGGCGTTGCCAGAAATGTTTGAATGTCACTGACCGAAATCTGGCAAATAGGTACTCCTTTCCTTCGGTATGGGATTATTCGTTAAAGTGAGTTTGTAGCCTGGATACTTGGAATGCTAAAATACTTATACAATTGTCTTATTCACTGTGGAGATGACTGTCACTAAATCGTTATACATTTTTTTTGGGTGTCTAATGTGTACTTAATTCCTTGCCAAAGTATTGTCTGAGCATTTCAAAAGATCGTCTGCTCTAATCCTGCTTAAACCCTTTATCTCTGCTGGGAGTTTCTCATGCAGTGCCTCGTTCTCGAACGTCTCCAACATCTTTGCTCAGACCACCAGCACATTTTCTATCAGATAATGAGCGGCATCCTCCGAGTCCAGGCGGGAGTAAGAAACTCTTCTATGATCAAAACCTGCATTGTCTTGTCATTTAAATATTGAAGTATTTTTAGGCCTGTTCTATTGAACATTTTAGCGCCTTATCGTATTTTATAATATACATATTTCAAAACTTTAATTCTATCTACTTTACCTATGACACTATTTTGATTAATTCATTTATTTATTCTTAATGGCAGTTTTGACCAGTTTATGGTAAAACCTCTTCTATTTCTTTTAATTCATTTATTCAAACTATTTATTTTTTAAACTTTGTAGGCCTAAACCTATCCTATCCTATCCTAACCCGTAACTCGGAAGTCGCTGGGGCACCACAAATAAGCGTTTAACCAGCGTACTCCATCTTTCTCTATCCTCAGCAACCTCATGGCATCGCTGTGTCGAGCCAGTCCATTCTCGAATGTTGTCCTCGCATCTCTTTTTCGGTCTCCCTCTTCTTCTACCGCCTTGCACTGTGCTTTGCAGGAAGGTCTTTGCAAGGGCTGATGATCTGGTGACGTTGCCATACCATCGCAGTTTCCGTTTCTTTAACACTGTGAGCAGGTCATCGTGTTGTCCAATGGCTTGTGTGATGGTCTGTCGGACTTCGTCGTTGGTGATGTGCTTGGTATAGAAAGTCTTCTGTAACACCTCATCTCCATGCTTTGTATTACTCGTTGTAGATCTACTGTGAGGGTTCATGTTTCGCAAGCGTATAGGAAGATGGAGATGACAAGGGAGCGCAGCAGCCTTATCTAGGAATGTAGACTGATGGTCTTGTCTTTCCAAATGGGCTTCAACTTTGCCAGTGCAGCAGTAAACAATGTTTTAAATAAATTATTTATTTCTTTGTATATATGTTGCTGTTTAAAAAAAATAAAAATAGTATTTGATTGCGTCAATTAAAGTCTACGAGAGTGAATTGTGATGTCATATTTGATTGCTTTTATTAACGATTATATTGTCCTGTGTCGTGAATCAATTTGTATCATATAATGTAAAAGTTGTGGTTTTTTTTAAGACATCAGACTCGCTTTAAGGCTTACGTGATGGCTTCAGCTTCAGAGCTCATCCCTTCACCCCCCCATCCCCACCCCGCCTTCTTCTCCACTCCCCACCCCCATCTTCCTCTTCGCTCTCTCCCTTCTTATCACCCACATTCTTTTTACCATCCTTTAGCGCTGGGGTGCGTTTTGTGTTCACATGAAAAATCCGGTCATCTTATTCATCACCATGCACTGTAACATCTTTTACAACTGGACAATCACGAACTAGTTTTTTCGCCTAAGTGCACCCGGTTTGTCAGAGAGGAAAGTCGAGAGTATCATTTATGTAGACTATTAATGTCTGCAGCATGCGGTGTGTGTGTGTGTGTGGGTGTGTGGGTGTGTGTGTGTGCGTGTGAAAAGACATTCACGATTTTGCACTGTAGTGAATCCACATTCATCTCCAAGAACTGGCACAATGCAGCAATGATCTTTTACGGTTATGTAACCGAGCTGCCTCATTTTGCGCAGTAAGTGTAACTAAATGATTACCTCATATTTCGTTTGGTTTGTACGAACGAACCAAAGTACTTTGGTCATGTTGCGGCAAATTTGCTGATGCCCTATCTCGCATCGTACAACACCAAACGATTCAAAACCTGGATTGCTAAAATGATGTTCGCAATGAGACAATTAATAATGGTATAGCAGGGAAATTTCAACTTAAGCTAAAATCCGAGTTCTTTTCTGTCTTACATTATAGCTATCTCATTGGGTCCGCCTCTCTTTAACAGTTCGATGGAGAGAAGTGGGGGGGGGGGGGAGGAGGGGAAAGCTCGACTTATTATCGTTAGATTGGTGCCGATCGTATCATTTGTCGATGTTGTACTTCAGACGTTAGTAAATTAACCAACCGATGCAAAGAAATAATTAAAAAGACATTTAAAAAGACATTCCTGGCCGATAACGTTCTTGTCCCGTTCAATAGTGCACACTGGCTGAGCTGTTTCTCCCTCCCCTATTTGCACCGGAGAAAGTTATTAAGGAGAGGGGTGGCGGGGTGGGGGAAGGGGACATGAGATCGTGTTCGGGATATCGGGGTAGGGTAGACCTATAACAGGGCGAGGGAACATGCTGGGGGTAAAGGAAGTGCATATGGGGTGGGGTGGGTAACGAAGGGAGTTGCCACGATTATGATTTCTTCTACCCAGAAACAGCTGATGCTGATGCGGCACAGTGCTCGAGGTCAGTGCAGCACGTGTTTAGAAGCCGGTAAGCACGTGCCGGCTTTTACAACAACACCTTACAGAGCAGGCTTTGTGTTGTACCCGTAGCCCCAGCTTGTTCGTATTTTTTCCGCCTTTTGCTCTCCCTTGTTGTCTCCATTGGCCCAGGGCACGCCGGCAGGGGCGCACAGAATTAAACATTTAAGTATCACAACTGTTTATACCATACATCAATCAATTTCAAAGACTATCAATTTATTTGATGCTGGTTATGTTTGTTCCCTACACGCGCTTTAAATAAATAGTTGATTTTCAAGAAGATTAACCAGTTTATTACATTCGGATTGTCGAGCCATGCCTTCAATTTCCTTATCCTTTCCCTGATTCTTGAATAGTGTGTATTTAACGTATACCTGTTCATTTTATATCTATCAGGTTTGTCCATGACCAGTTTCTGAAATCATCCTTGAGATTGATCGAGTTAGTCGAGAGAAAACAAAATGGGAAGAAGGTCATTTAAGATGACCAGATCCTTGCCCAGGTAAACATCCAGTTGTGGATATTAGAAGGCAAAAGAATGCCTTTTGTGCTTCTGTTACAGGGCAATGGAGGACGAGAGGGGAGGAAGGGCTGATTAGTTTATCTACTCCTAAAACAGTTTGCCTATATCTAGAAACCTCTATAGGAAAATCCAGTTAAACAGCTGACGTGGCTTCTGAAGCTGAAGAAGTTGGTGAAGAAGAATTTGGACGGCACCTAGATCACCTGGCGATCATGGTCTGCCGGCGTGACTGCGTGAAGCTGACCAATGGGCGTTGCAGGTACCGGCATCGCGGCCTGGGAAAGCAAGTTAATGTATGCACAATCAACTTTTCTTCCTCTTTTGGCCGCGCTAACTGCGGCAGGCAGGGGTGATAGGTTGCCGTAGCGACTGCTCACCGCTTTTACAGCTGATCGGTGCCGAAAGTTGCGAGAGCGGGACACGGGAGTAATTGTGCTGGACACCATGAATTCTTCAGTATAGTTTGTACTTCCATGTGGACACGCAGTGGACAGTAGCGAGCCATTGACTAACGCTGTCCTCGTTTCCTTTTCGCGCGACCGAAATGCGGGTTGCGGCGCCGCACGATTAGATTTCGGCGACCCCGCCTACCTTACACACCCCTTGCGCTGGCAGTGAACTTTTCCCTCAGTTTTTTTTCTATAAAATGAGTGTTGCAGCTGGGTCGGAATCATTCTCTGCCTCGTCGCAGCACCTCGATACTTGGTAAGTACACATACTTATTGCTCTAATGAAACATGTGCTAGTGTATTTACCTCTTATTGATAGTGATACTTGTTACCGTTGGGGTTCGCGTTGTTTAACTTGTTAACAATTTAAAAGTTTAAATAGTGTTAAGTTAGTAAACGAGAACGCAAGCCTCAATTGTAAAAAAAAGTATTCTTTAGCAAACAAAAGCAGATAGTATAGTACCGTTTTATGTGGATATCAACCCTACTCAATTCTTGCATGTATTTTATTTAGTTTGGTTAAAATTTGCTTTAAATCGATGGTAGTTGAGTGTATTACTGTAGCAAAATGCCGCCGTTTGTGTGATAAAATATATATTACGCTTTTGACCAAAGTAAAAGTTCAGGTACACAATGGAAGTGGCGAAGACGCAAAACAAAATATAAATTACTGTTGTGCACGCAATGCAGTTTCTTAATCTCGTACTGATTGAGCCTTTGAAATTTAGTGGCGATTCTGCATGCTATAGTTGTCTTAACTGATGAGTACAAAGTACAATTCGCCTGTACAAGTCGGTTACCTTAACGGTGATGATAAAAATAATAATAATAATAATAATAATAATAATAATAATAATAATAATAATAATAATAATAATAATTGTACAAGATGCTATCACGCGCTTTTTCTTCAACCGAACTCAAAGGGCGGTGATCTGAAGAGATTGATATTACAGGGATCGGAATATAAATCAATTGTTATTTTGGAAATTTAGATTGATTGCCCACAGTATCATTATTGAAAGGAGGGAAGACACCGGTGTTCCCGTAGAAAACCCTGGGTGTCCTGAAAAGCGTGGTAAGTTCGTCCTACGCGGGGTCGAACCCGCGACTTTTGGCATAGAAAACAAGCGCACTATTCACTAAGCTACCAGGTTAACCCAGTGTTGATTGATTGATATAATGTTGATCACCGCGCAGCAGCTGCAGTCGTTGATTGATTAATAAAACATCTTGTTTGCTGCTTTTTGAAAAGGCAGAAGAAGACGAAGAAGGGAACAACGTCGAATAGTGGTCAGACGCCCTAGGAAGTACTAGAAGGCGAGAATAAGAAAAGAATGTAAAGCAAATGACATCAAAAGCTTTAGTTTCAAAAAGAGTCCCAAACCAACTCTACCAGCCCAAAAGGAGTTGGATGGTCCGTCAAAGCGTTCTCAGCTCAAACTACCGTTGCGGCTGTTGCAAATATAACATTTACTCTTGACGCGCATCCTTTTTAACGCAGCTATATAAGACTGACTGTTGTAACCACAAAAGTCAAACGTATTAACCGCTTTAACTTTAAACGAAATTATTTTCTCCTTCGTTATTTTGCCATTTGTTTAAAGGGCAGGAACTCTGGTTACTCGTTTTTTAAAATTGTACAGCGTTTAGGTAGTCATGAGGATCATCTGCGGCTTGAAAGAAATGCCTAACTTAAATAAACCTTTAATCCTATTACCAGACCGTAACCTTTTCGTGTTTAAGTCATCTAAAGAGGATACAATTGAAATAAATGTGGGTTCGTGCTCAGGTCAGAGATATAGACCTGCTGCGTACATAAAAATGCACACGACCAAAAATGGAGCTGTTGCATCGGCTTGATTGACGCAAAGTATAATGTAATGGCCATCAAGTCCTTGCATTGCATATGATGGATATATCCTATTACCCTTTCAAGGCCTAATTGTTTTAAAACTTTGTTAACTGCTGTATTTTGACATGGATTACAACTTATCACGCGTACTAAACATCATTTCTCCTTTTGTGTGTTGCAGATTTACGCTTCAAGCTATAGAACAAAGCAATCTTAACGACAACATTTGTCAACGTGTCTTCTACGACTCAATAATTTTTTGAAAAAGTTTTTTCTTAACTCACTTGCGATATTTTTTTTTAAAACATCTCCACCGCTAATCCACATTCTACCGCATACGCGCATTGTCAGTTCTTCGTTCAAGTCAATCAGCAAAACCCCAATACTCTACAATGGAAGATCTGGTCAAGTTCATGCAAGCTAGCAACGGCGCCTTCAAATCTGAGCTGATGCAGTCCTTCATCGCCAAGCACCGAGGGGAGGGCTACCCCCAAGCTCCGGCCATTCCCGCCCAGCCGGGCTTCAACCAAAACACCGGGGCCTCCTCCCTCTTCTCTCCCTCCACCACCGCCACCACTACCGGCGACGCCAACGTCGACACCACGGACAACGCTAACATTCTGGTGCACAAAATGAGTCTGACCGACAACGCCAACACCACCACCACTACCACCACCACTACGTCCATCTCCATTCAGCAGCAGTCAGCTACGCCCGTGGAGCCAGACAGCAACGCCAACGTGAGCGAGTTGAATGCCGTGCTGGAAGAAGTGCGAAGGCCCATGTCGGATCATCAGAAGCTGCTGCTGAATGAAGTGACGGATGCCACAGTGGACGCTCACCTGGCCACCTGCCTCAACACACACCAGGCCGTGCGTGAGGCCACTGCACGCTTCGTGGCCATGAAAGAGGCTGGACAACTGGTGAGTCTTCTTTCTTTCTCGGTTCATTTAGTCCTTTTTCTCTTCTTTTGGTCCTTTTCCTTTGCTAGTTTCCTTCTGCTAGTTTTGCTAGCTAGTTTTCCTCTGCTAGCTAGTGTTCCTCGCTATGATACACTTTTTGAGCAATCAGTTATGTTACATTTTTTACCATCTTGTTAATTGTTATCAGCAAGTAGATCGAATAGCTCAGTTCCCTGAAGTGTCTTTTGTCGTCCATTGCCGCACTACCGACACTGTTAAGTTTCTATAATTCCTGTCTTACTTCTGCATTAGATGGTGATGTCTTATATCTTGCACTAAAGAACATAATACTAAACAAGGGTTTGTGTATTTTTTGTTTCGACAGCCGGACATGAGAAAGATCTCTGAGAGCGCCGGTCCGATGTGGCAGAAGATGACGGAGATGATGATGCCAGAGATGAGCAAGACGGTCAAGTTCGGCCAGATGCTGCCTGGATTCAACGAGCTGGGCCAGATGGACCAGATGAAGCTCATCAAGCTTGGTCTGTTCGAAGTGATGATGACGCGCTTCGCTATGCTGATCGACAGCGAGAAGGAGACCATGCTGGATCCCTCTCACAAGATGGTCTGCCCAAAGTGAGTACTGTTCATATTAACATTTTATTATAGTGTCCTGAACGCCTTTTATGTGAAGATCAGTCATGGATGGTGATGAGGATAAGGATGATGATGACGACGACGATGAGGATGTAGCATTAAATAGGAACGGTGAGGAAAGCAGGTTAAAATTCCTTAACATATCTTTGCTGTTTTAGCTTTCTATCGTGTTGTTAGTTGAGTACAAATGAACTTTAGTTTTAGTTTTATTGTCAGCTTATATTGTGTAGCAATTAAACTGAAACATTTTATGTATTTAAAGCGTTTCCCGTCGTGTGTTCACAGGGAAGCGGTGATGCAGATGCCTATGGGCAAATTCTTGTGCGGGTTCTTCCACGTAGGGGCTCAGTTCAACCCTCTGGGTCTGACGGACGGCGAGATCGGCCTGTTTACAGCCATCCTGATGTTCTCCCCGTCCCGTCCTGGACTGCAAGACGTCAAGCTTATCTCCGCAATCCAGGCCTTGTATCAGAAAGCCCTCTTCCAGCTCATCAAGAGGAATCATTCTGGTGAGTACTACCACTAGGTTTCCATGGAAACCTTTAGCTACACATTTGTATTGCTTTTTTTGTGGATATTGACTGTAACGTTTTCACAACTGTTTAAGAGTGAAGTTAATTTTGAGGAAGAATTCTTACTCTAGATATTTGGGAGGTTGACTCTTATGAGCCTTAAAATCACACCCCCCCTTCTCTTCCTCCTCTATTAATGATGTCACGTTGCTGTCATGTTGTTTACACCGTATAGTTCCCTTTTATTTATTACTTAAATTTTTTTAAAAATCTTTGTCGTTCTTCAACGCGTTGTCTTCCCGACCGAAGACTTAACCAGCCTGTGCTGTCTTGTGTTGTTACAGATCCGGAAGAGAAGTTCAGCAAGGTGCTGAGCCTGGTGCCAATGTTCCGCCGCATGAGCGACGAGCACGACAAGAATCTGGCCGCCATGCAGAAGAAAAATCCAGATTCCTACAGCCAGCAGTTCCCGCCCATCCACCGTCAGTTCTTCCCCACGCAAGAAGTCCAGTAAACACAGCACGGTGCACAGATCTCGTACATTCTGTCACGTTGTCAAATGTTCAACGCACTCTTGTGTTTCCATGAACAACGACAGTAGGCCCTGTTTTTTGAGCCACAACGAACACTAAACGAAAGGAATCCGTTGAAGACGATACAGATTAAGTAAGAAAAGGTGACGAGACTTCAGATTAACTAATAGAACTATTCTCATATCATATCATTTTATCTTCATTCAGCGAAAATGCCTGCCGATGTTCCGTCCCGCATAATCTGCTAGTTCCAGTTTGGTTGTGTAGCCGATAACGCCGTTGGCAATGACGTCGCAATTTTAATGACGGCGTAAGGTTAATCTTTAGGTTGTAGTTGTTCATGTCTTAGCTTTATGTTTCATAATTTATTTAATCGTTTATGAAATTGTACAGTCTTCAACGCAGTTATAATAACTAGCGGATTTTCTTTAATGGGTTAACAGAACAGTTCAAAACTATTTGATCTAACGAGTAAGTAAAGGCAGCTTGAAAAAGACGTGACGTGTTTCTCCTTATTACTTAGGAATGGAAAGTAGCTGGATTGTTATTACGTGTATCAATACAACGTCATTAACGCTTTACCATAGTGCAGCATTGAAAAGGGGAGTGCAATACTATACCATGATGACAAAATTTATGATAACATGAAATCGAACGCTGATATTCATGAGTGTGTACATAAACTTACATTTCCATAAATGTAATCTTTTGTTTTGTGGCTACGTTGTTTTTTTCCCTTTTATTTGGTTTCATTAAAGTATTTTTTTAAAACTATTTATTGCGGACCATTTGATTTGTTTCGACCACTTGAATTTCTTCCTTAAGACCCTTCACAACAAGGAAGTTTAAGAGTCCATTTTTAGGTAACAGCGGCCTTAAATGCACAATTGTTGTTAAGCCTAACGTTTCTTGTTGCTAGTTTGCACTTAATGCCTTTCGTACTGAACTGTGCAGAAACCTCACTCCTGCATGACGACATCGAATTTAACCTGTAGGAAGTTTAATGGGAATCTTAGCTTAATTCATATCCTTATATACTTATTTTGTTGTTGTTTTCTTTAATTTAATTTATATCAGTGTATTTCATTTTATTTTCTCTTGAAACTTTGGTTGTGAATGACAATGTAGCATTACTTGCCACTACGTCGGTAATTTCAGATAGGAAACTTTTGTCTGACGTGATGTAGCGTGGAAGCATGAATTTGAAAGTTATGTTACCGGTCATTACTTCATTACTTTGCATTGTTATTTATACATTCTTGCACACATTTTAATTTGGGTATTTGACGACTTTTTGAATGACGGAATGTATATAATTATGCTGGGCATAAATGAGAAATTTCTGTAATTTAAAATTAACGAATGTGAATTGCGAATGAAGTTGTATGTATCGTATCATATAGTATGGAGAGAATTTTAAATAACATTTGGTTCAAATATGGTTTCTGGGACACAAGGTAATCGGAATTGTGTAAACGTTTGAAAGATTCCCGAGAAGCGCAAATTATGGATGAACCACGATTTGCATGGCGAATGCATGAAACGAGTATGTAGATTTTTGTATGAATTAATTTCAAACAATGAAAGGATAATTTTTAATTGCCCTCTATTTCACGATTTTATACTTACGTCAACTATGGGATGACGCATTTTTTAATTGGTGAAATTAAGGAAAGATGGGGAAAAAAGAAGAGAAAAATTATAAAATAAAATAATTTATACGAATTGAACCGTCAGTGACTTTGTTGTTTTAGTATATAGAATGGCTTTTTGTTGTTGTTGTTGTTGTTGTTGTTGTTGTTGTTGTTGTTGTTCTTCTTCTTCTTCTTCTTCTTCTTCTTCTTCTTCTTCTTCTTCTTGTCCTCGTCCATCTTCTTCTTCTTTGATTGAGTTACCATTCTAAACTAAAATGCTTTATTGAAAACTTCACAAATGAAGGACTACACAAAACAAGCAAAACGACAACAACAGTGAAACATCTTATATTACCGAGTATGTCTTTGTATATATGACTATTCACACACATGAACACACCCACGCACACACACACACACACACACACACACACTTACCTACGCACACATAACGGGCTGTGCGCGAGGCCGCACACACACACACACACACACACACACACACACACACACACACACACTTAAAATAAGTAAACTTCAAAAAACATATTTTGTCCCCCATTATATAATCTAGTCTATTTGTGTGATAGCAATTGCCCTACATATTAATACCAACACATTTTTGAAGTAAACCTACTTTGTTAGTTCATTAGCTTTAAGCTCAGCTTGGGAGCTATTGATTTTGGCTTTGTCCGTCCGTCGGGAGTCCGGAGGCGATATATTCTCTGAAACTAATAGACGAGTGTCTTTAAAACTTGGTATTTAGTTAGGAAATAGTGAACACTACCAGAAGACAAAGTAGTATTCCTTTCGAGTGATGTCATCTTTGAGAAGTCATAATTTGTTGTTTGCAATCGTATTTTCTCCCAAACTACTTGAGGGATTTGGTTCAAGTTTGGTATATAGGCGGCTATACTTAGAATTTCCCTATGTCTCCAGCGTAAAACCCAACTTATACAAATCGAGTGAAGTCATCGCGACGACGTCACCGTAATTAAAACAATAAAATTTAAACTTTGTATGTAATCAGAGTGTACAGACGCGTTGAGCCTTAGTCAAAACTTATGTATAGTGAGTGACGTCATCGTGGTCCGGCGTCCGTACGGAGGTGATATTTGTGCACTTTGCTCTGAAACTAATGGACGAATTTCTTAGAAACTTGGTATTAGTTAGGAAATAGTGAACCCTACCAGGTGACAAAAACGTATGCATATCGAGTGATGTGATCATCGTGACGTCATAATTTGGTGTTGTTGTTTTTGGGATGAAATTAGACTGTACAGATGCTTTGAGCCTTAGTAAAATCTTACTTATATCGGGGACGTCATCATGGTGATGCCTTTTTTTTTCGAACTATTTCCTCTCAAACTAGTGGAGGGATTTCCAGTTCAAGAGCTCAGCTCTAGGCACTGGTCGATACAGAATCTAACTCAAGCCATCCGATGCGCCAGCTTGCATCCTTAGGCACACCATCTAACGCCTCAATCGTCGTATTTATGTAGCTGACACTCACCCTCTAGAACATGAGCGTAAGTATCTTTAAAATCCGGAAATAGAATCTTCATAATCCTCCTCTTCCTCATCTTCCAACTTCTTCTCCCATTTTGTCCTTCTTCTTCTTTATTGTCTGAAATACAGGGTGTGTGTGTGTGTGAATGCGTCCGTGCGAGTGGGTGTGTATGGGTATGTGTGTGTGAGTGCGTGTGTGTGTGTGGGTGTGTGTGTGAGTGTACGAGACAACACGCGAGGGAACTCTGCACCCATTAGGGTCCAGAACTTGTTATAGTTTTGTTTTCATTATATACCATTGTAACAATTCACAACTTTCCGGCACCTCTCATAAAAACTCGTGGGTATCGCCATTATAAATTAAAACGAGGTTATATGAAACCAAGTTCCGGTTTGGCTTGTTTTGTTTTTATCAAAGCTTGATGCGTGACTTTTAAATATGGCAAATTGCCGAAAACGACGATTGTTAGAGCCAGAAAACGAGTGGGATAAGTATAAAAACGGTGGAGGAAGTACATGCTCAGTGAAAGAATGCAAAAAATAATCGTAGAGGCCTGTATTTGTGGCGACTTCGGAGGTGCGTCGATCATCGACAGAAAGTGAAACAGGACCTGAAAACTCTTGTAGTTTTCCATAGCTTCGCAGTCGCAACCTTCACAAAACACGAAGTAACTGACTATATTAGGCTAGCGTTGTGGTCAAGTGGGCTAAGGCGGGACTAACTTGCCTTGTCCACAAGCTAGAAACCAATGGCGCCTGTCAGGTGTGGGTTCGAGCCAGCAATTGGGCGTTATGTTTTTCCGAATATTTTTCAAAAATTCACAAATAATGTTAGGTAGGTAGGGTTTAGGCGCGCCACTGGCGATAGAAAGGGATAATAAACTGCAGCAAAAAAAAAATAAAAATATGTGAGGGTACGATACAGGTGGCCAGTGACACATGTTATTATTCTTGAATATTTGGAAATAACTCACTAAAACACGCGGAGAAAAAAACCCGGAAGTATTTTTCATAGAGGGGATTCCCGTTGGTGCATAGGATAGCAGAAAAGTGTGAATAGTTTGCGTTTTAATTATTTTTCCGAAAGTGCTTGTTCATCAGTTCAGCTGTACGAGGGGTTGAGGAATGAGGGGTGTCGTAAATTATCGCCATACTAACAGAGGTGTGACAAGTTCGCCATCCCCCGACCTTTGACTTTTCACTGTAAACTGACAACAAAGGTTGACGCATGGTAAGAAGACCTACAGTGAAAAGGTAAACAATATACCATCCGGCAACGCCGTATGAACTAATAATCACTCTCCAGCAAGTAAGTTGTTTTCCCTGTTCGCACCAGATAAGTTACGGCTCACTCTGTCTCTGCGTAGCTGAGACTATTGGCCTTTAGGTAATTTGCGTTCCCGCCTCTCCACTGTATTGTCCTGTGACGGCAGTGCGTATTCAATTATAACACCACCAACCTCCTTAATAACTATTCCACACTCCTCACTCCCAATCTCAAACGGCGGAGCAGAGACGTCCTATCCTATCCTGTCCCGTAACCCGGAGGTCGTAGGGGCACCACAGATGATCGTTAAACCAGCATACTCCATCTTTCTCTGTCCTCAGCAGCCCTGATGGCTTCTCTCAGTGTCAAACCAGTCCATTCTCGAATGTTGTCCTCCCACCTCTTTTTCGGTCTCCCTCTTCTTCTACCTTCTTGCACTGTGCCTTGCAGAATGGTCTTTGCAAGGCCTGATGATCTGGTGACGTGGCCATACCATCGGAGTTTCCGTTTCTTCACCACTGTGAGCAGGTCATCGTGCTGTCCAATGGCATGTGTGATTGTCTGTCGGACTTCGTCGTAGGTGATGTGTTGGGTATAGGAAATGCCCAGAAGTCTTCTGTAGCACCTCATCTCCATGCTTTGTATTCTTCGTTGGAGATCTGCTGTGAGGGTCCGTGCTTCGCAAGCATATAGGAAGATGGAGATGACAAGGGATCTCAGCAGTCTTACTTTGGAATGTATACTGACGGTCCTCTCTTTCCAAATGGGCTTCAACCTTGTCATGGCAGCAGTTGTTAGTGCGATCCTGGAGAGGACTTCCTGTCGGGAGCAGAGACTGCCGAGGATTAATGGGCCGAGGCTTAATGGCGTCGCCTCTCCACCATGTCATACTGATAAGCCATGTAAATCCTGAGAAGTTATGACAGGACAAAAAGAAGGGGACGGCGAGGAACCGCACCCCTGAAGCTGATCCTGAAGAGAGAGGGAGGTCCTTAACACTGCCTCTCTCTCCCTCTCACCTCTCTCTCTCCCTCCCTCCATCCCTCCTTCCCTTCCTCTCTCTCTCTCTCTCTCTCTCTCTCTCTCTCTCTCTCTCTCTCTCTCTCTCTCTCTCTCTCCTATGACCGAAAGGCTACAGGATACGTTTTGAACTTTATTTATTTATTTATTTTGTTTTGCCTACTCCGAGCTCCCGACGCCGATCTTCGCGAGTCTGGCCTTGAAGAAGAAATGTGGTGTGAGGGTGAATGTGGACGTGCTGAAAGGGTAGGTATGGCAGGACACACGAGGCGCCCGATTCAGTGAGTTTAAACTGAAAAAAACGACAACAAAAGAAAGAGAGAGAGAGAGAGAGAGAGAGAGAGAGAGAGAGAGAGAGAGAGAGAGAGAGAGAGAGAGAGAGAGAGAGAGAGAGAGAGAGAAGCGCTGCTTTTTAGGCACTTTCTTAGTTCTCCCTCCCCCGCCCCCTCCCTCCTTGAGGTTGAAATTCCCGTTAGGCAAAAGTGTTTGTTTATTGGTGTGAGTGTGTGTATATGTATGTATATTTGTGTTTATGTCTGCTTATATATATGTGTGTGTGCTTGTGTGTGCATGCGTGTATTTGTGTGTGTGTGTTTGTGATTATGTTTAGACGGCGTTTTTTGTTGTTGTTGACAATTTTATGAAAATCTACGGCGTTCGTTTTTGACGGACCTCGTTATGTTGAGGTCAAAAGAGTGCTCCGTTAGCATTATGGTTAGGGTTAGCATTAGCGTTAGAAGACTTAAATGTACTTTTAAAATAAAAATAAAAAAGGGGATGGGGGGGGGGTGACAAAATATCACCAATCGTCAACACAACGTATGTGGCGTTTAAGGAATGTCATAACAACGCCGTCTAAACAAATACGTGCCGTGTAAAGCCATCTTTATTCATCAATCTGTCGGGTTGTTATTTCAGTGCCTAAAGTAGACAAGAAAGAACGATGAGGAGTAGATTTAAAGTCAGGAGAGAAACTGGTGTATCACCCCCCCCCTCCCACTCACCCACCCTTCCTTGTTATCTTCCCAACTCCCTTATTAACTCATTTGGGTGGCTCTGTACGTAGCTAGGCTGCCCTGCCGCGTTTTCGACAATTGAATGGAATTGAATTGAATTGAAGCGACCTGAAGTTTGTTCTCATAAATGGCTCGTAATTTGAAAGACTAATTAAAATTGAGACTGAGCCTCTCAACTTAGACATTTTCTTTTCAGCAAAGCAAAGAAGAAGAATTCTTTTAAGATACTATCATGCTCGTATATTTGGGGTATTCTGGGTTGGGGGTATTCTCCTAAATATTTGTTGCTTGTTGTTTTTCGTCATAGAGAATAATAGTATACTTGTAAGTGTACTTATTTACTGTTGGCAGCATAAAGTATGGTCCATTGCATACTTTGCTATCACTAAATTTAGATAACAAGGAGATGGCAAGGAACCGCCTCCTTGAAGCTGATCCTGAAGAGAAGGGGAGGTCCTTACCGCTTGTCTATCTCTCTCGCTCTCTCTCTCCCTCTCTCTCCCCATCACTCTCTCTCTCTCTCTCTCTCTTCCTCTCTCTCTCTCAATTATTTATTTCCTTTTCAGGGACAAACGGAGCGGATAGGGGGAAGGGAGGGTGGGGGGAAAGGAAGAATCGTAATCCAACGCTTTGGATTACTCTCTTTGTATATTTCAAATACGCTTTAACTCCATGTTGTATTGCGTCTTTTGTTACTTGACCAATGTATCTTTGTCGTTCTCTTGCAGGGGCGGATTGTAGGGGAGTCCAAGAGAGCACAGAACCCCCACCCCACCCCACCCCACCCCACTACTCCTCTCCCCATCCCCCTTGGACACAAAATAAATAAATAAATAAATAAATAAATAAATAAAATAAACACACGCACACACGCACATGCACACACACACACACACACAAACGACGACAACAAAAACAACAACAACACACACACACACACACATACACGCAAATTTCCCTTCTTCCCACCACTCACCTCCCCTACACACCTCAAACGTTCTATTCCATTATGGCATGCACCCTTTTAATGTTTTATTGACCGGAGT
Organism: Oncomelania hupensis; assembly: GCA_036898135.1. Classification (NCBI taxonomy): domain Eukaryota; kingdom Metazoa; phylum Mollusca; class Gastropoda; order Littorinimorpha; family Pomatiopsidae; genus Oncomelania; species Oncomelania hupensis. The sequence goes on along the minus strand of CM072514.1, from coordinate 36,706,677 downwards.
TCTAATGTTCTAATCTTATATCACTCTCCATGCCCTATTCTACCCCATTTTATGAGATTTTATTTCTTTGTTTTCAGGATGGGTGAGGAATGACCAACAATGTTTAGGTTTGGAGTAGGAAAATGCAAAAGAGACTGTAGACTAGTAATCGTTGTCCAGTTTTATGAGCCAACAGAAACAGAATATGGAGTTTTTTTAATTTCACAATGCACACATCTGTAAGCCTACCAGTAATTTATTGTTTGTTTTTTTTTAAATCAGGGTTTTCTGGCAGTCAAGTAGAACAGGATCAGGTTAGATTGTGGCTTCAAACTCTGGCTGAACCATACCTTTAAAGAAAACCCGGTCGGAAATCTAACGGCTGTCCTAGTGGACAGTAAAAATCGGCTTTAGCAATAGGCAGTGGCACATAATTATCAGTAGTCTCATATTATAACATAGTATAATCAGGACCCTCCTTTCCCTCCTCTGTCATGAGGAGCCTAATCCGCCCCTGCTCTTGCAAGTCTTTCAAATTACCATGGATTGCTTTATGTGTCTCCAAAAAGTCCCTGGGCTCGAAAACGTCATTTGTTTTTGTTTACCCATCATCCTCCTTGTGCATTTTAATTGGACGAAGAAAAAGATGGGGAACGTGACAATTGGTAAAAGAAGGCGGTTGTGCGGGGATGGGGAGGGGGTACATTACATAACATGCTTATTGCTTTAGGTCCAGCGGACTTTCCGAGCCAAATCAGGACCAGACAACCCCAGATTCGCTGAAACAACCCTAGTGGTAGGGGCCGGGTAGCTCAGTTAGTAGAGCGTCTTACTAGTAACCGAAAGGTACCTGGTTCGAATCCCGGATTGGCCAATGTGTGACCATATTATTTTCCCCTTACCTTCAACTGGTTCGCTGGTGTCAGAATAATGTGACCAGTAGTCGCCTATACGCTTCGGTGTCGTGTGACTATAATCTACAGTTACCCTAGTAGTAAAACTGAAGGCTCTCGACCAGCCAGTCACTTTACAATAAAGACATCCCATGCAGGGGACGCTGAGGCTATACTCTAATTTATCGAACCCCCGTTTACAAATACAAAATAGAATACAAACATCATTATAAATTATCAACAAAACACATACATATAAAATGCCTACATTGCTAAATAATAACATCATAGGAAGCCCCAGTGACTACCTGGCAGAAAGCGTCCAATATTCCCAAGCTGATCCAACAGACCTCACACACAAATAAGGAGTCTTGTCCCGGAAGAGTTTTTAAGAAAAAAACGTAGGTGACTGGTCTAGAGAAGAAGAAGATAGTATAGCAGATTGATAGAAAAGAGCAGGAATGAGAAAGAGCAAATAAGAAAGACAGCGACAGTAGGAATTTAAAGCACTAAATGTCCAGAAAGTGGGGATACTATTTATACTGAAACCCCCGGCACCCCCAACGGGGGAGGGGAAGGGGTACATGCTTAATAGTAAAAGTCTTATAACTGCCTATTAACATACTTTCAACTATATTCATTGTTCAATTGTTTACTCCGACCTCTGTCCACCACAATCTATATCATGAATTCTTGATTTGTGTACAATTTCACATGAAATCTGTTAAAAGATGCAACCGTCTTGTCCATGAACAATTTTCTGTACGATTGTCGTTTAACGTTATTTCCCCCTTCATCAGAACTGGAAATCATCCTTGAGAGTTGATCGAGTTAGTCGAGAGAAAAAAAAAAGGGGGGGGGGGAGGAGGAAAAAGGTAACTCAAGATGACCAGATTCTTGCCAAGGTAAACATCCAGTTGTGGATGTCAGAAGGCACAAGATCTTGTGTGCTTCTGTTAAAGTGCGACGGAGGACGAAAAGAGAGGAAGGGCTGATTAGTTCACCTACAAAGTTGACCAATATCTAGAAACGTCTACAAAGAAATCCAGTTAAACAGCTGACGTGATTGCTGAAGCTGAAGAAGTTGGTGAAGAAGAATTTGGACGGCACCCAGATCACCTGGCGACCATGTTCTGCCGGCGTGACTGCTGAAAGCTGACCAATGGGCGTTGCAGGAACCGGCACCGCGGCCTAAAAAACCAAGTTAATGTATGCATAACCAACTTTTCTTCCTCTTTTGGCTGTGTCAACTGCAGCAGAGAGGGGGGATAGGTTGCCGTATTGGCCGCTCACCGCTTTTACAGATGACCGGTGCCGAAGATTGCGAGAGCTGAAAAAGGGGAAAAAGTGCCGAACACACAGTGGACAGTAGCGAGCCGCCGGTTAACGCTGTCCTCGGTTACTTTCCTCGCGGCTTCATGCGATCTGCGCTTCGTTTTCGCCGACCACGCCCACCCCTCGCTGCCGCAGTGGACTCACCCGCAGTTTTTGCTATAAAGAGAGCTTTAGCCACTGGTTAAGATAATACAACTTGGTTAGAATCATTCTCTGAATCGTTGGAGTGACTCCTTAGTTGGTAAGTACTCTTGCTTACTTCTCTACTAGAACGCATTATGTGTTGTTCACCCATTGATAGTCATGGCTTTGATGTTTTAGTTGTTCAAGGTCTAACAATTTGAGGTTTTAGGTTAATAGTGTTACAATTTCTTGATCACTGCTGCGCTGTTGTGCAAATGTATAAATTAATAAAACTAGAAATAGTACTTAATTAATTTTGTTTTCAACTGCTTGAAGTTTCACATTCGTACATTTGGATAGCTTATTTAAATACCAGGAATTTAGTTTCAAACTGAACTTTTAAACTACATTAAAACAAAATTAAGCTGCCTTTTAAATCATTACTAATAAAAGTTTATTAATGCAGCAAAGTGCAATCTGTTTGTACGTTACATTTTAAAAAGGCGATTGAAAGCAGAACAATCATGATTTAATTGTGAATTTAGATTTTGACGAAAGTAATTCTAAGACCTTACCTGCGCAGTGCAAAGCGGAATCTAAGGTAGTAGTGCACCCAAACTCAGTGCACTTCAAAAAGATCAGTGGAAGTTTACTGCCTGTCAGACAGATTCTTTTTTTAACTTCAGTTGAGGAAGGTGGCCAAAGTATTAAAAAGTCGATTACATAATTCGGTTACCTTACCGGTGTTCTCTGATCGTTGTTTGTCACCGGGCAACAGCTGCAACTATTGATGGATAGAACATTAATATTTTATGTATAATGAGAAGAAGAAGAAAATAAAGAAGAAGATAAAAGAGCTTCGATCGTCTATCTTAGGCCTTAGAAAATACTAGGACTATTAGGAGTCCAGATAAGATAAATTTAAGGAAATTTGAGGAAGTCGGTCAAACGTCCCCAACTCAGTTCTTTACTGCCTTTCTAAAGGAAGAACGTTATTAATTCCATTTTCCAATACGTTTGCTGTTTCCTTGGCCAATCTTACCGTGAACTCGTTTTTAAAAAAATTGTTTTAAATTATGCAATATTTTTCTTTTCGTCTGTTGCAGATTCACGTTTCAAGTTATCTGCAAAGCAAATCGTACCTTTTGTCACCTTGTCTTTTACGATTCAATCTTAGCAAGTTCATTTCTCAACTCACTTGCGGAATTTTTGAAAAACCTCCACCGCTAATTCAAACTGTGCCGGGCCTACGTGCTTTGTCAATTCTTCGTTCAAGTCTACCAGCAAAACCATAATCCTCTACAATGGAAGATCTGGTCAAGTTCATGCAAGCCAGCAACGGCGCCTTCAAGCATGAGCTGATGCAGTCTTTCATCGCCAAGCACCGAGGGGAGGGCTACCCCCAGGCTCCGGCCATTCCCGCCCAGCCGGGTTTCAACCAAAACACCGGGGCCTCCATCTTTTCTCCCTCCACCACCACCACTACTACCGGCGATGCCAACGTCGACACGACGGACAACGCCAACATCCTGATGCAGAAGATGAGTCTGACCGACAACAATCAGACCAAAGCTAATGCCAATACCAATGCCAACCTCACCACTACAACTACTACCACCACCTCTACGTCCGCCTCCACTCGGCAACAGTCAGCTACGCCCGTGGAGCCAGATAGAAATGCCAACGTGAGCGAGGTGAATGCCGTGCTGGAAGAAGTGCGAAGGCCCATGTCGGATCAACAGAAGCTGCTGCTGAATGAAGTGACGGTCGCCACCGTGGACGCTCATCTGGCCACCTGCCTCAACACACACCAGGCCGTGCGTAACGCCACTGCACGCTTCTTGGCCATGAAAGAAGCTGGACAACTGGTGAGTCTTCTTTCTTTCTCAGTTCATTTAGTCCTTTTCTTCTGCTTTTGACCATTCTTACTTTCTATCATGCGTTGTTCGAGTACTCATTTATTTTACATTTCAACGATCTTGTTCATTGTTGTCAACAAATTTATCGAAAATCAAAGTTCCATGAATCGGAGTTACAAAAGTTTCTTTGTTGTTCATTGTATTGAGTTGTTCGATCAACAGTGGAAGGTCTTCCATCCTACCCGTCAATGAGATAATGTCTGTTTTAAACGCCGCAACAATCATTGAACTTACAAGGAGTGTGTATGTTTTGTTCTAACAGCCGGACATGAGCAAGATGTCTGAGAGCGCGGGCCCCATGTGGCAGAAGATGACGGAGATGATGATGCCAGAAATGAGCAAGACGGTCAAGTTCGGCCAGATGCTGCCTGGCTTCAACGAGCTGGGCCAGATGGACCAGATGAAGCTCATCAAGCTTGGTCTGTTCGAGGTGATGATGACGCGCTTCGCCATGCTGATCGACAGCGAGAAGGAGACCATGCTGGATCCCTCTCACAAGATGGTCTGCCCAAAGTGAGTACTGTTCATATTAACACTTTATTATAGTTTCCGGAGCGCCTGATTTGTTGAGATCAGTCATGATATGATGATGATGATGATGATGATGATGATGATGATGATGATGATGAAGGTGGATGTTGGTGGTTATTCTGTAGCCTTATATAAGAACAGCTATGAAAAAAAGTTAACAATTTTCTTCATATTCCTTATAAATTTTCTTTATTGTTCATTTTCGTAATATATAATTTGAACTTTATTGATCTAAAACCAAGCGTTTCCCGTCTTGTGTTCACAGGGAAGCGGTGATGCAGATGCCTATGGGCAAATTCCTGTGCGGGTTCTTCCACGTAGGGGCTCAGTTCAATCCTCTGGGTCTGACGGACGGCGAGATCGGCCTGTTTACAGCCATTCTGATGTTCTCCCCGTCCCGTCCTGGACTGCAAGACGTCAAGCTTATCTCCGCAATCCAGGCCCTGTACCAGAAAGCCCTCTTCCAGCTTATCAAGAGGAATCATTCTGGTGAGTACTACTTCCAGGTTTCTGTGTTAACCTTTAGTCGCTCTTTTGTACTGCTCCTTTTGTGGGTATTGGATGTATTTCTTTTTTAGCGACTGTTTAAGAGTAACTTTCATTTTGAGGAAGATTTGTCATCTAGATATAGGTGGGTGGTGTATGGGAGAAGGGGGGAGGTGGTAGAACCTTATAAGACTTCATCTCCTACCCACTCCATTTTCCCCTTCTCCTACCGTTAAACATTTCTAAAATCTTGGTCATTCTTCAACGACACTGCCGTCACGTCTAAAGACTTAACCAGCCTGTCTTGTCTTGTGTTTTTGCAGATCCGGAAGAGAAGTTCAGTAAGGTGCTCAGCCTGGTGCCCATGTTCCGCCGCATGAGTGAGGAGCACGACAAGAATCTGGCCGCCATGCAGAAGCAATCCCCTGACGCCTACAGCCAGCAGTTCCCGCCCATCCACCGTCAGTTCTTTCCCACTGCCAAGTAGGAAGAGCAGTGAGGTGAACTTCACGGCAAGTCCACTCAGTTCATAAACTCTGTAAAATGCTCACCGTACTCATTTGTCCATGAACGAAATATTTGAGCCAAAGCGAACACTAATCCAGAGGAAGCTGTCAATAGAGCCAGTGCAGAAGAAAAGGAAAGATGATGTGACGTCGGGTTAAGTACCAGGCGCATAATAATCATGCCCAGTCAGCTAGCTCTCTTCATTCAACAAAAAGTGCCTGCGGACTTCACACGATTTCCGTCCCGCGTGGTCTTCTTGGTGGAGCCGATGACGTCGTTGCCTATGACGTCGTTGACAATGACATTACAGTTTGAGGTCATTTTTTCTACAGTTAGCAGTTACCATGTCTTGGCTTTTTCTTTTCAATAAACATTTATGAAATGGTATAGTGTTTTTATACAGTTATATTAAAAAACGGACTCTCTAACAGAAAACTTGTCAAAGGTATTCGAGTAATTTCTAACAAATAAGTAAAGAAAGTTTGAAAAGAGGATCTGTCCCTCTAACTTAGAAATGTAATGGGTTTTTTACTCTATTAATACAATCAATACAATGTCATTAAAACTGGACCATATTGCAGCATTGCAAAGGGGAGTGCAATAATTTACCATTATGACAGCATTTATGATGGCATGAAATTACACAATGATATTATTAATGTGTTTGTACATAAACTTACATTTCCATGCATGTTGTGTTATGTGTATTTGTTGTTCTCCATGTCTTTGTTTCAATAATGTGTTTTGGATATGAATTGCGGACCAATTGTATCGGATTATGTTTTGACCACTGTATGAAACACGCAAGATTATTATTCATAAGGTTATAGATGGCAAGGGTGACATGAGGAGGGGCGATACTTTTGAAAACTATTTTAGACGTTTTGTTTCATAGTCAGGAAAAGATGCCATTTTGATTGCGACTTTCGTTTTTCCAAAATTATTGATTTTGCAGTGGTCGTCAGTCTAACTAGCTTTGAAGAATTAGGTTTTCTGTTTTAAAGAATAGTAGAGGTAGGAATTGTCTCATTTTGGTTTAACTGATCATTTAACTTTATATATGCGTAGTAAAAGTAGTCCTCTGTTTCTTCATAACAAGGAAAGAGGCGTTCTTTTTTTTTCTTTTTTTTTTAAAGGACCAGAGGTAGGTCGGTTATATCTGTAGGTAACAGCGGCCTTAAATGCACAAAGTCTTATGGTTACGCATAGCTTTTCTTGATGTTAGTTTCTACTTAATGCCTTTCATACTAAACTGTGAATGTACAGAAACGCCACTCGTGCATAACAACATCGAATTTACTTGGTCATTATTGTTCAAAATGATAGCTTAACTCATCCCCTTATTTATTTATAAACTATTAAAATTTAATTTATTTCATTCTGTGTCATTTCATTCTTTTTTGAGCGCTTGTTTGTGAATGGCGAGATGTACGAGTACGTAAGTAATTTAAGAAAGGAAAACTTCCTTTGATCTTGAAAGGGATGTAGTACCTATCCTTAATCCCATTGTATTTGCTATGTTTGCCTTTTTAACTGGTATTTTCTGTTAGTATTTGACGACTGCGTGAATAGTTAGTATTTGACGACTGCGTGAATAAAATTCTGTACGGGAATTATTATGAGCACTAAGGAGGAAGTAGTGTAAGTTGAGATGTTATAAAAGTGAAGAAGGACGAATGAAATTGTATGTATCATACACTACGGAGAGACGTGAACAACTTGGTTCACAGAATGGTTCCTGGGGCACAAGACAATCAGACGTAATGCAATGGTTTGAAAGAATCGTGAGAAGCACAACTGAATGGATTATAATTATGCAAATGTTTTTACTTGCGACGGATCTGATTGTTTTGGCGACTGTATGAAAGAGTATGATGTTATTAGCATGATAATTGGCCAAAGGTGAACGAAGAATCTCTTATTTGCCTTGTATTTTAATAATGTTTAATTACGAAGTAGTTGTATACTCGTTATAGTATCGCCGCCTAATGGTGGCACGTATTGTACTTACTTCAGTAATTTATGACGCATTTATGTTTTGATGACGTTGGGGAGAGAAAAGGTAAAGTTCTGAAAAAAAAAGAATATGAAAGAACACCTTGTGAAATAAAATAATTTCAAATGAAACTTCAAGTGCGTTTGTTGTTCATATACAATAGTTGTTGTTGTTGCTGTTTTTGTTGTTGGTGGTGGTGGTGGAGGTGGTGGTGGTGGTGGTGGTGGTCCTTCTTCTGCATGTGAAGGGGAAAAACAAAAACTTTTAAGTTCGCTTTTACTAAACGAGTTTTGGTAAACATATAGTTGTTTACTATTTTAAACGCTGCACACACACACACACACACACACACACACACACACACACCCATACACACACTCTCTCTCTCTCTCTCTCTCACCACACACACGCACGCACACACACCAACTTGGCTTTGAAGAATCGAACTTTAAGTGAACATAATTATTTTGCCCGACATATAAGTATTTTGCCCGACATTACTTACCTATAGTTGCCTTGTTGAATGAGCGCGTGGTTCTGTTCAGAGCCAGAGGGGACAATACAGCGAGGAAGAGGTGATGGATACTGCCCTTATGTACCTGTGAGAAAGGAGGCCCCTATAGCCTAGATATATTTAAAGGATTTTTTTTTCAAAAAAAAAACCGAAAAAACCTCATATAGTCTATTTGTGTGAGATAAAATTGACTTTTAGATGTAAGCCTAATCACCCGTTTCAAGGAAACTTATTTTGTTTAAAGGGGTTCTAACCTGTCAGATATACCTTTTGTGGGTTTCAGTGTAAACCCAAACTATAGTCCAAACGCGTTCCAATTTTCTTTAGAACGGCAGTCGGACTTCGTATACCCGGAGTTTGCCGAGTGCGATGAAAAGCGCAGCGGAAAACCCGGAACTTCCACGCTTACGTCACAAACCTTGAAAATCACTCTGGTCTTGATAAAAATGGATCCATTGCCCTTTGAAACAGCTGTCAGTGCATGCTAACACCACATTATCTTGTAACTGGACCAAATGTCACACCCACAGACAGCACCCGATTCGATCCGATTTACGCTTCTTCTTCACGTCACTTCCCCCGTGGGCGTGCCGAGGGTTTTTGTATAAATAGTATCCCCACTTTGTGAAAATTTAGTGCTTTAAATTCCCACTGTTGCTGTCTTTGTCATTTTGTCCTTTATCGTTCCTACTCTGTAGTATCAATCTACTATCTTTTTGGATGAAAGATGGAGTATGCTGGTTAAACGATCATCTGTGGTGCCCCTACGACCTCCGAGTTACGGGATAGGATAGGATAGGACTATCTTTTTCGCTAGACTAGTCACCTACCTTTTTTCTTGAAAATTCTCCCAAAACTCCATCCTCATTCGTGTATGGGGTCTGCTGTGTCAGCTTGGGGATATTGGACGCTTTCTGCAAAATGGTCACTAGGGCTTTCTGTGGTATTATTATTTAGCAATGTAGGCATTTCATTTGTACGTGTTTTGTTAATAGTTTATAGTGATGTTTATATTCTATTTTGTTTTTGTAAAGGGGGGGGGGGGGTCGATAAATTATAGTACAGCCTCAGCGTCTTCTGCATGGGATCCTATCCTATCCTATACTATCCTATTCCGTTACTCGAAAGTCGTTGGGGCACTACAGATTATCGTTTAACCAGCGAACGTACTCCATCTTTCTCTGTCCTCAGCAACCCTCATGGCTTCGCCTACTGTCAAGCCAGTCCATTCTTGAATGTTTTCCTCCCACCTCTTTTTCGGTCTGCCTTTTTCTTCTGCCTCTTTGCACCGTGCATTGCAGGATGGTCTTTGCAAGGCCTGATGCTCTGATGACGTGGCTATACCATTGGAGTTTCCGTTCATTCACCACTGTGAGCATGTCATCGTGTTGTCCAATGGCTTATGTGATGTCTGTCGGACTTCGTCGTTGATGATGTGCTAGGTATAGGAAATGCCCAGAAGTCTTCTGTAGCATCTCATCTTATTATTGTAACTCATTATTATTAGCATTATTGTAAAGTGACCGGTTGGTGGAGTGCCTTCAATGTTACCATTAGGGTTGCTTCAGCAAATCTTTTATACGGATCGTGAGTGAATCCTCTTTCAACCAAGTTGTGGTCCTGATTCCGCTCTTTGCAGTGCGTTGGACCCTATAAACAATTACTAACTAACTAATCTACGTCACAAACGGGAAATTCGTTTCGGACCGTGATCGGCAACCCGGCCGCGGTCTCTCGGTGCGACATCGGTCATCCAACGTCGGCCGGACTTCGGCTAATTGGCGACGGCCCGACATCGGCTATACTTGGCGATGGCCCGACATTATTGTCGTTGTTACTGTCGTTGTTGTTGGTTTATTTTGCGATTTACAGTGACTTTTACGGCAGATATGTTTTCTGCACCTAAAAAGCATATACATGTAGGCTATAAAAACAAAAAACAGCAAGTGTTTGTCCTCTAAAAAATTTTCTTTTTAAAACCAACCACATTTGTTTTGGGGAGTCTATTTTTATTTGCCGACCTAAGTATATAATTAAGTTATCAAAATGTGTGTGTGTGTGTGTGTGCACGCGCGCGCGCGTTTTTATGTGTAGGTGTTTGTGTGTGTGTGTGTGTGTGATAAGCGAGGGAGAAGTGTGCGCGATTGAAAAGTGGTTTATGAGACATAATCCTAACTTCGATCCCCCTCCTCACCTCAAGCGCCCCACCCTGCCCCTGCATTCATTTGGTAAACTTAATTATATACAACCTAACTCGTGGAGAGGTGTGATGAGAAGTGCGGGGAAGGGTAGTGGATGGGTTGAGAGCAGGGATTCGGTGTTGTTAATGAGGGTTTTGAGGTCAAAGCGGGCTCGATCCGGTTTCCCAAGGTAATTATAGCCTTGAGCAAGGTTGTTTTTTTAAACCTGCAAATTGCGTACTATAAAAACAGTCTTTTATTTATTTACTAAGCTGAAGGGCTGCTTCCAGGGCAGACCGATTTGATTGATTACACCTAACACAGAACCATTGACGTTAAGAGTGCATGTGTCAGCACAAGACTATAGCCTGCTCCTTTTGGCTGACAAGCACCCGTTTTCATATTACTGTTTCCTGCTTAAGGCTGCTGGCCCAAACAGGATATTACTCAAGCGCCCAAGGCGTCAACTTGCTGTGTTATACCAAAGTGCCTATATGAGTTGATATAGGCACTTTGGTTATAGGCATCTTCTAACACCACAGTTAACTAAATGAGCAATTCTGGACAACAGAGAGGGGGTTGGGAGGGGGGGAATGAGCCTTAGAATTTGCTGGGTGTGTTTTTTGTTAACTGGCACCAGAGAGTCTTTGCTGGCACTATTCTCTCTTTGACACGAGTGTCAGGACCTGTAAAGTCCTTTCGATGGAATGCATGCGTTTACAATTTCTCTCAAAAGCTGCGATCCCAGCCCCCTATCCCCATAAACCTCCTCTTTGCCGTAAAAAAAATGTAACAGAGAACTAATTATAATGTTACAGATCTGTATTTGTCCTCAAGCATTATAAAGAAAATTGTGTACAGCATTATCATGAACATATGAAAAATATAGTAAGACGTTACTGAAGTCAGTGTGATAGAGAAAAAGAGGGGTGGAGAGAGGGACATTGTTTTCATTCAAAATAGTTGTACAACATTAATTTTAAATTATTAGTCTATTTGCTTCCCCCGTGTTGATGCCGGCTTGTGTTCTTTTTTTAAAATAAATAGTATCCCCCACTTTCTGGAAATGTAGTGCCACTGCAACAACGAGACAAATGACAAGGGTCTGAGACTCTTGGAGTTTGCCAGATGCAACAATCTGATACTGGCAAACACGCTTGGTCTCCACACAAAATCCAGACGATGGACATGGCACAGTCCCGGCGGGGAGCATCACAACCAGATCGACTACATCATGGTCAAGAAACACTTCAGATCAAGCATCAACATTGGCAGGAAACGCACTTTTCCACCTTTTTTATCGGAAGAGATCATCATGATGATGTCTTTCCGGCTCCACTTGAAGAGAGTAAACACAGCAAAGTGCACTAGAATGAAGTTCGACCTGGACAAATTGCAAGACCCGGAGGTGGCAGAAATATTTCAGGCCACAATTGGAGGGAAATTTGCACCACTGCTCATTTTGGGAGCTGGTGAAGTAGATGTCAACACCATGACCACCACCTTCAACTCAGCTGTGACAGATGCCGCCCGTGAGAACCTTGGCAAGCACCGGCCAAAGAAGAAATCGAGGATCACACCTGAACTTTTGGAGCTGTGTGATAAACGAAGACAGATGAAAAAAAAGAACACCTCACAGGGAGCTGATGCCTACCGAAAAATCAACAAAGACATCCAAAAAGGCATGCGCACAGCAAAGGAGAACTGGATAGAAGATCAATGCCAGGAAATAGAAAACTGAACAAAAACAACAGCAAGAATGCCTACCATACTGTGAAGCGGCTGACAAGTGTAAAACAGCCCAAGGTATCCACGATACAAAGCAAGTCTGGCGTATGCCTTACAGAAGAACAAGAAGTCTTGGACAGATGGACAGAGTACTGCTCTGACCTTTACAACCACACACCAAACGCAGACCCATCAGTTACATTACATTACATTACATGATTATTGCTTTAGGTCCAGCGGACTCTTCCGAGCCAAATAAGGACCAACCCATCAGTTCTAACATGTCCCGAGAACAGAGAAGAAGAAGAAATCCTCCCAATTCTCCGAGAAGAAGTTGAGGCTGCAGTGCTATCGTTGAAAAAAAATGGAAGTCAGCGGGAGTGGACAACATACCCGCGGAACTTTCCTCAAGCAGGAGGAAAAGCGATGATTGACGCCCTCACCATGATCTGTAACAAGATTTGGCACAGTGGAGAGTGGCCTACACCATGGACCCAGTCGCTTGTCATCACTTTTCCCTAAAAAGGTAACCTTCAGGAATGTGAAAATTATCGCACCATCAGCCTCATCAGCCATCTCAGCAAGGTCCTCCTTAAAATAAAACTCAACAGGTTGAAACCCCAAGCTGAACAAATAATAGCTGAAGAACAAGCAGGATTCAGGGCAGGGCAAAGTACCACTGAACAGATTTTCAATCTCAGAATAATTTGCGAGAAATACCTACAAAACCAACATTATCTATCTCATGTGTTTGTGGACTTCAAGAAGGCGTTTGACCGAGTCTGGCATGCAGCTCTGTGGGCAACGCTGATCGAAATGAATAGCTAACTAAACTAACTAGTCTATTTGCTGGTGCTTTGAACTCCCCCGAATGGTTTTAAAGGATGATGGGCGAGGAAAGGCCACCCAGTTTACTAATATCATCAATTTGTGCGGAAGGCGAATGGTAAAAACAAGGGTTATAGTGAGGTACATTGATCAAGACTGGTGTATGCGGGGAGGTGTGGCGGTTAAAAAAAACCTTGACCCCTTGTGACCTGGCCCCTTTTAAAGCCCGAAGAGACTAGGAGGAACAGGCAGATGAGAACGTTGCACCCTGCCAGATACCCCTTCTCATTCCTCCCTCCCTGTTATTTGTCAAGTGGTATTCGTGTATGGTGTATACCCCTCACACGCCTATAAAAGTAAATCCTCTCTAACCACCTCCCACCCTTACAAAAGCAGCCACACCTAAATCCCACCCCATCTTAACCCTTTTTCCCCAGTCTTAGGGCGTGAGGGGATGGGAGAAGGGATGTACCCTATAGTATTCCAGTTCCTTTTGAGGGCACACAGAAGAAAAGATATAATGTTCATGGTTCGCATTTTGAATAACTCAAAGTTTGTTTACGTCGTTTTTCATTGGTTTTCATAGATAAAGTGCTGATCTCAACGGTTGTATTATACAGCGCCACTTAAAGTACTGCTTCAAAGAGCTTTGCGAGTATCTGGCAAAAAGAAAAGCAAAAGGTGGTTTTATATATCATATTATTTATATCCTATCCTATCCTGCCTATCCTATCCTATCCTGTCCCGTAACCCGGAGGTCGTAGGGGCACCACAGATGATCGTTTAACCAGCATACTCCATCTTTCTCTGTCCTCAGCAGCCCTGATGGCTTCGCTCAGTGTCAAACCAGTCCATTCTCGAATGTTGTCCTCCCACCTCTTTTTCGGTCTCCCTCTTCTTCTACCTCCTTGCACTGTGCCTTGCAGAATAGTCTTTGCAAGGCCTGTTGATCTGGTGTCGTGGCCATACCAACGGAGTTTCCGTTTCTTCACCACTGTGAGCAGGTCATCGTGTTGTCCAATGGCTTGTGTGATGGTCTGTCGGACTTGAACTTTGAACTTTGGAACTTTGTCCTTTTATTAGTAAAATTAGCGTCGTTGGTGATGTGTTGGGTATAGGAAATGGCCAGAAGTCTTCTGTAGCACCTCATCTCCATGCTTTGTATTCTTCGTTGGAGATCTGCTGTGAGGGTCCATGCTTCGCAAGCATATTGGAAGATGGAGATGACAAGGGAGCGCAGCAGTCTTTCTTTGAAATGTAGACTGATGGTCCTGTCTTTCCAAATGGGCTTCAACCTTGTCAGGGCAGCAGTTGTTTGTGCGATCCTGGAGAGGACTTCCTGTCGGGACCCATTGTCCATTAATGCTAGGACAATTAATACATAACTGCTTTGCTCTGTTATATGAAATAATATGCGCTGCTTTCTTAATTAGATACTAGAGCTCGCAATCGCCACATCTAGAAATAAATATCGGTAAACATGTATGAGCAAATTTCCTTATTTTCATTGTCTTTATTAGTTCTGGGAACTATTGATTTTGGCTGGTTCTGTCCGTCTATTCGTCCGTCCGACTGTTCGTCCGTGCACGCTTTTCTCTGAAACTCATGGACGGATTTCTTTGACACTTGATATGTAGTTGTCACGTGGGGTTTATGGGCTCTGCACAATGGAATTATGGACCCTCACGTTTATTCGGTGGGAACTGCTAGTAAGTCACCCTATGAATTACTTTAATAAATTTATTTGTTTAGCTCGTTCTGTGTTAAGGTTGGGGTACAGAGATAGATAGAAAAATGGTAAAAGATTACTGTCGCACTAGCTTTCACACGGTTATGAAACATATGTAGTCCAGCCACTTGATAACAGGTAAAATCACACATTTATTTCTTCTACTCTATACAAGATTCTCTACGTACTAATCTAACTTAAAATGTCTCCGTCACTGCTAATAGTTCGATCGCGGATAGTCTAGGCAGCTGTTATATCTTCCTCGGGCACTTGCTATTATATTTCATGTAGATTTGGACTACTGTGGTCCGTTTTACAGTTTCTGAAGAGTTGGACTACTGTGGTCCGTTTTCGATCAGTTTAAGTGCACCTTTGGTTTTACACTTAACTGCTAGATGGTGCGTGCGAAGTCCTTCTGTGAGGTAGCTTCTGGTCCACCTGTGTCGTTGTGTAGTTGGGTTCCCTTGCCACGCTGTGGGGTCTGACAGGGTGTTTTTCCAGGTAGCTCTGTCCGACTTGTGCGGTAGAGGCTCCTCAACCAACTCGTCGTTTCTGTGGAGTGGGACGCACAGGATAGCTCGCCTGCTCGTCTGTAATAATTATAAGAGACGAAATTCTGCACAACCCTGAATAATCGGTTTGTGCAGAGCGTCTCACTGAAAGCCAAAGTAGCCCTCAGTGATAGCTCCACATCTCTATACATAAGCGACGAACATTCTGCTACTTCCGGGGTCCACTGGAATCTCACTCTAAATTCCTATACATACATAAATATCAATCGTGTCTAACTATACACATACAGAATTAATAATAATATAAACATTCAGTGGTACAGCCAATGGTCTGCAAACATACATATAAGTTAAACAACAGTGGTTCCGTACGGGATACAACATGGCGGCGCAACCGGTCGTGTTTCGCCACGTGTTCGGCTTTTCCACATGGTCACGCAAATTCGGATAAACAATTCACATTTATGCATAGCAAATTCCACAAACATAATTTCAACAATAATATAAATATATCACGATGAAACAGAAGGGTGTTCATTTACCTGTTTGACAAGTTCAGGCCCGTTGCGACTTAATAGAATTCTGAGATTCTAAAGTCCTGCTTCCTGGTCTATGTGTTGAGAGATTTCTCTGCCAGCTTTCTAGCTGTTAACACTTCGGTGTATTACTCCCAACTGACCTAAGATAAGCTAGGTTTGGACCCAGTCAAACTGGCTCGAACCGCTTTGCCTAAGCTCTCATTGGTTAAATGTTTACGACTCTCGCCCACAGTGCTGAGTCACTGGGCTGTGAGGGTCTGGCTCGCAGTGTGTACTTTAATTGCTGCTGTGTACTATACTAACTCTCTTAATGTTACAATTACTACACAAGACTAAATAGTGATAGGCAGAGTTAAAACTAGCCAGTTCATGACAGTAGTTAAAGCGTAAACCAAATAACACAATTTTATGCACGTCGGTTGACGTCATTATGGGCACGGCAACATTTGTTCTGTGCTTTTCCGTTTTGTTTTTCTAATCGCGTTTTCTACCAGACTACTAAGGAATTTGGTTCAAATTTGGAATTATTAAGACTTCACAGATGCCTTCAGCATAGAACCCAAAAACTTATGCAAATCGAGTGAGGTCATTATCGTGACGTCATTAACAAAACTTTGCATAGTAGTTTACATGAAAACATTATTGGGTGCAACAACGTACTTAGACTTTTCATTTGCCTTTAACATAAAACAAACCTATGCAAATTAACCAGCATACTCCATCTTTCTCTGTCCTCAGCAGCTTTGATGGCTTCGCTCAGTGTCAAACCAGTCCATTCTCGAACGTTGTCCTCCCACCTCTTTTTCGGTCTCCCCTTCTTCTACTCCTTGCACTGTGCCTTGCAGGATGGTCTTTGCAAGACCTGATGATCTGATGACGTGGCCATACCATGGGAGTTTCAGTTTTTTCACCACTGTGAGCAGGTCATCGTGTTGTCCAATGGCTTGTGTGATGGTCTGTCGGACTTCGTCGTTGATGATGTGCTGGGTATAGGAAATGCCCAGAAGTCTTCTGTAGCACCTCATTTCCAAGCTTTATATTCTTCGTTGTAGATCTGCTGTAAGGGTCCATGTTTGCAAGCGTATAGGAAGATGGAGATTACAAGGGAGCGCAGCAGTCTTACCTTGGAATGTAGACTAATGGTTCTGTCTTTTCCAAATGGGTTTCAACCTTGCCAGGGCAGCTGTTGTTTGTGCGATCCTGGAGAAACTCGGAAGTCGTAGGGGCACCACAGATGATCGTTTAATCAACGTAGGCCTACTCCATCTTTCTATGTCCTCAGTAACCCTGATGGTTTCGCTCAGTGTCAAACCAGTCCATTCTCGAATGTTGTCCTCCCACATATTTTTCGGTCTCCCTCTTCTTCTACCTCCTTGCACTGTGCCTTGCAGGATGGTCTTTGCAAGGCCTGATGATCTGATGACGAGGCCATACCTTCGGAGTTTCCGTTTTTTCACCACTGTGAGCAGGTCATCGTGTTGTCCAATGGCTTGTGTGATGGTCTTCCGGACTTCGTCGTCGTCGTTGATGATGTGCTGGGTATAGGAAATGCCCAGAAGTCTTCTGTAGCATCTCATCTCCATGCTTTGTATTCTTCGTTGGAGATCTGCTGTGAGGGTCCATGTTTCGCAAGCGTATAGGAAGATGGAGATAACAAGGGAGCGCAGCAGTCTTACCTTGGAATGTAGGCTGATGTTCAGTGTATGTTGACAATTGAGCCATGTCTGATCGACCCTGATGTATGTTTTGTCTGTTTGTTTGTTGTTGTTGTGGTGGTGGTTGTTGTTGTTATTTGTCTATCGCCTGTAATTTTGGACAGAATGAATGGGTTCATGTACGTGCGGTTGAGGCGACACGGGGAAAGATGGACCTGGAACACGGTACCAATAGTCACCGCGAAGTCAAAATCCCGTGATTAGAAAAATCTTTTGTCACCCTCGAGAGTCGAACTGCTGATTCTGCTTTTCCATCAAATTCCATTAAAGTCCGACCATGAACACTTTTTTTTGTGTGTTGCTTCGGTAAAACCCATGATCAACGTATGTGTGTGTGTGGGTGTGTGTGGTAGTTGGTTGTTTGTTTTATTGTTTGATTTTGTTTTGTGGGTTTTTTGTTGTTTTTTTGTTGTTGTTTTTTTTTTGTCGACCAACGGTCCGAGTTCTTAGACTAAAAGAAAGAAATACTAATATTAATGTCATCCACCCAAACGTCTCTTTCGTGTACCTAACTGACATCGTATAACCTGCAAACACGCGAGCTTCTTGGGTTAATTGTCGTACGTTATTATGTAATTTGTAGGGAGTGTAGCAGAAACTACAAGCTTACAGTCGGCCAGTCGAGAGAGTACGTAAGCACGGAACGCATTAGATACAAACATAGGTCGAACTAAAACCCTACCTCTATTTAAGGTAATGACGTTTACTATAGTTGGAATGTCAGACAGGTCAGGCAGGACCCATGAGCTTCGTAACAATTTCCATACTTATAACCTTTGCTTTCTTCTGTCTTCTGTTGGCACACTGCGTAGCTGAGATTCGCCGAGGTTAACGTTTGTGAGAGGCGCAGTGTGATGATACTGCTCTTTCGCTGTATGTACTTTAGTGGGGCAGGGACCTGACAATGCCAGCACTGCACACACTGACGTGCACACACTCACATACCCACACACCCACACACACACCCACACACACACACATATCCCAGACATCTCCTTTAGTGTAAGCAACACAGTGCACAAATGTCGTAGTAGTCTAGTAAAACTATCATCACGCAAGGAGGTCGGTGACCGAATTCCTGACACCGTGTTTGGAAGTGACTGCTGTCAATCTAGCTACCCTACTTCCCACCCTAGACTTGTGCTCTCCAACCGTCTTTGACTTGTGTTTCTTCTTCGGTAACTTTAGCCTTGCCGGTGTCACATCCTTCAAGTTCCGGGTCTCCTAGTTTATCCGAGCGCATTTGCGCATGCGCCAGGTCATGTCGGGCCGGCTTTTTCACGAAGTTCTTAGGCGTCATAACCCTAACCCTAACCCAAACCCTAACCCTAACCCTAAACTCTTAACTCTAACCCAAACTTTAACCCTAAACCTTACGAAGACGATGATAGCACTGTGCGCATGCGTCGAATTTTGTAACGCGTCGACCAATCAGAATGCTCCCATTCGCTCCCAGCCCAGCTAAGATACTAGGAACTGTGAGGATGTCACACCGGCTTCATACTTAGTTCACGTCTGACGCGGTAAGGTTTTCAGCTTTTATGGGTTTAGGGGGGAAAAAAACAACATCTACGACCCTTGAAGCGGCAACAAGAACACAAAAAAATAGCAGCCACTAAAAAACAAAAACAAATAACTTAAAATGTAAAACAAAGACAAATAAAATGTATTTGAAAATAATATTATCTGTTTTTGTTTTTCAGTTGCTGGTACGAAAGCAACAACAACAAAAACATTAGCAGCAACAAGAAGAAGAAATTACAACACTGTGGTAACATATACATTTACCTCCCTTTGTCCTGTGTAGCGCAAGTTGCGCGGATTAAAAATAAAAACCGACACGACCGAAGTTTTTGAAGATGTTAGATGATGAAGTTATCTGGCTTATAAAATGTTAATGTTTTCATGAACTTCCTTGAACTTCTTCTTGTGCGTGTGTGTGTGTGTGTGTGTGTGTGTGCGTGTGTGTGTGTGTGTTTGTGTGTGCGTGAATGCAGGAGTGTGCGTTTTATGTCTTCTTTTATTTCTTTTTTTCTTGTTCGTGGTTGCAAAAAGGTTCCATGCCCACATGCGTAAATAAACCCATTAAGATAACTGACTTGATATGTGCCATCTATTTTGTTGCTATCTGCACCTGATAAATTTGCGTCGAAATTATTATGGTAATTTATAGTTCACCTACCTTTCTCCACCGCCACCTACTTCTTCTTCTTCTTCTTCTTCTTCTTCTTCTTCTTCTTCTTCTTCTTCTTCTTCTTCTTCTTCTTCTTCTTCTTCTTCTTCTTCTTCTTCTTTTCTTTCTTCTTCTTCTTCTTCTTCTTCTTCTTCTTCTTCTTCTTCTTCTTCTTCTTCTTCTTCTTCTTCTTCTTCTTCTTCTTCTTCTTCTTCTTTTTCTTCTTCTTCTTAAACCCCTTGGGGTCATGAGCAATCTTGCCACTGTAGATTGTTCTAACCTATAAAGGGAAAAGGGAAAGCCCCGGTTGAAAACCTGTCTTGCCTTTGTAGGCATGACTGATTCACTGCGGCAACAGTACCCCCGTTGGAGTGCCGGGGGTTTCAGTATAAATAGTATCCCCACGTTCTGGAAATTTAGTGCTTTAAATTCCCACTGTCGCTGTCTTCCTCATTTGCTCTTTCCCATTCCTGATCTGTCCTATCACTCTGCTATACTATCTTCTTCTTCTCTAGATCAATGACCTACCTTTTTTCTTGAAAACTCTTCCTGGACAAGACTCCTTGTTTGTGCATGAGGTCTGTTGGATCAGCTTGGGAGTGTTGGACGCTTTCTGCCGGGTGGTCACTAGGGCTTCCTATGATGTTATTATTTAGCACTATAGGCATTTTATATGTATGTGTTTTGTTGATGATTTATAATGATGTTTGTATTCTATTTTGTTTTTGTAACCGGGGGTTCGAGTATTTGGGGTAAAGCCTCAGCCGTCCCCTGCGTGGGATGTCTTTATTGTAAAGTGACTGGCCGGTGGAGGGCGTTCAATTTTCCCACTAGGGTTGTTTCGGCAGATCTTTTATGCGGATTGGGGGTTGTCCGGTCCTGATTTGGCTCGGAAGAGTCCGCTGGACCTAAAGCAACAATCAATCAATCAATCTTCTTCTTCGAGCTTCTTCTTCTTCTTCTTTTCTTTCTTCTTCTTCTTCCTCTTCTTATTTTTATTCTTCTTGTGCACCCGGTACACATTGGTCGAAGGCTGCCAGAAGCATGTTTTACTTGTCGCCTCAACAGGCGATAAAGCATGCTCTCATGCTTCAGAGCACTGCTTCCTACACGCTTCAAGCGCTATAGTGACGGAAAAAGCGCAATTTCACTGTAAATATATACAGAATGTTGCTCTACAATATTCCGCTCTTTCCGTCTCAAAAACCCAATTGCCTTGTTGGATTCTTAAATTGCATGAAACCAAGTGAGGACACTATCCGGCGTCAACAAACGGTTCAAAACATTGTCAAACGGTTCGTAAAAGACAGTTGACCTAGAAACTAATACAGTTTGACCTAATTCGTGCCCTAGAGGAGACGAAACTTACATTTTTCTATTTTCATGAGTTCACTGCAGTGAAATTGCGCTTTTTCCGTGACTATAGAGCTTGAAGCGTATAGAAAGCAGTGCTCTGAAGCATGGGAGCATGCTTTATAGCCTGTTGAGGCGACTAAAAACGCATGCTTCTGGTAGCGTTCGACCAATGTGTATCGGGTGTCTTGTGCTATGTAGGACTCATCGTTGGACTTTTGCTGGAATAAATTCGTATTTTTCTTGCTTATGGTGGTTTTTATTTTTTATTTTATGGATTTTTTACAATTATTATTGTTATTTCACAAATTCTAATTACAGCGCTTTTCCAGCTCAAGAACTGCTCAAGGCGCTGGCTGACACAGGATTTAACTCAAAACGCACGAGGTGTACTACCATCACCACCTCTATCCCTGTCTCTGTTACCTTTTTTTTTCTTCCCATTTAAAAAAGAAAAATCTTTAACCCGCGGTCAGAAATATAAGTTATCTACCCTGCAAATGTAAAAGGAAAAGAATAGACATAAGACATAAGACATAAGACATTTTATTTCGCTTCAACTTTTACATCGAAGAAATCTTGGTGCGCATGGGGTACTCAGTTGTGTAGGCCTATATATGTAATTCGCTTATGTTTATACAGAAGACATGCACACAATTAATAGCACGCAGTCCTGCATGACAAACACAATCATACATACACATATACCTGCATACAACAACCTTCCGACACTAGAATGGTTAAATCAATTATAGATTAACACAATGTCTCATCACGGAATGACTATAATTGACAAATTTGTGTGTAGTAAATAGTAGGCCTATGTTGCTCGTGTTTGCACACTTTATCGCGTGCGCTCACGCTTACACGAAAAATGACATTACGGCATAATATATAACATAAATGGTATATGTATTATTTATCACTACACTGACTCTCTCTCTCTTTCTCTCTCTCTCTCTCTCTCTCACACACACACACACACACAACCACACACATGGCACATATTACGCATCATTGTCCGACTCAGAAAGCGGTACATTGCTAACTCTGCTACCGATATTTAAGAGGGAGACCGAATTACTTTGAGGCTGCTGAGTAAAGGGGGGAGGGGCGATAAAGCGTAGCTGGCCTGGGGTGATTACACCACGCTTTGTTACGATACAGGGGAGGGGGGTGGGTGGGAGGGCACGGCAAGCAAAGAAGGTGGGAGAGGGGGTAACGTAGTAGTGAAGGGCGGAAAGCGAGAGGGAGAATTAGGTGGTGGGGGAGGGGGGGGGGGTTATAGGGCGTTTGTGGAGAAAGGGAGGGGGTGGTTAGGGATGTGAGGGCGTTACGGGTTGGGTGTTGGGGGATACAAAAATGCTGGCCTCGAATAGGTAAAAGGCAAAAAAACCCAACTTTTTTCAATTATAGCTACAGTAGGCTTTCGTTCTCTCTCTGTGCGTTAGATACTGGCTGACGTTATAGAACCGTGATACTGTAATATTTCAAGCCAACAAAAAGAGGTATTTGGGATGTCACTTGACCTTCGAATGCCACTGCTGACGTCAACCAATGGCTTTGGGAGAACAAAAAACAGAGGGTGCATGCACTTGTAGCCTATAACAAGTCTTTTTCTACCGCCCCTCGCCCTTGAACGAAAATAGCTGCAATTTGTGTATGTGTGTGTGCGTGTGTGTGTGTGTGTGTGTTTGTGTGCGTGTGTTTGTGTGCGTGTGTTGACAAAACGATGAAGTGCGATGAACAATGGGTGGCTTTCTTCAAATCTGGGCTATTTCGTCCTCCCCTCAACACCCCCACCCCCACCCCATCTATTCTTTCTCATCAATACTTTTCCTATTTCCAGTGGTTCTACGCAACTCTTATGTCTCCCTTGTTCTTCAGTAAAAGTAGGCTACTGTATGTTGGTCTATATATAATTCGGTTCTTTGTAGTCCGCTGTACCCCTTTTTAAGCAATGTCCAATCTATCGAACAGCCTGTGCATATTGCAAACTAGTCCATGGATCGCTGTCTGGAACAGAATACCGTGTCCTAGAAGGTTGATTGTAAAACTAAATTGAATTTGAAATTTTATATTGATTGTTGACTGCATCCAAGACCATTATTGAAATGTGTGTGCTTGCGTGCGTGCTCGCGCATATGTGTGTGGGGATGGAGGGAGGGAGGGGGAGGCTCCCAGCGCCTAGAACGGCATACTGTGACCGACCTAGAAAGTTAAAAGGCGGGGGAGGGGAGGATAGGAATGGGGGGGGGGGAAGGTGCCGGCTTCTCAGCTGGCAATCAGCTGATGCACAGCTGACTAGGGGCACCGGGAGTCAAGGTCTTGGGAGTTAAAAGTGCCACCACTCTACAGCGTAAACACACCCCTCGCTAACTTGACCGTAATTTTCTCTATGCTCGCTCAGTGATGCTCGCTATACTAACCTAGGCCTCACAGACCCCACGCACAGACCCTCTTCTCTGACACACCTACCCAACCCCCATCCCTGAACTTGCCGGCACAAGCCACGTTTCAGGGCTACGCAAGGTTTCTATTAAAGAGCTGAACGTTGATTGGTTAATATTTTTCCAGAATGATGCTGATTGGTAAAAACTCTTTTTTTTTGTTTTTGTTTTGTTGGTCTTCTTTTTGGTTGATTGCGAACTCGTCTTCGTCCAGTAACTGGCAGTTAATATCAGGAATAGTGTTAAAAAAATCAGGTGAAGACATTTTTTTAAATGTTGGAATATTAAATCTTGATGCTCAATCCGTTCTTCCACTTATATTTAATATTTATATTTGATATTTATATTGTGTTAAATGATTCGGCCTCTTTTTCTGTTCATCCTCATACTGTAGAATAGTAGTAAGATGATGACTGTAAATTAAAAAATACATTTAAAATGTTTTAAAAAATATATATATATAGATTATACTCGTGATGATAGACAAGTAATTAAATAAAATAACTCTGTTCCACTCTCCGACGTCATTCCTATTCCAAGAGCACGTGCACTGTAATATAACAGGGTAGGGGGCTACAACAGATGCATGATCACAGTGCAAATGAATGTACTGTTCGTTACCACCTTCCCTTGCCACGCCTCCTGCACACAGACTATATGGATAATGACTTAGACGCTAAAAGAAATGAAACGCAGTAACACGTGCTTCAGCACGCGACCTTCACCCAACGCATACACCACGCTCACATACACACACACACACACACACACACACACACGCACACATACATACACAAACACATACATCAACAATATGCGCGCACATACACATATACATTGCGTGCGCATAGACGTTATCTATCTCTTTTTTATTTTTTAAAATTCTTTATTGTCCCTTTTTTCTTGGGACATTTTTTTTAATCTCTCTCTCTCACACACACACACAACCGTGTAGAAACGCCGTTGCGATGACTTTCATGAAACTCTACAAAAACTTACGTTACTTTTACATTTTTACAAATGTGTCCATTTTTTTAAGCTAACCTTAAGCCTAACCCTAACTCTAACCCTAACCCAAACCCTAACCTAACCCTGACCCTTAACCTAACCCTAACACACCCCCTAACCCTAACGGAACACTGTTCTGAGGTAAAAAATAACGGGGTTCGTCAAAAGAAAATACGTAGAGGTTCAAGCGTATGTCAAAATAAAGGCGTTTCTACCTAGCCACACGCACGCACACACACACACACACACACACACACACACACACACACTCCCACACACACACATACACACACCCTTTTCACTTCCTCCTTATTCATTTTTCGTTTTGTTTAACTCTCTCTCTCTCTCTCTCTCTCTCTCTCTCTCTCTCTCTCTCTCTCTCTCTCTCTCTCTCTCTCTCTCTCTCTCTCTCTCTCTCTCTCTCTCTCTCTCTCTCTGCAATGATCACCATCGACTTCCTCTTTACTTCTACTTCTGTTTCCAACCAGTCTCATCATCATCATCATCATCATCATCATCATCATCATCATCATCATCATCATCATCATCATCATCATCATCATCCGCAATTTCTTCTTCTTCTTCTTCTTCTTCTTCTTCTTCTTCTTCTTCTTCTTCTTCTTCCTTCTCCTCCTCCTCCTGATGCTTCTTCTGCTTCTTTTTCTTCTTCTCCTCCTCCTCCTGCTTCTTCTTCTTCTTCTTTGTTCACCTTCCCGATCTATATCTGCTGCCTGATATAGGGCATGCACCTAAACTACCAAAACTCCAGTGTTTATTTCCTGATCCAAAACGTTTTCTTCCTGCTTTCGTCAGCATCGTTTTCTGGGAACGCCATTATCTAACGGTAGTGGTTTGGGGATTTACCAGCTGGAAATCTACTTAACCTATCACTACTACTACAACTAAAGGCCCCAAAACATGTAGCAACACTTTTATTGTTCAATGTCCATCAGTAGAAAAGGGTGTATTGGCCTTTAGATAACCGTTCAACAGCGTTACGGAAGTTGATCATAGATCGTCGCTCGCCGAAACGCTCTAAGACGCAATTTTGTTACAGCGAACAATACTTTCAAAATATTTTGAAATGTAGCACTAAATATCATCGAATATTAAAGACGTGGAATATTAAACATATCTATTTTGTTTAATATTCATTATAAACGTGAAGTACAGGGTGTTCCAAAAGTCTTGGGCACATTTTGACATTGAATATTTCCGAAACTATTAAGGATATAAAAACGCATCTGGTAAATTCAGAAAGCTTGTAATCTCAATTTTTACATGGAATGTTCAAAGATGTTCAATGTGAGCACCATTGGTCACACGACACACACTATAATTCTTGCCAAACGCGTCCCATCATTTTCTTGTTGAGTGAACGCTATTAATGGGTCTGAAAAGAAATTAAAAAAATCAACAGCTTTACAAAAAACTTAATATAATTAGCTTTAAAATGGCACAACTTTTATCTTACTACCATTCATAGTAATTGAGATATGGGGACTTCAAATGTGCCCAAGACTTTTGGAACACCCTGTATTTTGACGATTTAAAAATAATTGAACGGGTTTGGAAATAGACTGTGCATATTTATTAATTAGGATGTTTGAATGAATCACTGTTAAATCGATTGAGTGGTCTTTTTCAGGAAAAATGTTCAGGATTCGTTCATTTAGATTAGAAAAATGCGATAACGCAATTTTCGCTGAGAGGAGTTTGAGACCTTGATATACAAGTACTGAGAGGGACGCGTTCTACAGAGAGAACGCATAAATAATTTAGAGGCATACATTTACTATTCGTTCCTTACACCCGTTCATAACACTGGCCCCTGATGATTATGACATTGATCGCAAATCGATTATAAAAAAACCAACTCTAACGAGACGTCACTTCTCAAATTAGCGGCTACGGATTTGGGGCTTCTCTAACAAAGCAAATCCGATGAAAGCAGACTACTTTGTCAAATAGCCTATCACGGACTCTGTGAACTCGCACGCAATCTATCGTAATTTGTTGTTGTTTGTTGTGAATTTCTAATGTCCATTGACTCTTCACAAAAAGAAGAAGAAGAAGAAGTAGTAGTAGTAGTAGTAGTAGTAGTAGTAGTAGTAGTAGTAGTAGTAGTAGTTGTTGTAGTAGTAGTAGTAGTAGTAGTAGTAGTAGTAGTAGTAGTAGTAGTAGTAGTAGTAGTAGTAGAAAGAACTCTCGATTTAGAGGATTTGGCTGAACTCTCAAAAGCCGTTGTCACGTGTATCTAGGCCTTAAGGTCATACAAATACTGAGTGGGGGTGAAGTGGGTAGGGAGGTGTTAGGGGAGGTAATAGATACATTGAAAATAAGACATTTTCGTGGAAAATGCAGCAGGAGACTTTGGATTTCCTTGATTATATTGTTCACAAGGAACGTACTACGCTCTCCAACTAGTGTTTGGTGTGGCATTGAAAGAAAACAAAAAAGAAAGAGATTTCTCTTATATAGCGCACTTATAAGCTTATAGAGCTTCTCAAGGCGCTGGCCCGTAATATCCAGCAATCACACAATAGTTTGCTGAAGTCGGTATTCAAACCCACGTCGCCCATGACGCACTCACACAAGTCGTGCGCTCTGACCACTGAGCTATCCACCCAAAATAAACTCAAAGACAATCAACCAACATTGTTAAAGTTTGTACTAAAGTTTACGTATCCAGTTTGCATGATGGCCTCAATCCCGAGACCTTGCCATGTGATCACGTGACTTCCATGCGGGCTTCACTCGAGGAATTTTCAGAAGGAGGCTGGAATCAGCCAATGAGCATCGAGTGATACATTACATACAAACCATATTTCAACTACGCCCCTCTCTTGCACGGGGGTGATGGGGAAAGAAGAGACAATGTGTGGCAGTTTTTTTTCTTTCTTGAAGTATTTTTTATTTATAGGATTATTTGTAATATGTTCAGATAAAAAGTACATAAACAAATTAAGAATCCTGTTTTGCGGAGGAAAAATATCTTGCTCTATTTATCCTGCTCAATAGATTTGCCAATCTTCATCATCATCATCATCATCATCTACATCATCATCATCATCATCATCATCATCATCATCATCATCGTTGTCGTCGTCGTTCTCGTAGCCGTCGTCGTCTGCAGAGTCTTTGAGATCGAAAGCAACTTTGTTCGATCTCTTCTTCTTCTTCTTCTAGTCATCATCATCATCATCATCATCATCATCATCATCATCATCATCATCATCATCATCATCATCATCATCATCATCATAATCATCATCATCATCATCATAATCATCATCATCATCATCATCATATGTCGTCATCATCCATCATCATAATATTAAGCCTGGATCAATATCGATCATTATTTTACATCTCCTTCTCATCATCCTAATCCTTATCTTCATCATCACCTTGTACAATAATAATATCCTTATAGTATGTCTTCGGAGAAACTTCGCCGCTATTCAGGAAATTCTTTGTCATGGGGTAAGGGGTGGGGGGGGGTGGTGGTGGTTAACTGCGAATGCGTTTAAGGTTTCGGCTCAGCAAGAGGCCTCACCATATCAGGAAGTGCTCTGGTATACCAAATTTTTAGACAGATCATATAAGACTACCGAGCTAGATAGATCACAGGCGCATTAACCAAGTACAATGGATTCTGGAACCTTGATAGGGAAAGTATTAGTGATTCGTCGATAGCATAGGGGTAGCAATAGTATGTACCATAATTATATAAAGGTATATACAGATACCTACTGCTGCTACCCGTATGTTATCGAGGACACACTTTATATTTGATTAATGCCCCTATGGATAGATGGACAGAGTATTCAGAGAGACCATCCCAGTCCACATTTGCTGGTGGCCTCAGGGTTATACTTAGTCTGTTGTTAAGGTAGCTAAAAACATAATAACAGAACAGAGTTTTCTTTTCTTTACCTTTATTGATTCTGCAAGCTTATCCGACAGATTGGGGAAAATCTCATGTCATTTGAATCTTCATCCCAAATCCCTCTGCCAAATTTGAATAATAACATTTTCCAACAATCGCCGAGATTAGGCGGATAGATGAATTTGTAAAGGACAGAGAGTTAAATATTCTTTCACTGCTGCACGGCCGACGAGTGTGTTCAGGTTGATCTGTAGGCCCCAAACACTCTGTTAGGAGATTTAAGTTCATGCTACCCCCTCTGGGATGAAGATAAAGAAGTAGGAAATAAATATCAATTTTCAAAAAAGAATCGTGTTTAACGTTTGTGCAAACAAATTAAAAAAAAAATATTGTTTTGTCAGTCGTGTCGGTACAACAGATAGACCTATTTACTTCGTATAGGCGTATAGGCGTACACCATTTCTGATATTGTCCGTATTGGCTATCTTGATTTATGGGTTTGTTGGTTGGTTGGTTCGTTGTCAGTTTGGTTAGCTGGTTGATTCACTGTGTTACGTTGAAACGCGAACGAAAGTATGTCGGAAGCGTGTACGATAGATCTAATCGTTTCGTTTTGCAAAGTATTCAATAATGGAGTTTATTTACCTTTGATTTGAGTTTGCATTGTTGTTAGGAGAGGCTTTGTATAACGTTGATGATTTGCGTTAGTCGATATTGTTGGAGAATCTTCTGGATCCGTTTGTTTACTAACGATCGAAGCTTCTTGATGGACGTAGATACTGGAGAACATTCTTTTGACATGTATGACGTAAGTCAGTGATGACGATCTTTTATTCGATTGGTGGCAGTGCGTCATTTCTACGGTATTCGAAATCTTTCCGGAAAAGAGAGAGGTTAATTAATCGTGGGCCGAGTTGCTGTTGAGAGATAGAAAAAGTTGTTGATAGTGATTTGGAAAGTTGCTGTGAAAGTTGTTGAGTTGAATTGAGAATTGTATGCAGTTGTTGATGTATGCTGAATAAAAGTGGAAAACTTCATACGTCGACTTTGTGACTTGTATGCTGTTTGGACGGGCTGTGTGAATAAACGAATCTGAGTTACACAACTATCAGGAATTCAAGCATCGGGGCTGAATCAGATACTGATAGAAAACACCAACATCGAACTGAGTGTAACATTTTGGGGGTCAAGCCGCGATTCACGCCATAGCCAAGGGTTCAACTGCTACAACAAGCGAGTCAACGTTACGAGAGGCAGTCATCGAGGGTAGCCGCCAACGAGTTGCGTCGAGAGGGGCCAACATACTGGGACTACATCACCGATAGGTTCGGGTTGACTGCAAGGGCGTGTAGTCGCTGAAGAGTTGCTTCGTGAGCGAACAACAGATCGGGACTACGTGGCTACCGTAAGACTACGTCGAGGGACAGTCTCGGAGCTACATCGCCAGTATTACAGCGAGCGTCGAGCGGACGTCGCGTCTACTTCAGCACAGGAGCGTGTACATCAACACCAGCGTGGTGCAGCGTCGCATACGACGAGGACAGCGGGGCCTGCGTCAGCGAAAGCGACTAGTGACAAGCATCAGCGCTACTGCAGAAAGCGTGCTGTTCTAGAACAGTCTAGAAAGGTACAGCACAGTCAAGAACTTTCCAGAAAAAAAAAAGAACTCTACAGTCAAGAACTTTCTAGAAAAGAACTTTCTTGAAAAGAACTTTCCAGAAGCATCAAGATGGCTGACTTCTGGCAGAAAGGGGTTGAACTAAATCTAAAAGGCAAACAGCTGACGGAGTACGTCAAATGCCAGGAGAGAATATTGCGTGAAGAAAGAGAAGAACAGCGAAGGCGCGAAGAAAGAGAATTGGAAGAGAAGCGTCTAGAAAAAGAAATAGAACTAGAACAGAAGCGTCTAGAAGTAGAAGAGCAGCGTCGCCGTGAAGACAGAGAATTCGAGCTGAAGCGTCTTGAGTTCCAGCTAGAAATGGCGCGTATCCAAAACAATCAGCATGCGCCACAAGTCACCAACGACCATACGGCTCCTAAATTGCCAGCTTTCGTCGACGGGAAGGACCAGATTGACAGTTATCTGGCGAGATTCGAAAGGTTCGCTGAAAGCTCTAATTGGCAACCTCGAGACTGGGCGATTCGACTGAGTGCACTTCTGACGGGGCAAGCTCTCGAAGTTTACACCAGACTGTCGAACGATGACGCCAAAAACTACGACGTCTTGAAAGAGGCCCTGTTGCAGTGCTACAACTTTACAGAGAAGGGCTACCGTAAACGCTTCCGTGAATGCCGGCCCAAGTCAGACGAGACGCCAAAGCAGTTTGTGGAGCGCCTGTCGTCATATCTACACAAGTGGGTGGAGTTATCAGGCGAAATGAAGTCTTACGACAGTCTCCATGACCTGATTGTGAAAGAACAATTTCTCAATGCCTGTCACAAGGACCTAGCGACCCACTTAGAAGAACAAAAGCTGCAGACGCTTAAAGATGTGACTGAGGCTGCTGAAAGATATCTCATCGCTCATGGGAAAACCCTGGGGCCACCCAGCGCGACGAAACATTTTCAGAAGACTGGAAACCATGTGAACCAGATCCAGGGAAGCCAGACGAGCCAGAGACAGACAGACTCCACGCCTCCTCCCAGGGAAGGGCATTCAAGGGGCTGTTTCACCTGCAACGCTACAGACCACAGAGCTTCTAACTGTCCTCAAAACAAAAGTAGCGGACAGCGGAGCAGTACGGACAACGCAGCGGCGGGCAACCGGCAGAGGCGGTTTTCCAATCAACGGCAAACCAGTAGATCTGACCATCAGGTGTGCGGCGGGAGCGTCATTCTTCCGAGTGAGACCGAACGCACAGCTACCCCTGCGGACGTGCAAGAGTGCATGACCGATGGCCAACTTCTTCTTGCCAACGGAAAATCCATCCCCGTCGTCGCCAGCGCAGCTGTGACCGTCCAGAACATGCCTGTTTCAAAGGGACGCGTCGGAAATCATGAAGTGACTGTTTTAAGAGACTCTGGCTGCAGTGGGGTCATCGTCAGAGAAGACCTAATCGCTAAAGAACAGTTCACTGGCGATTCAAAATGGACACTTATGGCCGACAGCAAATGTTTGAAAGCGCTAGTTGCGAAAATTCATGTCAACACCCCTTTCTACATAGGCGAAGTCGAAGCGGTTTGCCTGAAGAAGCCGCTGTACGATTTGATGATCGGGAATATCGACGGCGCGAGACGACCCGACGACCCCGATCCAGAGTGGAGTCCTGCCTCAACCCAACACGTCGAAGTTGTGGAGGAGGATCCATTGCCGTTTCCCGATGGAGACCTTACAGAGCTGCTACGGGACAATGTGGTTACTCCGGCTCAGCCCTGCCGACCAGAGATCGTCGGTGCTGTTACTACCAGGGCCCAGGCCAAGAGAGACAAGATGTCTACGCCACTGAAGGTCGCCGACAACTCCAAAGCTGCCATCGTGGACAGAGATAAGCTGATCCAGCTCCAGGAAGCTGATAGCACCTTAAACAAGTACAGGAACCGCCAAGACCACGTGACCAAAGGCAGTGGTACGGTCTATTTTGAGGTGAAGGCCAAGATCCTGTACCGAATCTTCCAGCACCCGAGGGTCAACGGAGGGAAACCACTGCATCAAGTCTTGGTACCGTTACCCCTAAGGCGCCAGGTGATGGAAGTAGCGCATGACTCAATCATGGGAGGTCACCTGGGTATCAAGAAGACGTCGGATAGAATCCAGGCGGTGTTCTACTGGCCAGGACTTCATGCGGACGTCAGCCGATTCTGCCGATCATGTGACATTTGCCAGAAGACCATACCTCGAGGAAGGGTCCCGAAAGTGCCTATGCAGAGGATGCCTCTGATCGACCGACCTTTCAAGAGGGTGGCCTTAGACTTAATCGGCGAAATAAGACCTCCGAGTGAAGAAGGTCATCGATGGGTACTGACTTTAGTAGACTATGCGACTCGGTACCCAGAAGCAGTGCCACTGAAGAAGATTGACACTGAAACTGTAGCAGAGGCACTGGTGGACATGTTCAGTAGACTTGGAGTGCCTGAAGAAATTCTGACAGACCTCGGGACGCAGTTCGTCTCTGACTGTATGAAGGAGGTCAACAGACTGCTGAGCATCCGGCATTTAACTACGACACCCTACCATCCAATGTGCAACGGGCTTGTCGAAAAGTTCAATGCTACGTTGAAGTCCACCTTGAAGAAACTGTGCAGCGAGCAGCCCAGACAATGGCATCGCTACATCAACGCCTTACTTTTCGCCTACAGAGAAGTACCGCAGGAGTCCACCGGCTTTTCTCCGTTCGAGCTGCTGTACGGAAGAACCATCCGAGGGCCGATGCACATCCTAAAAGAACTGTGGACGAAAGAAGTAGACACCCCAGAGGTGAAGAACAGCTACCAGTACGTGTTTGAGCTACGGGAGAAGCTGGAGCAGACTCTCGAGATAGCCAGAGAAAACCTGAAGAAGTCCCAGGACTGTGGAAAGCACTATTATGATCGTAGGGCTGTGAACAGGAAGTTTAAACCTGGCAACAAAGTGCTGGTGCTGCTACCTACTGATCACAATAAGTTGCTGATGCAGTGGAAAGGCCCGTACGAAGTGGAGACCGTGGTGGGGATCAACGACTACAAGGTGAAGGTCGGCCAGCATTCCAAGATATACCACGCCAACCTCCTCAAGCTGTACGTGGAAAGGCCATCAGAGACTGTGCATGTGGCAACAGCAGCTGAGATCGACAACAGCTTTGATAGCGAGGAACTGTTGGAACTTGGAGACTTCCACAGCAAAGAAGGCATCGATGATGTTAAGCTAGGACCAAGCTTGATGGAAGGTCAAAAGATGGAGCTCAAGGATCTTATGGGCGAGTTTCCCCACAACTTCAGCGATGTCCCTGGCTCTACAACTTTGGTCGAACACGAAGTCCACCTCACTTCGAATATCCCTGTTCGATCCAAGCCCTTCCCGATCCCCTTCAAGGCCCGTGAATCCTTGAAGAAAGATATCGATGAGATGCTGAAGATGGGCATCATCAGGGAGTCCAGTTCCCCCTACGCGTCCCCTGTCGTGGTCGTGAAGAAGAAGGACGGCAGCAACAGAGTATGCATCGACTACAGGAAGGTTAATAAGATCACCGTCTTCGACCCTGAGCCGATGCCTACCGCAGCAGACCTCTTCCGCCAACTATCGGGGAGTAGAATCTTCTCAAAGATTGACCTCAGCAAGGGTTATTGGCAAGTCCCCGTGCGTCAACAGGACATACCAAAGACTGCTTTCATAACTCCTGATGGGACGTACGAGTGCCTAAGGATGCCCTTTGGCATGGTCAACAGCGGAGCTACCCTGAAGAGAGGAATGAGGAAGATGCTCAAAGGGATGGACAACGTCGTGTGTTACTGGGACGACCTGCTAGTCCACACCCGCACCTGGGAAGAGCATCTGCAGACCTTGAGGGAGCTGTTTCACCGTCTAACAGAAGCTAACCTGACCGTGAGACCCAGTAAGTGCATTCTGGGGACTGACAACGTCGACTTTATCGGCCATTCGCTGAAAGAAGGACAAAAGGGGCTTCTGCTAGAAAACGTCACTAAAATTCTGAACGCTCCACGTCCCCAAACAAAGAAGCAAGTACGATCTTTCCTGGGATTGGCTGGGTATTATAGGGAGTTCGTACCGAACTACTCAGCCATCACAGCACCTTTGTCGGACCTGGTGCGGAAAGGCTGTCCAAACCAAGTGCAGTGGGGACCGTCTCAGGAGAGGGCATACCAGACTGTGCGCGACCTCCTTTCGAAGGATCCGGTGCTACGACTGCCTGACACTTCCAAAGAATTCGTCTTAAGAACAGACGCAGCGGACGAAGGCATCGGCGCCATACTGATGCAAGAACACGAAGGGAAACTATTTCCGGTCAGTTACGCCAGCAAGAAGCTGTCCAGGGCTGAGAAAAATTACTCGACCATGGAGAAAGAGTGCCTTGCCATCATATGGGGAATCCGGAAGTTCGAACTGTACCTTCAAGGAGTGAAGTTCGTGCTACAGACTGATCACAAGCCGCTAACTTACTTGAACTCTGCCAAGTTTGTGAACAGTCGGATCATGAGATGGGCTATGTACTTGCAGAACTTTAACACGCGAGTAGAATCTATCAAAGGATCGGACAATGTTGGTGCGGACTTCCTCAGCAGAGTGTGTGAGTAAAGAACATTGACTGTGTGGATGAACTGTGAACATTGACAATATCCAGATAGACCTGAAGATGAAAACCATTGACTCTTTGTGAATGAACTGAGAACGTTGATAGTGTTCAGACAGTCTGAAATAAGTTTTAATTGTGGACTTTGTTTGTGCATTACGTTTCAACGTTGTTGAAAGAAATTGGGTAAATTTCTTCTTGAGTGGGGGGTTATGTTACGTTGAAACGCGAACGAAAGTATGTCGGAAGCGTGTACGATAGATCTAATCGTTTCGTTTTGCAAAGTATTCAATAATGGAGTTTATTTACCTTTGATTTGAGTTTGCATTGTTGTTAGGAGAGGCTTTGTATAACGTTGATGATTTGCGTTAGTCGATATTGTTGGAGAATCTTCTGGATCCGTTTGTTTACTAACGATCGAAGCTTCTTGATGGACGTAGATACTGGAGAACATTCTTTTGACATGTATGACGTAAGTCAGTGATGACGATCTTTTATTCGATTGGTGGCAGTGCGTCATTTCTACGGTATTCGAAATCTTTCCGGAAAAGAGAGGTTAATTAATCGTGGGCCGAGTTGCTGTTGAGAGATAGAAAAAGTTGTTGATAGTGATTTGGAAAGTTGCTGTGAAAGTTGTTGAGTTGAATTGAGAATTGTATGCAGTTGTTGATGTATGCTGAATAAAAGTGGAAAACTTCATACGTCGACTTTGTGACTTGTATGCTGTTTGGACGGGCTGTGTGAATAAACGAATCTGAGTTACACAACTATCAGGAATTCAAGCATCGGGGCTGAATCAGATACTGATAGAAAACACCAACATCAAACAGAGTGTAACACACTGATTGATTTGTTCTTTGTTTCTTTCTGTGGTCTTTCCGTCTGTCTTTCAGTGTGTTTCCATCCTTTTTTTATTGGGGGGAGGAGGGGATATATACCCAAATAATATCAATATTAGTGAGGTAATGCGTCTATATAATATAGTCTTTTCTTCGCAAAACAAAACAAAAATCAAGTTGTATTCTCTTGTTTGTCCAATGACTTATTTCATTTGTTATCACTATTTATACCATTATTCTGTACACTGATGTAGAATTTAATAATATTCTAACCGACTTCATTGGTGGTAATAATCACCGTGTTCGTTTAATTTTATGTACTTTTGGCAGCAGGGATAGCTCCGTGGCTCGGGCCGCAAGTACTGTGTACGTGCGTCCTGGGCGACATGAGATCGAATCCTAACTTCAGCAAACTTTTGTTTGTACATGTTGGGTTCGTGTTCAGGTAGAGCTTGTCGGACAGGCGCCCGCATCGGTCTGGTGAATGTGCGAGCACGCCTCTCTCTCTCTCTCTCTCTCTCTCTCTCTCTCTCTCCCTCACAACCACACATTCATATTCTCATATGTGAAGTATACAGAGGGCGACGCCATATTAGGTTTTGGTAGTTCTCACATTACATTACATTACATTACATTACATTACATGGTTATTGCTTTAGGTCCAGCGGACTCTTCCGAGCCAAATCAGGACCGGACAACCCCTGATCCGCATAAAAGATCTGCTGAAACAACCCTAGTGGTAAAACTGAAAGCTCTCCACCAGCCAGTCACTTTACAATAAAGACATCCCACGCAGGGGACGCTGAGGCTGTACTCTAATTTATCGAACCCCCATTTACAAAAACAAAATAGAATACAAACATCATTATAAATTATCAACAAAACACATACATATAAAATGCCTACATTGCTAAATAATAACATCATAGGAAGCCCTAGTGACCACCTGGCAGAAAGCGTCCAATATTCCCAAGCTGATCCAACAGACCTCATACACAAATAAGGAGTCTTGTCCCGGAAGAGTTTTCAAGAAAAAAGGTAGGTGACTGGTCTAGCGAAGAAGAAGATAGAATAGCATATTGATAGAACAGAGCAGGAATGAGAAAGAGCAAATGAGAAAGACAGCGACAGTGGGAATTTAAAGCACTAAATTTCCAGAAAGTGGGGATACTATTTATACTGAAACCCCCGGCACCCCAACGGGGGTAGGGTAGTTCTCACATTGGGATACGTGTGCTTGTGGTTCGTCCCCTGAGCAGCTTGTCCATCTCTCTGAAAGTGTGTGAGCTCTCTGCGCTTGTAATTGCGCTGTATAAGAACAATCCTTTTTTTTTCTCGTGTTGACGTTTATAGTTTATCCTAGTTCGGTTTGAGGACACAAAGCCACAAAGTTATAATTTTCATTCTTTAGTCTAGTTGTTTTTGTTGGTAAAAAATTAACGTCAAACATCTATCAAGTTAAGGATTCTTCGTCATATTCATCTTCTCCGTATGAAATTTCCAGTTTAGATTCTAAAAACAGATTGTGTTTCATATAATTTAATGATGGGAAGTGTAAATTACCCATTGAAATACATCATCATCATCATCATCATCATCATCATCATCATCATCATCATCATCATCATCATCATCATCATCATCATCATCATCATCATCATCATCGTCAAACACCAATGGATGTTGCTTCTGTCTCAGTTTTAAAATGAAATGTTGTTTTGTTGCTGCTGTTATGGGTTTACTACAGAAGACAACAAGTTGTTTATTTAACTCAGAAATAGATGACTTTCCATCATTTTATATCTGAGCTGTTGATGATGCAGGGTGTGATGTGATAGCCGGAGCTCTTAGTGTTAGGATGCGGAATGTTGGGGTGGGGTGGGGTGGGGTGGGGGAGTGGCGCGATAGAAATAGAGGGTGGGTGGGGGGGGGGGAGTGGCGCGATAGGCTTGTACGTTCTTCAAAATTATGTGGTCAACGTCTATGAATAGGCTTACCTCCTTCGAGATCATTAAGATGTGCTTTGTTGTATTGTGTAATAATAATAATAATAATAATAATAATAATAATAATAATAATAATAATAATAATAATAATAATAATAATAATAATAATGGATGCTATTGGCACCTTATTCTTAAATCAGACTCAGAACGCGGCGATATGTAACCATCATATACAGGCTCACAACAAACACATATGTATCACTGAAACATGTGGCAGTGGTGTAAAGGCAAGTCGCTAGTACAAGACGGAAAGAAAATGGAATTTTATTTTGAAATTTTAGACAGACGGCATCCGATACCTTCTTTAAAAATGACGTCACGATGATTACGTCATTCAATTTGGGTAAGTTTGGTTTTACCTTGGAGGCACAGGTAACATCTAAGCACAAACCAAACTTGAATCAAACCCCTCCAGTAGTTTGGGACAAATAGGATTAGAAAAAAAAAAAAATACAACAAATTATGCCGTCACCATGATGACGTCATCCGATATGCATACTTTTTAGTCATCTGGCAGGGTTCTATGTTTCCTACCCAAATGCCAAGTTTCAAAGAGATCCGTCTATTGGGTTCAGAGAAAAATGCGCTAATGTCACATCCGGACGGACATCGGACGCTGGACGGGCCCTGAACGGACGTTGGACGGACAACGCCTAAAAAAGGTACTTACCGAGGTTTACAGCTCGGGAACTAATAAATATGTCATAATTATGTTTTCTCCATTTGAACAGCAAACTTGTTCCATAAAGTGTGTAGTTCTTGGCATGGATGTCCAAGTACGATCATTA
Organism: Oncomelania hupensis; assembly: GCA_036898135.1. Lineage (NCBI taxonomy): Eukaryota > Metazoa > Mollusca > Gastropoda > Littorinimorpha > Pomatiopsidae > Oncomelania > Oncomelania hupensis. Next base: position 36,668,430 of record CM072514.1, on the reverse strand, counting down.
TACTATAATAATATGTGATCTGAGCAGAAAAAAGGGCTGTAAGCTGCTTAGGATGTGTATGTCCCTTGTGCACCATGCCAGCACGTTTCTCATCAAAAGACAAGTTGAACAGTAAACACCACAACACCGCACAAACCATCCAGTATTTGGGGGAAAATTATAGTTCCACCTTTCTGCACTCTCTCTATCTCCAAATCTCTCTCGCTCTCTCTCACTCTATCTCTCACTCACTTTCCAAATGTAAATATAAGTGTGTCTGGGATAGGGTTCACAGTGCCCCAATTTCAGTCTGTTTTTGACTCTGTAATCTGAAATGTTATTATCACTACATAAACAGCAGTTGTTGAAATAATGATAGTTTGTATTAATACCAATATCATCTCTTTCTCTCCCCCCCCACTTTCTCTCTCCCTCCCTCTTTCCCACCAACCCTCTCTCTTTCTTTCCCACCCTCTCTTCTCATTGACGATTTACAATGCATGGCCTTCACAAAATGACATATTTAACCAAAAAATATCCTGTTGCTGCCAAATTAAATAATGTTGCTACCGCCAAATTTATTATCTCGTTGTTGTCAAATTAATTACATTGTTGTTGCCAAAATGCCTTACCCCATCCCGCATATGAGGCAACACCACAAACAAAGAAGAACCCCCAAAATAAGGATAGCCCAGGCCCAACAAACATATAAAGAAGTACACTGGTTTACTGTGTATGGTGCAAATGCTCGCGCAAATGCTCGCGCGTTTGCTATATCTCGCCTCCCATACCGACCACCGCGTAAATGCGCACTGTCCATTTCATTGTTAGATGTTGTGTTCTGGTTTAGTGAGGACACATAATGTGCTGACTGAAACCTTTCTTCAGAAATTGACCGTCATTTGCAACATGCATCAACCTCTACAAAAGCAATTTTGTTTAATGAAACTGTTTACAGCTGAAGTCAGTTTGTTTAATAATAATAATAATAATAATAATAATAATAATAATAATAATAATAATAATAATAATAATAATAATAATAATAATAATAATAATAATAATAATATAAATAATAATAATAATAATAATAATAATAATAATAATAATAATAATAATAATAATAATAATAATAATAATAATAATAATAGGGTATTTATATAGCACTTTCCCTAATTACATCAGTTCAAAGCGCAGTTCTCACGCATTTATACTTAACGTGAACATCGAAACACATACGAAAAAAAGTGAAACAAAAACGAGATACTAATAAATTATGCAAAGACGTAATACAAACATGAAAAAGAATATGTACAAGTCAAATAGAAAAGACGAGGGAGGGATGGAGGGAGGGGAATGAGGAGAGCAGCATAGGAGTGAGAGGGCTGGGGGCGTGCGGTGTGACGGCGGTGGTCTGAATCAGAAAAGAAGGAATGATGATGGTGATGGGAGGCGAGGTGAGACATTTGTAAGGAAGAGACGAGTTTTTAAGTTGGACTTTAAAGTAGCTATGTTCGGAGAGCTGCGAAGAGAAAGAGAGGAAGAGAGTTCTAAGTTGAAGGACCAAGCACTGAGAAAGGTCGACAGCCTGCAGCGGAGAGTTTGTAGCGGGGTATTTGTAGCATGACTGAGGGTGTCAGATGAAGAACGAAGATTTCTAGATGGCCTGTAGAAGTGAATGTTCTGGGGGATGTAGGAAGGGACTAATCCATGGATGCACTTGTAACAGAAAGTACAGATTTTGTAGGCAATCCTCTGAGCTACAGGAAGCCATGGAGAGAATGTAGGAGGGGTGTGATATGATCATATTTGTTTCATTTTGAAAACCAGACGAGCAGCTAAGTTCTGAACACGTTTGGAGCTGATGAACAGAAGAGAAAGGAAGTTCAGCCAGAAGAGAGTTACAGAAGTCTAAGCGTGACAGGAGAAGAGAAGAAATGAGTGTGGCTGAGTGTCAGTGGTCAGGTGCTTGCGGTCAAGGCCTATTCTATGGAGCTGAAAGTTGTATGTTTCACAGGTTTTGCGGATGAATTCTGACACGGAGAGGGTGTTTTCAAGGATGACGCCAAGGTTTTTGACAGAGTATGACATAGAAATAATGGTTTGGCCAAGAGTGACAGTGTCTACAGGTTGTGTTTAGTACCTGTGAGCATAACTTCAGTTTTGTTAGCATTGAGCTTGAGCTTGTTGGCAGTTATAAATGTTTTCAAAGCTGTCAGAAGTTTTCGTCAGAATAGATGGAAGGTTTTGTTAGCATTGAGCTGGAGCTTGTTGGCAGTTAAAAATGTTTTCAAAGCAGTCAGAAGTTTTTGTTTTCAAAGCAGTTTGAAGTTTTCGTCAGAAAAGATGGAAGGTTTTGTTAGCATTGAGCTGGAGTTTGTTGGCAGTTATAAATGTTTTCAAAGCAGTCAGAAGTTTTCGTCAGAATAGATGGAGGAGTTGAGGAGTGTCACATTTTTTAGCTGTGTATCGTCTGCGTAGAAATGGTGGAAAGTGTAATGGTTTTGGATGATCTTAGACAGAGGGATGTGTAAAGGGTGAATAGAACAGGGCCTAGAATTGACCCCTGCGGAACAACGAAGACAAGTCTGGACGGTTCAAAAAGGTAATTGTTGATGTAGACAGATTGGAAACGATCAGAAAGGTAAGAATAGAACCAGCTTAGGGCACAGTCCTTTATTTCAAAAGAGTTCTGAAGGCGGTGAAGGAGGATGGAGTTTGATTGATTGATTGATTGTTGCTTTAGGTCCAGCGGACTCTTCCGAGCCAAATCAGGACCGGACAACCCCCGATCCGCATAAAAGATCTGCTGAAACAACCCTAGTGGGAAAATTGAATGCCCTCCACCGGCCAGTCACTTTACAATAAAGACATCCCACGCAGGGGACGGCTGAGGCTTTACCCCAACTAATCAAACCCCCGGTTACAAAAACAAAATAGAATACAAACATCATTATAAATTATCAACAAAACACATACATATAAAATGCCTATATTGCTAAATAATAACATCATAGGAAGCCCTAAATAATAATAATAATAATACAGGATGCTATGTAAGCCCTAGTGACCACCCGGCAGAAAGCGTCCAACATTCCCAAGCTGATCCAACAGACCTCATACACAAACAAGGAGTCTTGTCCAGGAAGAGTTTTTAAGAAAAAAGGAAGGTCACTGATCTAGCGAAGAAGAAGATAGTATAGCACATTGATAGGACAGAGCAGGAATGAGAAAGAGCAAATGAGAAAGACAGCGACAGTGGGAATTTAAAGCACTAAATTTCCAGAAAGTGGGGGTACTATTTATACTGAAACCCCCGGCACTCCAACGGGGGTACTGTTGCCGCAGTGAATCGGTCATGCCTATAAAGGAAAGACAGGTTTTCAACTGGGGCTTAGAGGGGCCGGGTAGCTCAGTTGGTAAGAGCGTCTTGCTGGTAACCGAAAGGTCGCTGGTTCGAATCCCGGATTGGTCAACGTGTGATCATATTATTTTCTCCTTTACCAACAACTGGCCCGCTGGTGTCAGTATAAATCGGTCCAGTAGTCACCTACATGCGAAAGTGTCGTGTGACTATAATCTACAAACAACAACAACAACAACTGGGGCTTTCACTTTTCCCTGTATAGGTTAGAACAATCTACAGTGACAAGATTGCTCATGACCCCAAGGGGTGAGGATGGAGTGATCGATTGTGTAGTATAGAAAGCGGCTGAGAGATCGAGAAGGGTCAACAAAGAGATTTTACCAGAGTCGGTGGCAGAGGCAGAGGGTTCACGACGTGAAGAAGAGCTGATTCAGTGGAATGGTCAGAACGGTAGGCAGACTGAAATTGACAGAGCAAGTTGTTGGATGAGGGATGATGGTTGAGCGGTTTGAGGACATCCTTCTCCAAGAGTTTGGATAGGAAAGGGAGATTAGAAACAGGGCGGTATACTTGTTTGTTGTACTATTTAACTCGAGTTCTTCGTCCTCCCTTTGGTTTTCCATCCATATATATCCCCATCTTTCTGTGACTCAATGCCCCAAGCAACTTTGGTACAATAATGAATGTAAATATACATGAAATAACCATTATATATCATTACATATCTCAAGGCCTCGCGGCGCAGTGAATTAGTCGCCAGTTTCCTATACCGAAGATCGCGGGGTTCGATTATTGCTAGAACTTATGTGATTTAGGTAGGAGACTATAGAGGTCACCGAGGGTTTTCCCCGGGTACTCCCGTTTCCCCCCTCCCTTCAATAATGGATGCAGTCAATCTAAAATTTCCGAAATACACATTTGATTGCCTCTGCGTCTTCTATTAGCAATCTCCCTGCCTTTACACCACACGTTTAAGTGTTAGATGTGTTTGGTGTGTGAGTGTGTGTGTGAGTGAGTGAAACAAGTGATCGTGTATCTTGGTATAGTGATTTGGGGGAAAGCGTATATATAGCATCCATTATTATTATTATTATTATTATTATTATTATTATTATTATTATTATTATTATTATTATTATTATTATTATTGTTATTATTATTATCATTATTATTATCATTATTATTATTATTATTATTATTATTATTATTATTATTATTATTATTATTATTATTATTATTATTATTATTATTATTATTATTATTATTATTATTATTAAACCCTTAAGAATTTGCGTGACTGGTTTCTTTCTTTTACCTACCAGCATTCATTCTACGTAAATAAGTAACTAATTAAACAAATAAATAAATAAATATAAACACGTAAATAATTTTTTTTAAATTTAATAAAACACTTAAAAGAAAAAATTAGTAAACAAAAACATGTAAAACAATATAACATTCATACTAACTAAATTAATAGTTAAATAAATAGTTAAATAAAATAAAATACAAATTAAATAATTACTAAAATGCAATTTGTAAATTAAAAAACCACACATACTACATATGCATAAGTGAAGAACAACAAAATAATAATAATATTCCATGGACAACATCTCATAGGAAAATACGTGCAATGTCGAATTTTCCTTACTATAATTATCATAGAGTGCATCGGCTGCATCAGAACTGCGTGTAGTAAACAAGTTTCTCATGATATGGTGGAAAGAAAGCCTTGAGAATCTGGGCCATTCTGACCGTGTCACTAAGGCGCTATATAAAGGACACAATGTTCCTGTCCAATTTTCCCCAAAATCTCTCTTTCTCCTTGCATTTGACTTGTAGAATATCCATTTGGATATTATGGTATGTAGCTCCTTAATATATGTCTGGGTCACAGGTGCTTGTTTCTGGACACGCGAGCGCCTGTGCCAGTTACGTGTCTCCTTTTGGTTATATGACGCTCGTGTGTCCAGATACAAGCGCCTGTGGTCTTGATCACAGCGGTTGTTTAACATTTTGTGTGTTACAGATTTAAAAAAAAAAAAAGAAAGAAAAGGTAAAGGTAGTCCCATAGCCTTGTGGCCGTAGGGGAGCGTGATTTTGGAGATCACACTTATCTTGGGCCAGCGTAATGAGGGTGATGCCCATCTCTCTCCCTCGATGCTTTACCTTCCCCACCCTTAAGAGAGTAGGTACTCAGTCACAGTTGAGTCAACTGGGGGCGTTGTTATATGTCGCTTCACGGTTTGCGGTCACCCATCCAAGTGCTAACCGCATATCGTTAAAGCATATATTGCGACACAGTAGCGAGTGATCCAACCACTGCGCTATCCGACACGTGTTACAGATAGTGTTTCATTTTGTTGTTTGTTTGATTAAACTTTTTTTTTAAAAATTATAAATAGGTTATTTTTAAATATTTTTGGTTTTGCATTATTGTGTGTATGAGTGTGTGTGTTGGTGTGGTGTGTGTGTGTGTGTGTGCGTGTGGTTGTGTGCTATGTTGTGTGCGTGTGTGTTGTATTGCGTTGTGTGTGCGTGATTTAAATGGAAAATCTAAAACATAAAATTGGTTGAACTGATTGAATTGAAATAACGTGCTCACAACTGTCCACAACAACCAAAAACGATACACACACACGCACGAAAACACGCACACACACACACACACACACACACACACACACACAAGCGCGCGAACATACATATATACAAGAAAGCAATAACAATTTTTCATTGCAAGACTCGTTTCCTTATGGAAGGGTTGGGGTAGGTAAGGAGAGTTGTGGGGGAAGGGGAGGTATGTGTATGTGCACGTAAGCCCTATCAAACAGTTAAGGGAGAATGAATTATCTGGGTCGATGTGACCGTGTCTGCGCGTTTGTGTGTCAAGTTTGGGAGGCGTCCGGATCGTGTTTCAGTTCCAGAAAATCGTAAACATCTGCAAGTTGATCTTTTCTCACTGCTCGGGAACAGCTTGACACTGCTCTCTGTATGTTAATATTTCAGCAGATATTTATTATATCCACCCTCAACTCCCCTCCCCCCCCCCCCCGCCTCTCACAGCCCCATTCCTTATCCCTTGCCCCCAGGCCTAACCTTTGTCTTATTTATATTTATTCATTTGGCATGGGACAAAATGATCGCGTTCTCAGACAAAGGGTCTCTCAATAAAAGTAGCTTCAGTTTTCTCTCCAGATCTCTCTTTACAGCAGAGAGAAACAAAATATGATTCATCGACAAATTCGGGGAACGTAATTTTAGTCACTGTGTCTCTATGTTAGTGAGTCAAGTTTGTGATCTAGTTAAGCATCGTTTCCGTCTCAGTGTAGAAATCCTTTCGGTCATCAAGACTCGACTTTGTTTTTCAACCTTTATGCATGCACGTACACGATAAAAATAAACTAGCTGTGTCGACCGAGAAACGGAAAAATAATCAAGATTATTTTAACCGGCTTCCCCGTAAAAATTTTAAAACCGGTTTCCGATTCGGGTTGTTTGTACGCTGGCGGGAGGATAAGGGGCCTAAAAGTCCATGCTGCAAATTACCAGACTGTTGATGCCAGTGCTTTTTTCCCCTCCAGATAAAAGAGGTAAAATGTGTGGGTAGATCTATGTAATATTCACGCAAGTAAGTTTTTTTGTACGATGCCTCCCCGCATTATTGCTTGAAAAACTAACACCTTCAAGTCAGGTCTTTTGGCTGCAGAATCTCTGAATTTCTACACCATTGTTTGATTTGATAACGTGTTGAATTTATCGAGTTCGAGTCACCAGCTAACAAACAAATGCTCTAATTGTATGACTTCCACTAATGACCATGTATGTGAAAACGCCTGCAAAATTTACTGTTTCTCCGCAGACTCAAGCAAAGCTCCTTCTCATCCTCCTCTTCTGTTCACACTCTTACGTCATATATATCTCAATCTGTCTGCATACACTGTTTTGATTTCTTGCTTGACCAATGGTTGTACACCCAACGTTTAAGATCATACATCACCTTCTTTGGTGAAAGATGACATCGAGAAAGACAAACATAATGAGAAAGGGGTTTGGTGGGGTGAGGGGGGTGGAGGAAGGGGTGGAGAGGGAGGTAGGGGGTGTGGAACAAAAATGATTTTGACTGGCAAACAGACTCGTGCCTGAACATACCTCTGACGGTGGATTCTTTTCCAAATTATAGTTGTTGTGACGGGTTTTTTATTGTTGCTGGGCTCTGCACAATGGACTGCTATTACCTCCTCGTCTTAGTCGGTGGGGATCGCTAGTAATCTCCCTTTGACTTCACTTAATACATTTATTTGTTTAGCTCGGTCTGTGTTTAGGCTGGGGTACAGAGATAGATAGAAAAATTGTAAAAAGATCACTGTCACACTAGCTTTCACACGGCTATGAATCATATGTAGTCCAGCCACTTGATAACAGTAAAAATCACACATTTATTTCCTATACTCTATACACGATCTTCGAAGTACGAAACTAACTTAAAAGTTCAATTGTCAATGCGAATGGTTCGCTCGCTGATAATCTAGGCAGCTACTTTTTCTTCATCGAGCACTGGCTACTTTCTTCCTTAAGGGTCAGCGTTTTTGAAGAGTGGACTACTGTGGTCCTGTTTATACAGAGTTTTAGTGCACTTAGCGAAGATGCACTTAACTTCGTTGTTGAAGCGCTGCGTTGAGGTCGCTTCCGGGACAATCTGTGTTGTCGTGGCTTGTGGTCGACGGGTGGGCTATCTGCGCACAATGTGGTAGATGCCTTGGCAGCCAACTATAAGCGTCGATTAGGTTCTGTCCGTTGCTGAGTTGGGCTCACGATATAACGCCTGCTCGTCTGTAACATATGAGACGAAATTCTGCACAACCCCGAATAATAGGTCTGTGCAGAGCGTCTTACTGAAGGCCAAAGTAGCCCTCAGTGATAGCTCCACATCTCTATACATAAGCGACGAACATTCTGCTAAGTCCGTGGTCCACTGGAATCTCCACTCTAACTTCCTATACATATACAAATATAAATCGTGGCTAACTATACACATAAAGAAATAATAGGCCTAATATTATAAACATTCACGGGTACAGCCACTGGTCTGCAAGCATACATACAGGTTAAACAACAATGGATCCGTACATAATACAACATGGCGTCGGCCGGTCATGCTTGCCTCGTGGTTGGATTCTTCCACATGGTCACGCAAAGTCGGACTAACAATTCATTATATGCATAGCAAATTCCACACACATAATTCAACAATAATATAAATACATCACGATGAAACAGAAGTATGTTCATTTACCTGTTTGACAATGTCAGGCCGTGGCTACTTGACTGAATTCGAATATTCAACAAGTACTGCTGTCTAATCTTCTCAGGAGAGATTCTGTCAGAGAGTACTGTGTACTGCTCAGCGTTTCAAACTCGACTGACCTTCTATCTGGCTTTGCCTGAATCGGCCAGAACTGGTTCTATCCAATCTACCTGTGTTCTATTGGATGAAAAATCCAAGTGGATGTAAAATTCGAAACACGATCGTAGGCTGCGATGATGTCACTACACGGCTCGCGTCAGCTCGCAGTGTGTGCACACATCAGTTATACCTTAATCGTCTGCTATAGACCACAGTAACCTTCTAAGTTTTACTACTGACTAAACAAGCAAAATCTCAAATGCAGTGGAAACGGGGCTCCCGTGACAGTTGTGTAGGATTTTCCTCATAGAGCTGACTGTGAGAAAGACAAAGTATGTACTGTCTACATATGGAAGTATAGAACAAAACCTTATCTTTGTTTTTACCTTTTTGTCATGCAGGGCGCCCGGTATTTGGAAGCGGCGTACATGATTACGCTATACCTGCGGCAGACTGCATGCAAGTGCTCTTATTCTTATCTCTGGATCCGGTGCAATCGTTAAAGTAACATTAGAAATGCACTACTGACCGACATTTTTTCAATCCAGCCTAAACTGTAGTCTATATCCTTGTTGTTTTTGCTATGTTACGCATGCTTCAGTTCACACACAAACACACTGTCACACACACAACACAAACACACACACACTCACACACACACACGCACATCACAGGTTGTGCACTGAAAGATTGCGACGCTCATTTAAGGAGTACACATGTTGCTGGCGTCATCAGCATCGTCTCGATGTGTGTGAGTAACACATTCTCGGGGAATGCGGGCGGGGGGAGGACATCGCTCGTAACGCTAATTCTTGTAAACTATTGCCGTTAACTATCCCGTATTACGTCCAGTCAGTGAGAAAACTCTTCATCTATGAAAGTAGGCCAGTACTTAAATCATAACCGTTGAACTTTTGTAAAACTTCTGAGATGCGGCACCGTCTCGAATGCCTTCTAAGGTCGGGATATACAACATCGACTGGGATACCTTCATCCAAGGAGGACCCCCACTCATTTATCGTCACCAGTAACTGAATGACGCATGACCTGCCCCTGGAAAAGCAAACTCGTCATCCGGTTAGAAGGCCTTTATAGACAAAGAAGTAGTAGCACAAAGGGTCTCTAAACGACTCCCTCAAATACCTTACGCCGCACCGAAGTGAGGCTAACCGGGCGATAGTTCCCCGGAGAACTCTCTCTTATCACCTTTTCCTAAAGACAGGTTTGCATAATATTTGTGCATCTTTCCTCAGTCGACCTGTTTTGGTGTCTTATCTTTGTCTGAAAATTCCGGCGAAAAAAAAAAAGAAAAAAAAAAGACAGACATCAGTACAAGCTAATGTCGAGTTTCTTTGTCCCCTGCTGACGCAGGTTTCTAATATATAGTTGATAGTGCGCATGGTTTAGGATAAGCGGAAAACTACACGGACAATATTATAGCACTGAGGCCAAATGCTTTAGAACATGAACTTCGTCGCGCACTGTACCATATTATTTAAAGGGACTAACTTTCCCACACTTAACCGTCATAGATCCATTTTCAAATTCACATTGAGTGTCGCCCCACAAAATAAAAAAAAAACTCTTTCTTTTTCTTTTTTTTTAAAAAGTAAAGTTTTTATATAAATTCATAAATTCGTATGTGTATGTGCATATTAATAGGATATCAAGGTTGATTCTAAAAATAACACCGCCACGAATTGTATAACACAGCACAGTTGTCTGTTTACAGGCCAAAGAAGAGAAGTTGAAAATTCAAAGCTTAGCAGTCGGTGTACACAAAAAAGTGCCCATTATGTTGTTTGTTGTCGGTGTTTTTTTTTTTTTAAATAATGTGGCCACTATGCTAGCTCCCAAGTAAACATTGTCAGGAAAAAATAAACAATCCTTGAGATCCAAGTCTTTATAAAATAATAATATATTTTTTTAAAACACCATTGTTTCATACTCAATATTTTTTTTTAAAAGGTACCAATTTTTACCACGCTCACTCCTCAGACCACGTGTTACATTCACAGTAAAAAAAAAAAAAAAAAAAAAAGAAGCTTGTTATTTGTTAAAAAAAATCTTTCAAAAGTATATATATTTATTTATTTTTAAATAAATAAATTCATAGTTTTGTGTGCCTAAAAATAGCTCCCGCTGTAGCGCTAAAAATAGCATCTAGCAGTAGAGCATAAAGCGTCCTGGCCTAGCATTACACAGGGGAAATAACTCCCTGTCAGACCAGAATTGGAAAAGTCAAACTTTAGCGGTTGGCCTTGAGCAACGAAAGCCCACTTTATCATTGTTTTATGTAATAACAATGCGGATTTTAGGCTAAACTCATTTAGGCCAAAAGTAAACACAGCCTTCCAATTTGGGGCACTTTTTTCATTTCAATTTTCAATTCAATTCAATAATTTATTTCACACTTAAAGTCTATTTATGTACATGTTATTTTAGACGCTTTTATTCTCACGCATAAACATATAAACATCCATTAACCATTTTAAAAAATGGGTAGTGTGTGGGGGGGAGTTGAGGGTGAGGGTGAGGAGGAGTAACCTCTTCGATCGTCTCCGCCATTTAATTCTACCGCCGCTATACATGTAAGGCCCTATTTTGTTTTCCATTAATTATATCTGTCCTTCTGCATATAATGTATGGACTGGAAGCAATTCCACTGCCAGGGAAGCATAAACGTTTACTAATAATTCAAGGAACATTCAGGTACAGACTGTATTTGAGATGGCACAAAAGAATCTGGAAATTTTACTGTTTTGTAGGGAAATTTTATTGTAGTTTTAAGATATTGTGGTTTTGTGATTTTGTTAAAGCCTAAATGAACAAAAGTAAAGGTTACGCTTTCAGATGAAAGTACAAACCCAGCTTTGGTCTGTGTACGCAAGCATGCCACTACACAGACTTTTACAGATCTTTACACCCACCCATGTCTTAGACGGGTGAGTGTCAAATACCCTAACAAACCTAGAAATACATACCGAGAAATACACAGCCAAAAAGCACCATGCACCCTTGCCCCAGACTCCACACCTCTCCCCTTCCCGTCTGCCTTCCCTGCCCATCTTAGGTAGCGCTGCTCAGCGGCTACCGCGCGTTCCATGGAAAAAAACAAACCGTATTTCTCCAGCACGCATGACTTATACAATCCCAAAAAATGAACATCTTATTAATTTTGGAGTATGAAAACAAAAGTTAACTTCTGGAAACAAGGTGGGATTCCTGTATTACAGTACTTTTATGTTTTTTAAATTTTTATAATTGTTTGGCCTTAGTGCTATAGGAAGCTTGCTGGTGTTGCAAGCCTGCATGTAACGTTCATCGTTTCAGTTTCGTCCTTATCAGTATAGGTGCACTACACTAGAATTTTGGGCTGCAGAAAAATAACATGACGAGCAATTTGAATTAGTGGCACGGAGCCAGCAAATCTAGTTTTGAGCGAAGATGATTCACGGCACGAATAGGGATGCCCTTTTTTTTGGGAAGGGGGGAGGGAAGAGGGGGGACTGAACTGCATGACACGTGTAAAGCTTTTATTTTCCCCATCCCCTATCCCTTACCCCCCTACCCACCATTCCATGAACTACAGAAGAAATGCGAAGGTTGGGGTTGGTGGATAGGTTTGGGGGAATAGGGTATGGTGTTGGGGTTGAGAAAGGCTGCAGTGCTGCATACATTAACAACTCATTTCATTGCTGCAAAATATTACAGAAACCCATGTATTTTTAAATTGAGCATTTTGGTGTCATCATGTCACCGGGTCACAATAAAAAATTTATGTATCTTTTTATATAGAGCATTTAGGCTAAGATAAATTGTACTATCATGAAATTGCTTATATGCTTATGATAACAGACTGATAGCTGATATGGTGAAGTATGCATATGTAATTATGTCCTTACTTTGTGATTGCATGAAGACATTGTATACACCCTTCATAAAGGGGCGATGCCTTAATGAATAAATTACAAATTCAAATTCTCTCTCTCTCTCTCTCTCTCTCTCTCTCTCTCTCTCTCTCTCTCTCTCTCTCTCTCTCTCTCTCTCAAAACTGTTGGCGAGCGCGGTTTCAGTTTCACTGCTCCATTTCTCTGGAACGCACTTCCTGTCGGTCTGAGGAACTTGGAAGATATTTATATATTTAAAGCCCAACTGAAAACATACCTTTTTTTGCTTAGCTTTTGATTAACTTACTCGCATCCCCCCTCCCCACCCTACCCCTCTTTCATCTTATTATAGGGAGTCTTATGTGTATATTTGTGTTTTGTTATTGGTAGATGTACCTCCATGTAATCCTTTTTTACATTGTGAGTGAATGCGGGTGTATGCGCAATGAATCTTTGTGAGTTTTGCGCTATATACATGTTATTCATTATTATTATTATTATTATTATTATTATTATTATTATAGATAATATGCCATGTGGGTTCGGACACTGAATAGAATAGACCCAACGTTTCCCGGCGTATCGTAAGAGGCGACTAACAAGGGTGATGTGAGCACGGCATCACTGGGCGAAAGTCTTTTACACAGAAGTCACCTGCCAAGACGGAGGAACCTCACGTTACTATAGGTTTAACGAACACGCGCTCGGGGCCAAGGCGAGCCACACTGTACTCGTGGATTTCGGCTAGGACCAACAGCCTAAAGAGGATTTGGCCCCGCCAGGTCTTTCTTACCCAAGACACACCGTATGATTTAAAGAACAACTCACTCCATACCGGATCGGTCGTCACCCGTGTCACCAACGACCGCGCCTTCCGCTGGCTACCAGGACGAAAGTGATAAGTGGGTTACTGGTGGACAACTTAGCCAGATTTAGATCCGCACGAGAGACAACATCGTCATAGGAACCTGGAATGTCAGGACCCTAACTGCGGAGGGAAAATTTGAAGAACTTGCCCACGAGCTGGACCACTATCGATGGAATATTTTAGGTATCAGGGAACTGCGCTGGAAAGGCCAAGGTGAAACAAAGACCGACAACGGCCACAAGCTTTATTTCAGCGGGAGAGATGACAGGCATGAACACGACGTTAGATTCCTGGTCCACAAAGACATTCTAGCCACTGCATGGGCTGCCGCCCAGTGTCCAGTAGGCTCATTACCATCCGTCTGAAAGCAGCCCCTTTGAACATGACTATCATCCAGGTCTTTGCTCCAACATCAGACTATGAGGACAGCGAAGTCGATGATTTCTATGATCATATGCAGGTTGCCGTGACCAAGTGCCGAAGTCATAGTGCAAGTCGACTGGAATGCCAAGGTTGGCCAAGATCAACTGGGGAGACACATGTAGACTCCATTGCAACAACGAGACAAATGACAGAGGTCTGAGACTCTTTGCCATATACAACAATCTGATACTGGCAAACACGCTTGGTCTCCACAAGAAATCCAGACGATGGGCCTTGCATAGTCTCAGCGGGGAGCATCACAACCAGATTGACTAAATCATGGTCAAGAAACACTTCAGATAAAGCGTCACCATAGCCAGGACACGCACGTTTCCAGGAGCAGACATCGGAAGTTACCACGATTTCGGGATGATATCTTTTCGGCTCCACTTGAAGAGAGTAAACACAGCAAAATGCACCAGACTGAAGTTCGACCTGGACAAGCTGCAAGATCCAAAGTGGCAGAAATATTCCAAGCCACAATTGGAGGGAAATTTGCACCACTGCTCATTTTGAGAGCTGGTGAAGTAGATGTCAACACCATGACCACCACCATCAACTCAGCTGTGACAGATGCCGCCACTGAGATCCTTGGCAAGCACCACCCAAAGAAAAAACATATGATCTTTTGAACCTGTGTGACAAACGAATAGAGATGAAAAATAAAAAGAACACCTCACAGAGGGCTGATACCTACAGAAATATAAATAATGACATCCGAAAAGGCATGCGAACAGCAAAGGAGAACAGGATCAATGAAGATCAATGTCAGGAAATAGATAACAGTCTGAACAAGAACATCAGACTGTTAAGCGGCTGACAAGTGTTAAACAGTCAAGGTCTCCACGATCCAAATCAAATCTGAAATATGCCTTACAGAAGAACACCAAGTCTTGGAAAGATAGACAGAGTACTGCTCTGACTTTACAACCAAACACCAAGCAGAAACCCATCAGTTCTAGCATGTCCCCAGAACACAGAAGAAGTGGAAATCCTCCCGAGAAGGAGTTGAGGCAGCAGTGCAATAGTTAAAGAATGGGAAGTAAGCGAGAGTGGACAAAATACCCGCAAAATTGCTTCAAGCAGGAGGAGAAGCGATGATTGACACCGTCACAATTATCTGTAACAAGATCTGGCACAGTGATAAGTGGCCAATACCATGGACCCAGTCGCTTGTCATCACTCTTCCCAAAAAGGGTAGCTTTAAGCAGTGTGAAAATCACCGCACCATCAGCCTAATCAGCCATCATAGCAAGGTCCTCAACAGGTTAAAACTCCAAGCTGAACAAACCATAGCTGAAGAACAAGCAGGATTCAGGGCAGGGCGAAGTACCACTGAACAGATTTTCAACCGCAGAATAATCTGCGAGAAATACCTACAGCACCAACAAAATCTATATAATGTGTTTGTAGACTTCACGAAAGCATTTGACCGAGTATAGGATGCAGCTCTGTGGGCAACCATGAGAGTGTACAACATCAGCCCTAAAATTATTGAAGTCATCAAAAGCCTGTATGACAAGGCTACCAGTGCAGTCATCCACAACAACGCTACTGGTTCTGAACAACAATCGTTGTGCGTCAAGGATGCCTACTCTCTCTAACACTCTTCAACATATTCATGTTGAATCATGCGCATTATGTCAAATGCCCTTGCAGATCACTAAGGCACAGTCAGCATATGGGGTAGAGCAATCTCCAACCTCCGTTTTGCTTATGGCATTGATGGATTGGTTGGAGAGGAACAAGAACTTAAACAGCTGATACAGAGGCTTGATACCGCCTCCAGAGCCTTTGGAATGGAAATAAGTGCAGAGAACATCAAAATGATGACAAACAACACCAATAGCATCAACACGGACATCAAAGTCCAAGGCCAATCCCTCAACACAGTGCATAACTTTACATATATAGGAGCCATTGTATCAGACATTGGGTCCCGACAGGAGGTCCTCTCCAAGGTCGCAAAAACAACTGCTGCCCTGAAAAGGTTGGTCCATTTGGAAAGACAGGACCATCAGTCTACATTCCAAGGTAAGGCTGTTGCGCTTCCTTGTCATCTCCATCTTCCTATACGCTTGCGAAACATGGACCCTCATACCATTACGGACTTTTCTGAATTACAGTCCTGCAGGATGACAGTCAGCGACTAGCGTGGTTTCCTCAGATGCTCAAGTCAGTTGAGGTGCAGGTTGTGCAGAGGGCTCCCGTGTGGTTACGGTCAAGGCCCACGCCACGTCACCCACTGCTTGGATGATACAGTGGTGGTGGAGATACCAGTACCAGTGCACCAAGACATACACAAGCGTAAATTATAGCATTATTAACCAACCAACATAGGAAAAATGCACACTTACTTTTGTGCATCATAATGCACATTACTACCCTTCTCTGTTCTATCCACAATCAAGTTAATTCACAATTACCTCCCTATAACATAGTTGAAATGAACGAACTTTTTCAAATTATTTCCCTTTATTACAATTTAATTTTAATTTATGAATTATTTCCATTTACAAATGTTGAGAACAACTGATCAAATCTAATTAATAAATTATATATTTTATCCTAGTCATCTACAAAAAAAAAAGAGAGACATTTTCATTTATATATTACATCTTTTTACAACGTTGGCTAAGAATTCAAACTTGTCATGCATAAATTAATTTTCTTCACCACCGTTGATAAATAATTATCAAATAATTATATTCAATTTATGTCCATGCATACAAAAGCATTCTTTCTTCAGCGATAGTTCCTTTCATTCAAAATATAAACAATATACATGTTTATACAACTATGTTTGCACCCGAGTAAAATGGCCACCTAGGGATCGCTTGCAGGTACTTTCGCTACCAATGATTATCCTCGGTCCGGACAAGACAAGACAACACAGGACGAGACAAGTCAGAGTGGTCACAGTTGCACATGCAGCTCTCTTCTTTTCTCACAGGACATCAGCTCCAGGACGACTGGAAAACTGCCTCGCAGGACCGTCACAGCAGGACGACACACTGCTTGAGACAGGCGGCAAATAGATAAACTACGCCAGCATAATCCCCCCCTTGAAAACACTGCTGACACTAGAGAAACTACGCCCGCACAATCTTCTCTTGAAAACACTGCTGGCACTAAATAACTTAACTATACCAGGATCTCTCTATGATAAACCACTTCGGCTCAGCACAGCAGTTTTATTTACTTGCACCCTCTAATTAAGTGCGCACATTGCTCACTGCAAAACTTGTGAAAATACACGCCTACCCTCATACCCATATAGCGCAATTTTGACCAAGTTTAGGGTGACGAAACACCACTAACAAAACAATGCGAGTGTTCTAATTACACTATTTGCAAACTGAGCAATAAACGTTAATTTATGATCTCTCTTCTTCACGCAGGGGACGCTGAGGCTATACTCTAATTTATAGAACCCCCATTTACAAAAACAACATAGAATACAAACATCATTATAAAATATCAACAAAACACATACATATAAAATGCCTACATTGCTAAATTTTGGAAACACCCAAACGTCGGCTTAAACCAATTGGCGAGCGGTATTTCAGTTTTTAAGCACCCAAGGTTTGGAATGCGCTGCCTGCCGGTTTAAAACATTGTACATACCTTGTTTCCTTCAAGAGCTGCTTAAAAACGAACTTGTTCCGCAAGGCGTTTTCTGTGTAAATAGGATACCTTTATTGTAAAGTGACCGGCTGGTGGAGTGCCTCCGGTGTTTTCACTAGGGTTGTTTCAGCAAACCTTTTAAACGGATCAGGGGTGAGTCCTCTTTCAACCAAGTTGTGGTCCTGATTTTGTGTTACTGATTCGGCGGCTCGATGCAGTCCGCTGGACCCTGTAAGAAAAAAATAACTAACAAATTCCCACTCGGGATGGTTATCCCCGTATGCCGGCCGTATCGCCAGTGGTGAGGGTGGACGTTGAAACTTCAATGTCCATTCATTCATTCAACTCTGGAAAACAATGTAAATTAACTCTATTAATGCTACTGCACTGCAGTTTTTTTTTGTTTTTTTATTATTGTGGTAAGTCAACTTTAACCATGAACAAAGATCTTCCTCTAAAACTCTGCAAAATATGTTAAATGTTTACAAGGTTTAACATTCTTAAAAAAAATTAACTTGATTAAAATACTGGAGAACGTGACCTTTGGTATTATTTCAATTGTTAATACTCATAGTAATGTCTAAATCAATTATTTATTTTATTTATTTATTTCGTTATATTTTTCTATGCCTGTGTGGAAATATAATAAATTTAAAATTGTGCAATAATTGTGTATAGTCATAGCATTTGAGGGTAGGGGTGGGAATTATTTTTGGTTGGGGAAGACGGTGAACGGGGTCCATAAGAGTGTATGGGTAGGGGAGGAGAAAGGGTGATAGTGCAAGAAGCAACTGTAGATGTCTTTTAACTTGATTTCTGCATTTTTTAAAAATGGTGGTGGGGGGGTGGGGGTGGGGGGGGTGGTTACTTGATGCTAGCTGCGCTTTTACGAATTTTGTAATCTTGTCTTTGGAGTGCAAGCCTCCTACCATAACCTCACGCTGTGTTACAGATTCGCTTAGCTTATGACGCAAGTTCATGTCGTGGGACCCTCTTCTGTCTTGTCTGTTGCTTGCACCGACCGGCCAGATAAAATTTAAATAATGTTTAAAACAGAAAATAAATATAATTTAGTGTAACAACTTTTGTACATTAACCTAGTTTGTTTTATATCTAAATAAAAATTACACTGATTTAGTGTAGTAGGAGTGGGGTTGAAGAAAATAGGTGTGAGGGCGGGGGTGGAATTTACCCTGACTTAGGTTGGGAAAGTGAAGGCATCTACATTGAATGCTAAGCGACAATGACAACAGAGTAGTCGGCGATGGTGGTGTATAATATCACAAAAATGTATACTCCTTTGAAACTCAGGTCTTTCTAGGGTCCTGCTGTATGAAATAATAATATCCATTCTAATGGTATGTCTTAATTGTAAGATTCGTGGAATTTTCGTGGAGGTTTAAACACTTTTTTTTAACATTCTTGTTTTTTGTCCAAAAGGTTCATCAACCTAGGTTCAAGATCTGAGAACCTCGAACAAAGTTTTTGAATGTCCACGAACCTTCCAATTGATTGATTGATTGATTGATTGTTGCTTTAGGTCCAGCGGACTCTTCAAACCTTCCACTTAAGACAGGCCATTAGGAAAAACCAGGTGCACCTCTACCACCTAATCCGCCCCTTCCTTTGCAGACAAATGTTTAAAACAAAGACTTGCCAAGAAGCAGTCAGCAGAGTTCCCTCCCCTAGTTTGTGTGCGTGTGTGTGTGTAAGCGCGTGGACTGTGTGTGTGTGAGCGCGCGTGAACTCTGTGTGTGTGGGTGTGTGTGTATGTGTGTGTGTGAATCAGAAGAAAAACAAAGTATGGATGTATAATTATGTTGTACTGGGAAAGCTGAGGGTGCCAGACTAGGCGTCCAGTCCCGTCTTCGCACCTATGAAGGACCTTGAAATAACTCGTTCAGTCAGCTGTTTTAGAAAGTCTATTGCTGTAAAACGGACGCCTTTCGAGTCCATTGAGGTCAAGGGTTAAGGATCACGCCCCGGTCAGGTGATAAAATCTGAACAGAAAGATTTGTGGTTCTTAACCGAATTCCTAAACTGGAGAGGTTTAGTTCCGGCGGGTTGGGGGTGGGGGGAAGTGCTTAGCCATATAGAACAGCAGATTCTGTAAACAGAAAGGTTTAAACGATATTCTGAGAAGGTGAAGTTGTAGAAAATAGTAACCTTGATGATAGGGTCAAAGCGAGTGTCAGTATCAAGGCACTTGACCGATATTGTCCAATGTGCAGACTGAAAAGAAGGTGTTGTCAGGGTTAGGGTATCTCAGCCTTGACAGTTCTCTGCATTCGGGACGTAGAAAGGAACCACTGCTTTCACAATATTGAGATTACATTATGAACAGCTGACCAAGATTTTTATCGCTAAATGGTGACAGGGCTGGCTGAGTGAATGATTTATGGCATAAGCCACCTGATGTACCTGCGTATTGGGTGACGTGGTTTCGATTATATCTTTAGCAAACTACTTTGTGCATGCTAGGTCTCTGAACAGGGCTTCGTGCAGCTTTTTAAACTCAAGACGAGAACACAACGAACACTTTTTAAAAAAATAAATATCGAGTTTGGGTTAAAAAAAAAAAATTTAAAGTAAAACCGGATGAATTCGTACGAGTATTAACAACAGCTGCAATCCAAGTCTTTGATTTAGGTGTACCGCATTTTCTTCCGATCTTTTGACCAAATTCCAATACCTCTCTCTCTCTCTCTCCCTCTCTCACTCCCTCTCCTGCCCTCCCTATCCCTACTTCGCCCCTTCTTTCTCTCCTTCCCTCTCTTTCTGTCCTTTTCTTTTCCCTCCCCTTGTTATATAGAAAAGTGAGAAAAAAGAGATTTCGAAGTCTGTGGACAGCGCTGTTGAGGAGCACTGCACTGGTAGTCTTGTCGTATAGGCGTTTGATGACTTCAATAATGTTGGGGTTGATGTTGTATACTCTCATGGTTGCCCACAGAGCTGCATGCCAGATTCGATAAAACGCTTTCTTGAAGTCTGTGTTACCTTAGTTTTGACACTCCTGAAGGTTACCCTCGCGCGTCAACGTAATTAGAGGGAAGACGAGGTTCCTCACTGTCTGAGAATGACCAAGGTTTTGCAATTTGCATGTAGTGTTGTTAAAATCTGGTGTATGACAATAAGCCTGCACATTCTTGAAGATATTTAAAGTACAGCGTCGCCTGACTAAAGAGTCTTAACATAATTAAATGTGACTTTTAGGTTGGTGCTATTTTTAATAAATAGTTCTGTATATGATTATCTGATGGATTCATTGATGACATGGTTTAATAGAGCCATTCAACACTCCCTACTCTAGCATGCAAGTAGCGCGTTTTCTCCTCTGGGTATTTTTTTACCAGTGAAAATGCATGGTATGCTTCTGACAATGTTTTCGTTCCGCGTCACACGATATTGAAGTATTAAAACTAAATTACGGAAAGAGAGAATTAAAAAAAAAAACAAAAAAAAAACAATTGAAACGTTAAGCGAGCCAGGTTGTGTTAAAACAAAGGCAAGTAAGCAACCCTTTGAATTTTAAGAGCAATATAACCTAAACATAAAATGTCGCATAAACTGTCAAGCAGAACTGACACATTTAGTTTTGAGCATTAAAACTAATTGTGAGTTCTTGGTTTGTTAAGTTAATTGTTCTTTTATTTTATTATTTTATTTTAAACTTTTAATTGTTCTCTCTTCTCCCCATCCAAATAGCAAATATTGTTCCTTTCCCCCGCCCCCCTCCCCCTCTCTCTCCACACACACACACACACACACACACGCACTTGAATTTCATAGTGTAAGATCACTTCGGTGAATAGACATTAAATGAAATAAACGAACAAACGTACGTTTTAGCGTGTGTTTTTTTTTAAGCGAAAGGGCAAGTTTCAAAAGCATATGAAATATTGAAGTTCTACTGATCCCAATATAAGACGTTCAAATGTTTCTGTCTCGGTGACATGTTGAAATAATTGTGAACTAATAGAACTACTACACGAAAAATTAATATAGATGTTATTTCCTGTCCCTAAGACTGAAGCACCAAGAACCATAAAATATGTCTTACGTTATTTACTTTTTATTTTTTATTTAGGGAGACAATGGGTGGGGAAGAATCTTGAAGCTAAGTTTACACGTAATTCAGGAAAAGTGGTGGTGGTGGTGGTGGTGGTGGTCTTCTTCTTACAGAGCACTTAACTCCTTTCCTCAATGACTGTTTTCAGTGCAGGCCCACGGCTGGTAATTCAGTAACACATTCATGCGCACGCACATACATACGCACACGCACGAAATGCACAGAGCGCGCACACAAACATGAATGCTCACACACGAATTGTAAATATACGGACGCGTCTATCATGACGAATCGGATGCCTGTGGGTTCGTACTATTAAAGTGCTTTAGGCTATTTTGCTTTCTTTATTTCCCCTTGCTCTTTCTCAACGTTTCACTACGGAACCGGGTGGAACAGCTGAGTGACCGGCCGGCGAGCGTGTTAACCTAGTTTTACTGTGGTCATTGATCAGCTCATCGCCCCGACCAGCACCCTCCCTTAAAAGCCTCCGGCTCTTCCACTCACCACTCCCCTTGCAAAACGTGTGCAGCCGGGAGCAAATTCGGCTTTTGAAAATCAGGTCTGCTGACCGATATAATTAAGTTGCATTGGGCAATAAACTGTTAAACGTTACAGAAGAGGATAACGACCTTCTATCGGAAAGCCTTTTATCTCCAACTGTCTTGTGTATGCATTGTTTCTTTGCGTTATTAGGAATTACGTCATTGTAGTCCTTTTAGGTCATTTTTGTATTTCCAGACATCTCTGGAAATACCTTGAAACAGTCGGGGAATCAGAATGAGGCAAATGTCGGTCGGTCTTTGGGTCGGTCCGTTGGACGCCATATCTGAAGAACCACTGAACGGATTTTGACCAAACTTCATAAAAAAATATTACTTAGGTTAGTGGTCTGCCTCCCGCACCATCATATTTGCTCAACCGTAAAGCTCAAGGTCATTTTGTTGCTAAACGCGTTTGGCTTAATATCTCAAGAACGGTTGAAGCGTATACAGGTACTTCAAATCATGGGCCACCCTTCAGTAGCAGCCCGGTTGTCGGACCGTCGCTCCCAATTTCACTGTAGTGTGTTTTGTGTGTGTTCAAAACATACTTCAGGCCTGGTCTCAAGGATAACTGAACCGGTATTCATGATTTTTACTTTCCACATACTTTAACTACTGCTAAGACTGTTGGATCATTCGTATTTGTACTTTCTCAAAGGTCAAGGTCATTGTACTTCGCCATTTTCTAACCATATTGCGCTGACGTATATAAAAATTGGGGAGTCCGATTTTGATAATATTTTGCTTACAAATAATTCAGATCGTGTCCTATCATTCTATGTTTTCTTTGCTTCTTCAGGATACAGCCGAATCACATCACCTCAAAGAAAACTGACACTTTGAAAATGCTTATTTCATCGGCTTGGTGAGTGTCTGGAAATACATTTGAATGGCTTGGCATCTTGTTATATTCATCGTTTAATCAAAGAATATGGGTATACTACAAAGAAGGATAATCCGAGGATTTCCCTCTATGTGTTGTTATGTTATGTTTATCAGTTTATAGTCCCCTCTCTTCCCGTAAGGATTTTCAGAGAGGAGACTCTTTTTCCCTCTATAAAAAGTGAAGACATTTTTAGAGCAGCGCCGTCAAGCGGCTGTGCTGCGGAACATGTCAAGGGAGGTAAACAGACTATACATAGCAACGTGTAAATACAGACGATATTGCTCGACTGTATCGGCGTGTTTCTGATGAATCCCGAACATATTTGTCCACAAAATTACTGTGTAATGTGTAGGAAAATGACTCCCTGCAATAATGCTGGTATTTTTGCACATTTGTTTTTCGTCAACATTGTGATATAGAGCTTACACTTTACATGAAAGTGGTGAATGAAAACAGTTCAATTCTACTTCTTTTTTCTTTTTTTTTTTAAATTCATACAAACATGAGGCCTTTTTATGATATTCAAGTTTGTGCTGTTGGTGACTGAATCATAAAACAAAACTATTGCAGCATGCCAGAGTGCTAAATTGTATTAATAAATTAATACCCCCATTGAATAGTGATTAGTGGGGTAAAGAACGTTGGTTGTCAATTGAACAAAATGGAACTTGTGAAATTTTAACACTGCTTTGCATAATCATAATTATTGCCAAATTCAGTTCAATTTGTAAATATGTTATTGTTTTCTTTGGTTTGGTTTTCTTTGTTTTTTTGTATGATTACTATTTTTTTATTTTCTGTAACACTTGTTGTTGTCTTATAGTCCGCCCCACAGTTTGTTTGTTTGTACATTGCTTAAGGTCCAGTTAATTCTTTAGAATTGTATCAGGACCGTGGGACAGGACAGAGCAATACAACACAGATGACATCAGCTTCATGGCACCTTACACGGATCAAGTTTACAAGGTCATAAAATTAGGAGGCGCTGGAGACGCAGAGTATTCACCTAATTTTTTTGAAATCCAGGTTAAAAAAAAGTATAAAAGGAAATAAAAATATCCTAAATAATAAACATAAGAAATTAACAGGCAGAAGAAGGCAAATACTAGTGTCATATGGCAGAATAAAGCCACCCTCACCTTCACCACCTCACCTATCACGTAATCTTGTGAACCGTGGGGGCACCACTGATGATTTGGCAATAAATTCTCTCCATTTCTCTGTTTTCTGCCTTTCTTAGGTCATCATTCAATCTCAGACCTGTCCACTCTACAATGTTATCTTCCCACCTCTTCTTCTGTCTGTCTCTCTTCCTCCCACCTTCCCTCGTTGGGGTGCCGGGGGTTTCAGTATAAATAGTATCCCCACTTTCTGGAAATTTAGTGCTTTAAATTCCCACTGTCGCTGTCTTTCTCATTTATTCTTTCTCATTCTTGCTCTGTTCTATCAATCTGCTATACTATCTTCTTCTTTGCTAGACCAGTCACCAACCTTTTTTCTTGAAAACTCCTCCGGGTCAAGACTCCTTATTTGTGTGTGAGGTCTGCTGGATCAGCTTGTAAATATTGGACGCTTTCTGCCAGGTGGTCACTAGGGCTTCCTATGATGTTATTATTTAGCAATGTAGGCATTTTATATGTATGTGTTTTGTTCATAATTTATAATGATGTTTGTATTATATTTTGTATTTGTAAACGGGGGTTCGATAAATTAGAGTATAGCCTCAGCGTCCCCTGCGTGAGATGTCTTTATTGTAAAGTGACTGGCTTGTGGAGAGCTTTCAGTTTTATCACTAGGGTTGTTTCAGCAGATCTTCTATGCAGATCAGGGGTTGTCCGGTCCTGATTTGGCTCGGAAGAGTCCGCTGGACCTAAAGCAATAATCATGTAATGTAATGTCCTCCCACCTTGTACTGTCCCCTGTAAGATTAATTTGGATAGTCCATCTGATCTTGTGACATGGCCACATCAAAGCCACCATACCACCAAGTCACCAACTAAAATACATTCTGCCTGTTGATTACTTATGTTTAGTATTTAAGATTTTTATATTTCATTTTAAACTGTTTTTTAAACCTGGAGTTCAAAAAATTGAGGTGAATACTCTGCGTCTCCAGCGAATCCTAATTTTATGACCTTGTAAACTTTGATCCGTGTGAGGTGCCATGAAGCTGATGTCATCTGTGTTGTATTGCTCTGTCCTGTCCAACGGTCCTGATACAACTTTAAAGAATTAACTGGACCTTAAGCAATGTACAAACAAACAAACAAACTGTGGGGCGTACTATAAGACAACAACAAGCGTTAAAAAAAAAATAAAAAAAAATAATCATACAAAAACAACAAAGAAAATCAAACCAAAGGAAACAATAAAATATTTACAAATTGAACTGAATTTGACAATAATTATGACGATGCAAAACAGTGTTAAATTTTCACAAGTTCCATTTTGTTCAATTGACAACCAACGTTCTTTACCGCACTAATCACTATTCAATGGGGGGTATTAATTTATGAATACAATATAGCACTCTGGCATGCTGCAATAGTTTTGTTTTATGATTCAGTCACCAACAGCACAAACTTCAATATCATAAAAAGGCCTCATGTTTGTATGAATTTAAAAAAAAGAAAGAAGTAGAATTGAACTGTTTTCATTCACGATTTGCATGTAAAGTGTAAGCTCTATATCACAATGTTGACGAAAAACAAATGTGCAAAAATACCAGCATTATTGCAAGAAGTCATTTTCCTACACATTACACAGTAATTTTGTGGACAAATATGTTCGGGATTCATCAGAAACACGCCGATATACAGTCGAGCAATTTCGTCTGTATTTACATGTTGCTATGTAGTCTGTTTGGTAGGCCTTCTTGCTGTTGTTCTTGTTCAGACTGTTCTCTATTTCCTGGCATTGATCTTCTATCCAGTTCTCCTTCGCTGTGCGCATGCCTTTTCGGATGTTGATTTTTCGGTAGACATCAGCTCCCTGTGAGGTGTTCTTTTTCTTTTTCATCTCTCTTCGTTTATCACACAGATCCAAAAGTTCAGGTGTGATCCACGGCTTCTTCTTTGGTCGGTGCTTGCCAAGGATCTCAGTGGCGGCATCTGTCACAGCTGAGTTGAAGGTGGTGGTCATGGTGTTGACATCTACTTCACCAGCCCCCAAAATGAGCAGTGGTGCAAATTTCCCTCCAATTGTGGCCTGTGAAGCGGCTGACAAGTGTCAAACAGCCCAAAGTCTCCACGATCCAAAGCAAGTCTGGCATATGCCTTACAGAAGAACAAGAAGTCTTGGACAGATGGACAGAGTACTGCTCTGACCTTTACAACCATACACCAAATGGAGACCCATCAGTTCTAGCATGTCCCGAGAACAGAGAAGAAGAAGAAATCCTCCCAATTCTCCGGGAAGAAGTTGAGGCAGCAGTGCAAGCGCTAAAGAAATGGAAGTCAGCGGGAGTGGACAACATACCCGCAGAACTGCTACAAGCAGGAGGAGAAGCGATGATTGATGCCCTCACCATTATCTGTAACAAGATCTGGCAGAGTGGGGAGTGGCCTATACCATGGACCCAGTCGCTTGTCATCACTCTTCCCAAAAAAGGTAACCTTCAGGAGTGTGAAAATTACCGGACCATCAGCCTCATCAGCCATCCCAGCAAGGTCCTCCTGAAAATAATACTCAACAGGTTGAAACCCCAAGCTGAACAGATCATAGCTGAAGAACAAGCAGGATTCAGGGCAGGGCGAAGTACCACTGAGCAGATTTTCAACCTCAGAATAATCTGTGAGAAATACCTACAGCACCAACAACATCTATATCATGTGTTCATAGACTTCAAGAAGGCGTTTGACCGAGTCTGGCATGCAGCTCTATGGGCAACAATGAAAGTGTACAACATCAGCCCTAAAATTATTGAAGTCGTCAAAAGCCTGTATGACAAGGCTACCAGTGCAGTCCTCCACAATAGCGCCATCGGGAACTGGTTCAGAACAACAATCGGTGTGCGTCAAGGATGCCTACTCTCTCCAACACTCTTCAACATCTTCCTAGAGCGCATCAT
Source organism: Oncomelania hupensis (assembly GCA_036898135.1). Lineage (NCBI taxonomy): Eukaryota > Metazoa > Mollusca > Gastropoda > Littorinimorpha > Pomatiopsidae > Oncomelania > Oncomelania hupensis. Next base: position 36,641,297 of record CM072514.1, on the reverse strand, counting down.
GTCAGATGCTCTTGCAGACCATGAAGGCACAGTCAGCATAGGGGGTAGAGCAATCTCCAATCTTCGTTTTGCAGATGACATTGATGGATTGGCGGGAGAGGAACAAGAACTTGAACAGCTGGTACAGAGGCTTGACACCACCTCCAGAGCCTATGGAATGGAAATAAGTGCAGAGAAGACCAAAATGATGACCAACAACACCAATGGCATCAATACGGACATCAAAGTCCAAGGCCAATCCCTCAACACAGTGCATAGCTTCAAATATTTAGGAGCCATTGTATCAGACAATGGGTCCCGACAGGAAGTCCTCTCCAGGATCGCACAAACAACTGCTGCCCTGACAAGGTTGAAGCCCATTTGGAAAGACAGGACCATCAGTCTACATTCCAAAGTAAGACTGCTGCGCTCCCTTGTCATCTCCATCTTCCTATATGCTTGCGAAGCATGGACCCTCACAGCAGATCTCCAACGAAGAATACAAAGCATGGAGATGAGGTGCTACAGAAGACTTCTGGGCATTTCCTATACCCAACACATCACCAACGACGAAGTCCAACAGACCATCACACAAGCCATTGGACAACACGATGACCTGCTCACAGTGGTGAAGAAACGGAAACTCCGATGGTATGGCCACGTCACCAGATCATCAGGCCTTGCAAAGACTATTCTGCAAGGAACGGTGCAAGGAGGTAGAAGAAGATGGAGACCGAAAAAGAGGTGGGAGGACAACATTCGAGAATGGACTGGTTTGACACTGAGCGAAGCCATCAGGGCTGCTGAGGACAGAGAAAGATGGAGTATGCTGGTTAAACGATCATCTGTGGTGCCCCTACGACCTTCGGGTTACGGGACAGGATAGGATAGGATAGGATGTAGTCTGTTTACCTCCCTTGATCTGCTCCGCAGCACAGCCGCTTGGTGTCGCCGTAATGTCGCTGACGTCACTCGTTTCGCATAGAATCGTGTTATGATTCTTCTTTGTAGTATACCCATATTCTTTGGTTTAATATATGGCTATGGACGTAAGAAACAATAAAAATGCTACATAGTTGTAACAGAGGGAGCGATGAAGGTACAGGAGGTGGGGATGGTGAAGGAGATAAAGAAATGGAGGAGGGAAGGAGAGATTTGTTAGTTTCATTTAATTTTTATTTATTTATTTGGGTGGGGGGGGAGGGGGGAGGGAAGGAGAAGAGAAAGAAGAACATGAACGAATTACTTAAACCGTATATTTACCGACTTGCTCTAAGGCCAAGGATGAAACAGTTGTTTAGAAACCAGTTAAATCGTCATGATAAGCAGAAAGACAGAATAGTCAGAACAGGAAAACTGCACACTCAGCTGATTTGTGTGTGCGTGTGTGTTTGTGTGACTGTGTGTTTAAAACGCACACAGGGTACCGAGCTGTTTTTGGTACAATCTATTTTTGGACTGAAATACACACCCCGAAGCTTGTGGAGATATTTCTCACCTCACCTCTTCTCTCCATTCACCTACCGTTTTGTTCCGCCTGAGAAACAAAGCTTAAAGACTCCACTTACAAAACTCACTCTACAGGCCTGTTTGTTTTGATAAACAGAAATTCCTTTCTATTTCTTTTCAGCCTTGAACTCCTGCCCCCCACCCCTTTACCCTCCTCTTCCGCTCCCCCAGTTTTTTACACTTTTCCCCGAATCTCTTTCAGACTTAGGCACACGTTTATCAGTATCGCTTCACCCTGTTGTTGAAGGAGATGCCGTTTATTTCAGTTTCATTTTATTTTATTTATTTAAAAGTTGTCTTTCATTGATAACATGATTTTAGACTTTTACAAACCTCATACACACGTACGCAAAAACATAGACACACATTTACGTACCTAATCTTTGTTAAAAGATTGTTATGTCAGGATTTAAAATAATGAAATTGATTTTATTTTTTTTTTACCGAGTGTTTTTGATTGTATACATCATCGGTACTGTCCGTACCATATTAATCAAAACAAAACTTACTGATGAAATTTCACTTGGTTATTCCATTACCACCGTTGGGGTGCCGGGGGTTTCAGTATAAATAGTATCCCCACTTTCTGGAAATTTAGTGCTTTAAATTCCCACTGTCGCTGTCTTTCTCATTCTCATTCCTGCTCTTTTCTATCAATCTGCTATACTATCGTCTTCTTCGCTAGACCAGTCTCCTACCTTTTTTCTTGAAAACTCTTCCGGGACAAGACTCCTTATTTGTGTATGAGATCTGTTGGATCAGCTTGGGAATATTGGACGCTTTCTGCCAGGTGGTCACTAGGGCTTTCTATGATGTTATTATTTAGCAATGTATGCATTTTATATGTATGTGTTTTGTTGATAATTTATAATGATGTTTGTATTCTATTTTGTTTTTGTAAACGGGGGTTCGATAAGTTGGGGTGAAGCCTCAGCCGTCCCCTGCGTGGGATGTCTTTATTGTAAAGTGACTGGCTGGTGGAGGGCATTCAGTTTTCCCACTAGGGTTGTTTCAGCAGATCTTTTATGCGGATTGGGGGTTGTCCGGTCCTGATTTGGCTCGGAAGAGTCCGCTGGACCTAAAGCAACAATTATGTAATGTTATTCCATTAAGTCGGCCTTAGTAGACCTATACTTGTACGCAAAGATGGTCATAGTGATGGTGAGGAAGATCTTCAGTGATCGATTAGACTTATTCAATTCCAAGTGAAGCTAACTAAGGGTTATCATGACCTACACATGGAATAGAATATATGGATGCTGCTGATGTTGTTGCTGCAGCTGATGATGACGGTGATGATTATGACGACGATGACGAAGATGATGATTATCATGCAGATGACGGTGATAGTATCGTTACTGACTGATGATGTTAACAACAAAGATGTTGATAATAATGATCGATTTTTGTTTAATTTTGTATAAATAAGTGGAGTCAATTAGTGTGATAACTAACAGACTAACAAGGCATGACTAGCGTCACCTACATTTAAGGACCTAATTTCATATACATGGTCAATAATGGTACTGGACGCAGTCAATATAAAATTTCAAAAATAAAAATTCGATTTTCTCTTCGTCTTCCAATAGCGATCTCACTGCCTTTACACCACTTGTTTGAGTGATAGATGTGTATTTGTTGTGTGTATGTGAGGGTGGATGAGACACGTGAGCGTGCATGTTGATACAGATCGCCGCTCTTTGAGCCTGATTGATTTGGGGAAAGGCGCGTATATAGCATCCAGTATTATTATTATTATTATTATATAGCATTTCTACAACAAAATAGATTACTAAAGGTTCCAGATTCAAAAAAGTAAGACGGTAGCTGATCTCTATTCGCCACAAATCTAATTTTAAATAAAGATTATACGGAACATGAAACCTCTAAAATCAATACTTTAATATAACTTAAACTCAAAGGTAACAGCTGACGACCCACAACCCAACACCCCACCCCTCCAAATTAAACATGTGTCGATTTATTGTTGGAAGTTTGCAAGTTTTCATCTAAAACAGATGGGGGAGGGACAGGGGAATAGAACAGGTAGTGACAGTCTATAATAACCTGCGTGAAAAATGATGTCATTTTGGGGACTGGGTTGAGGGGACTGGGATGAGGAGATGGAAATGGGTTTGGAGTTCGTCAAAATATATACCGAAGTATCCTTTTTTCAGCAGTCTTATTGGTTCACGCGTAGTTTCATTGACATTCTTAGTTCAATGTTAAATAAACTCCAAGTCAAGTACAGGGTGACTGACTTCTTCAGGGGGGAAAAAATGAAGGAGAAAAGGGCAAAATAGCAAACGTATGTACAGAGGTTGGGCAAAGTTACGAAAACCTGCAATGTAGTGAGAAGAAACACTGAGTGAGGGGGTGGATGGGGGAGAGGAGAGAGAGAGAAAAAGCAAGGTGGGGGAGAGATACGTTTGTTGGTGGGGAGGGACAGAGAGAGCACACACAAAGTTCCTAAAAGGCGAATACAACTGCAACGATTATAATGAATGACAAGGCTGACAATACTAACATTCTAATTAACTGACAAATAATTTCGATTTTTTTCTTCTTCTTCAAATTTAATCTTATAGCCTTTCCTTCTTTGCAACAATAGTAAAACAACAGAAAACCAGACAAGGCAGCAACAATACAATAGAAACAAACAAAAAACAATAGTAAAACCTTTTATTATAAGATTCATATGCATACAATTCAATCAAATCATGTAGAAACTGATTCAGCATAACATACACTCATCTAAACACATTTTAAAAGGTCAGTCAAATATATTCCACAAATATAAACAATTTACTGAATTTACACTTTAAAATCACTCTGTCCAATGTTCAACGTTTCTCATGACTTCATAAAGTTTATCAAATAAATGGTCCTTTTACAAATGTCAGGGTGCTGAATGAGGACGGGGGTTGGTGGTTTGATTTTAGATTGGCCTATTACTTCTATATATTGACTATTGATCTGTGCAAATGATCTGTACAGATTACATAAAGCCCAATGCACAAAACTGCAGAACAGACCATAAACAATACACCCACAAAACTTATTCCTGTGCTGACAAACTGTATGACGCAATAAGCCAAACGGTTTTCTGAACAACATTCTCCAATTTATTTTAAACTCTATTGTCTTCTTACTGCATAGTGTCACCCTATCCAACACTTGAGTAGGTTTCTTACCACATCTAATCTTTTTGTGTCAACAACTGCATTAACACAATGCAGGCGAAAAAGCCCAGCAACACAATATTTAACGACACATTTGCTGCCATCATTTTGTTTTAATGGGATTCACCGAGGAAGTGAAGAAGAGGGAGACAAAAAGAGAAGTGGGAGAACAACATTCGAGAATGGACTGGCTTGACACTGAGCGAAGCCATGAGGTACTAGGTTGCTGAGGACAGAGAAAGATGGAGTACGCTGGTTAAATGATCATCTGTGGTGCCCCAACGACTTTTGAGTTACGAGATCGGATATGATAGGATAGGAAAGGGCCGACTTTTTAGTTCCAGGCTGTGAACTGGTGATTAGATGTATAATGTCGACTCCTTTCAATTATATGTTTAGGTTGATGTAGGTTAAACACCTCTTAATCTGCAGTTTCTTTGGCCATCTTATGCCTGTTACATGTCAGCTAGGCAGACTAGCACCATCATGGCGTGGATCCCAGACTTTGTGTTTGAAATGACATGATCACTCATCCGTAACCTGCATCAGGAGCTCCCAACAGTGATTTCCATGTCGTAGGTAGCTGTGATGTCCTTGATGATGTTCTGAATGATGGGTAAGGTGATGTTGTCTGACAATGCCTTGAGGGTAAAAAAAAAAAAAAAGTGAAACAAATAAATTGCATAATCATGAAGGAAGAAAATAATACGAGTATATCTAAAGAAACATGTTAATAAATGGGACTGGGGACTTTTGTCAATAATCTGTTGAAATTGAATGAGGACAAGACTGAAGCCCTCCTCTGTGGCCCAAAGAATAAACTTGATCTAGTCTCAGTGGATAGTCTGTGTGCAGTGTGGGAGAGTGCACCATTCTGTTTTCATCAGTCGTCCGAAACCTTGGCTTTGTGATCAATGCTTCTCTATGAATGGAACAGCATGTTAGTGCAGTTGTTAGAGCTTGACACATTCACCTATGCTGCCTTGGTAAATTGCAACCTTTCTTGACGCTTAGAGCAAACAAATCCATTGCTATGGCTCTTATTTTGTCCAGGCTGGACTATGGTAATAGTTGCTTCTGGGGTCTCCCTGATAAGCACCTGGATCATCTGCAGCCTGTCATGAACACTGTGGCATGAATAGTCACACGAACGAGACAGAAAGAACACACTCCCCCCTATATTACGTGAGTTTCACTGGCTTCCTGTCAAATAGCAACTTGATCATAAGATTTGTTTCTCTCTGCTTCAAAAGCCTTAATGAGCTGACAGCAACTTCATATCTTCAGGATATTATTCCCTGTCACAACCCACAAAGGCAGCTTTGATCTTCCTCTCAGTCTATGCTTAAGACGCCGAGTGCTGACGATCACAAAAAAAAGTCAGCATTTTACAGAGCTTTCTCCCATCTGGGCCCTTGCTGTGGAATGCCCTCCCTCCTGACCTGAGAAATGTGGTCGCAGTTGATAGCTTCAAAAAGCGTATCAAAATGCACTTGTTCCTCCGAGTGTGACAATTTATTATTATTATTATTATGTTTATTTTAAATTTTTAAATTAATTAATTTAATTTTTGTTTTGTTTTTGTTGGCACGCCAGCGTGAAGTTGTGCTCGTAAACAAGTCGATATAATCATAATCAGTAATATTATCTATTTTTCAGCTTGAAAAAGTCTAGATCCTACTCAATACATTATCATATTCTCTTATAAAGCCTTATTAATATTTAAGTGTGCAGTTTAGTTCTTTTTCTTATAAAATGACTGACAAAATACTAGCAATTGCGCAGTGCTGCACAGTACAATACCTACATGCACTAGAAACTTCTAGCCATTATACCGTTCATTTTCATCCATTATCTTATACCCAAAAAAACTTGGCAAATCAATTAAATGAATCATGCGGCTACATATTCTGTATAAAAAAATGTTCAAAATAACCTTAAAGTGTGCAAGGTATTTTCTATTACGACTTGATATTTATTCTATATTCACAGTTGACTGTTAGCACTTTCACCCAAGGCCATCTATTATTTCCATAATAATAGCCTGATGACCTACCGGTACAGCAATTTAGTCTTAAACGGCAGTCATTGAGATATAAAAATAGAAACCGGCACTCCCTGTCACAGCAAACTAGCATCTGGTCCACAAAATGTCACGGTGATAAACTACCCTGACATTTCCTGGCTTTAAACTAGGGGAAACTAACCATCAAATCACCATGACTTTTTGAACCTACAAGGCCAGTACAACTGCACACTCAGGCTTCAACAAAACAACATCAACACTCATCCTACACATCCTCTCTATCTATGTCTGCAGTAGACCTAAAAATACAAAATTGAAAAGGAGATTAATTCAATTCAAAGAGCTGAATTAGAAGTACATGTATTACACCAAAGTATTAGTAGTAAAGGGGTGTCGGATAGTGCAGTGGTTGGAGCACTCGCTACTGTGTTGCAAGTTAAGTGTGGTTAGCACTTGAATGGGTGATCGCAAAACGTGACGCGACAAATAACAACGCCCCCAGTTGACTCAACTGTGACTGGGTACCTACTCTCTTAAGGGTGGGGAAGGTAAAGCAGCGAGGGAGAGAGATGGGCATCACCCTCATTACGCTGGCCCAAGATAAGTGTGATCTCCAACATCACGCTCCCCTACAAGGCTATGGGACTACCTTTACCTCTTTTTTTTATTAGTTTGAAGAGCTTAAATCAAGAAATTATACAGAGGTTTCTTAGTCTTACTCAACTCACATGATTGGTGATTTATTAAACAAAATTAAATACTTCAAGCCCTAGTGGTTCCTTAACAACTTGCATTTTCACCTGTTCTAGCTAGCTATTAAATGTAAAACAGTGGCTTAAATTACTGATTGCGGCGTCTGGCCCAGCTTTTAGAACGTGCAAGTTTGAATCCTGATAGATGAAACTGTTGGTTTTTAAAATTGCAAGTTTGAATTGTGATAACTTATATTGTTATTGCATTACGGATCTTAGTGGTACATAACTGTATTTGACCCCCCACTAATTAATTCAAATTAACAAACAGCGATAGTCAATCTACTTTCACTGCATGAGTGTGGTGATTGTGCATCAGCCAAAAAGTTTATTTCAGAACAGGTTGAAATTTGCCTTTCTGCTTTTGCTTATACTTTCAAACTAGGTTTATATATATATATAGGTTTTGCCAAATGTTTTCAGGCTCAAAAATGTACTTGCCCACATAGTGAAAGCAAAAAGCTCAAAAAACACCCAAGTCACTTTTTGTCACGGCTGCTGAAAAATCCACATTTTAGAAGCGACATTTTGTCTTTTAGCGCGTACATACTTCCACAAAAGATTGAGATAAAACGTTTGCTGTCGTTGGCGGACAAGTCTGAACAATTGATCAATCAAATATGCTGTGATATATTGCCCCACTATCGATAAAAGTAGCGCTATCCATTGGCTGAAGGTTGGACAAGTGACCAATCAAATCCGCTGTAATATATTGTATTAGAGGTTGACATCAAAATTCCAAACACGCGTTCTACAGGCTACTAGCAAGTCAAAATAAACATGATTCAGTGCCGATGATCAAGTTGTGTTGTTTTACGTTCATAGCTTTTAACTTACCCTTGGGCAAGTGACTTTCATGATTTGTCTTTCACTGCAACTTTTTTACTTGCCCCTGGAACCTGGAAATGGGATTTGGCCGTCCCTGATATATATATAAGAAATTCAACATCTCTGGTCCGTGCATACAACAGGTCAAATTATATTACTGAAACAGTAAGTCAAGTCAATCAGACACAAGCTTATATGCTTGGAAGGGAGTGCACCATTGAACTGACTCTACCCCATTCTTCAAAACAAATAAGCAAATAAATAATAACAAAACAAAATTCATATAAAATGATAAAAATAAATAATATAAAATAAGCCACTTCTCACCTTCCACCAAGGTGTATCAGCATACTTGCTGTGCGGCACCTCCTTGCCATAGGAGAGTAGTGCGAGATAGATAGCTGCTACAGCGATGTGCTCAGGCTGATGGAGCAGGCACAAGCTGCTGTGGTAACTATCCTTTAGTAGCGACCATGCGGTTGATGCAACTGGAAACTTTTCCCAGTCTTCCCTTGAGCACCAGCTCTCCAGTGACTTGAGGTAGTGAAGAAGATGCTGTGGGGAGGCCAACAAAACAGGTTATAAGGCTGCACGTTGCTGTGGAGATGGGACAAGCTGCTTGGGACAAGGAACAACTTCAAAATATACCGCCATCTGAAAATACTACTGCGTATTAGGTACTAGTGAGATATGCCAGTATTATTTCCAAGCAGCGATATATCTCCAACCTTTCAGCACTTTTGAATAAAATACAACTGACACCATGGCCAGGCTTTGCAATAAGCAGTATCTGAATATAAGCAGACTTGAAATGTTTTGTCACAATCTTCTTATAAGAAAAACCAAATCTTCTTATGTTTTTTTTTTTCTTTTCAGCTTTCTAATAAGCTGTAGTTTTCTGCTTGAGGTACTAAAGGGAGACAAGCACCTATAATTCATGTATTAACATATTTCAAATCACCATTTCGTCTTCTAATAGCGATCTCCTTGCCTTTACGCCACATGTTTGAGTGACAGATGTGTGTTTGTTGTGTATGTGAGTGTGTGTAGCATGTGACCATGTATGTTGGTACAGATCGCAGCGCTTTGAGCCCGATTGGTAATATGGGGGAAAAAGTGCATACATTATTTTCATTATTATCACCTTGTGTGGATGAACAAAGACCACTTTAAACTGTAAGCAGCGCAGAACGAGCAATTCACAACTCGCTACACTTTCCCTCAGCGCTGTGAACGTCTCTCCGACTTCAAGCGGAGGTTTCGTTCGATGCAAAGTTCTGCAAACAATGCATACAAATGATTATAAGATATGGCATATTCATCAATTAGGTTGTATCAATCAATCACTCTTATTTTTCGTCAGTTTCCTGTGGCAATTCCTGTACAGGGCAGCATCTCCACAATTTGGTGATACACAGCCAGACCTACATAGCTTTCCGGATTACATTCCCCACCCAAGAAGAAAGTTAGACTACAAATAATATTGGTAATAATTTATTGTTGCTATTGACTTTTAAAAATTATTCAGAACCTGTACAAATTATTGTGGTTTGAGAGACAAATGTTTTAATTAATAACCATATATATATGCAAACAAATCTGAACATAAAGTGAATCCAGAGTTTTAAATTGTGTCACTATGCATATCCCAACTAGTACCACTTTAAAAATATATATAAATATATTTATTTCATTGTGTATGTCTATACACAATTTGGGATTTATGTAAACTATTACTCATTGGCAATCATTCTCTATTGCACTAACCCATGCACTCACACATGCACACACACATTTTGTAGCAGGTGAATGGGAATATCAAAACTGCTTTTGACTACATCTAATTTTCCATACAACTACAACACAGACTTCAATATATAAATATTGCATCTTTTCAATGCAATATTAAATAGCACATAACAGTTCACACATTACACAGAGTAGACACTTACTTGTAGCACACATTCACAACATCTCTAAGCGGTCTGATCTGTTCTTCAACCTTCCCAGCTAAATACAAGGCTGTGGTTCCAATCAGCTGCACAAACAAGCATGCACACTTACAATAATGAACTGGAAACCTGATCAAATCACACACAAATAAATCCAAAATATTTGTCTGACCACATCAGGTTTACCTTCATGAAAACATTGTGAATATCATTTTCAATCTCGTCATAACAAAAATAAATATCATCACCCAAAATATAAATACAAATAATTTAAATTTAAATTAAGGAAAAGGGAGAGGAAAATTAAAATATATTATATTATTAATTAAAAATATGATTTTGAAAAAGATATAAATAATAAAATCTAGTAATATTATCACTTTCATTATTTTAAATACTTACATATGGATCATAATCTTTGATTGAATAATCACTGAAGAATTTGTGGTAAATCACACATGCAGTTGCCATGGGTATGCTTCCCATCTGGAGCCGTATTCCTGCAACATTTACAAACGGTGATCAGATTATTTTATTTGAAATTTTGTTTTGGAAGTTGTAGTAATAGTAGTAGATAGAGGCTTTTCAACAGGCCTTCGCCACCTTGTGGCCAATTCTACACCTCTTCTTTCAACACTTTTAATCAAGAGTCACATTAGCACAATTTTGACAAGGCATTACATCAAACAGTCATATTCCTTAAATTTACCTATACATTTTGGGCAATTTAAGTTGCTATTCAAAAAGTTCTTAAATTAGTTGAATTTCTCAGCAAATGTTATCCTAACCAAGAGAGCATTCCAGTGTTCTACTACCACGTTTGTAACGGTGTACTTCTTAATATTTGTTCAGCTCTAGCTAACCAGCAACATACCTTGCTGGTTTCTACTTTGGCTGCCGTTGATCTGAAAAATATCTTGACACCTGATGATCTAATTAAATTTTTTTTTTTATAAAGGTATCTGTATTAGATCTTATCTCAACCTTCTTCCCTGACTATTGGCAATTGCAAATGTACCATAAGATCTTTTAAAACATTTGTTACATGAATCATAGTCTACTAAAACTATCTAAGGCTTATTCTGTAAAATATATTTTTACTACTCTACTGCCTCTAAAAAACTGTTTACAAAACTCTAAATTGCCTATGCGCAATGGCATAGATCTAAGTGGTTCTTCTTCTTCCAATAGACAACCACAATCTTGGGGACATGTATTTCAAATGTTTGCAATTAAAATGGAGGAGATTGTGGTGGATCTTGTAGAAGGTAGAGAGTCTGGCTATTATTCTTCTTTTCTGCAGAGTTGGCCATTGCAGCTGTTCCAGCGCGGACGACATGCTTGCTGTTTACTTGTAATTGTTCATGACAAAGCGTGCTGCTTAGGCTGGATTGCCTTAAAGTTTGAGATGAGAGTCTGCTATGTGGGATCCCAGACTGTTGAGGCATACTCCAGATGAGGATGAATAAGGGTTTTATAGGCCTGTTCTTTTACACGTCTCTGTTTAGTCTTCAGGTTCCGCCTCACAAAGCATTGATGGAATTGGCTTTGCCAACAATCTTCTGGACATGCTCGTCCCACTTGCTGTTGCTTTGCAGCGTGACTCCTTGAGAAAGGCACGAGCTGAAGGGTGTGACCACGAAATGTGTACTTGGGTGGCTGAGCAGATTCTTTCTTCCTTGAGACTTTCATGATGTTGCATTTGTCAGGATGGAACTGCATGTTCCAGGCACCCTCCCATTTTTCTAGGGCCTGGAGGTCAAGTCAAGTCATCAATATATTCTTTATTCCATCAAAAAGGAAAATTTGGTTTGCACAAGGATACTCACTGTATAAAAAAACACATTACATAGGGAAAGATCATAAATAACTAATTATCAACAAAATGAACCTGTTATAAGAATGATTTGTGAGAAGGGAATTTACACATGAAATGAAAGCACGTAGACACTCAGGCACGCTCACTGTATTTATGCCCACCTCACAATCATCGTTGTCCTATCATAACTTAAGACAACAAAACCATATCACATGTACACTAATACAGTCTAGCACAAATAAAATAATTTTAATAAAATAGACTTGGGTCTTATTTAATGATGTCCTAACACTATTCAATTTTCTTTAACTATCATAACTAAGAGACACACCAATAACAGTATGCAAGTTATCAGTAGATTACATTAACCATTTACAATTAATGTCAATCTGGCATCACTGAGAAATGCAAAGTACTGACAATACAATTTAATTAGCATCTAGTCCAAGGAGTACTAAAGACATTTTAGTACTCCTTGGCATAGTCATATTGTAATGGCTTCCTGGAACGCAATCTGGTCTTGAGCTTGGGCGCTGGGTCAACTGAGGACGGTGTCATCAGCAAACAGTCTGGAGGGAGAGGCAACCCTGTCTGGCAAATCATTGATACGAGGATTCAGAAGAGACAAGGGCTGCCTTGAGGCACACCAGACCTCACGCTGACAAGGTCAATTAAACTTGCCAATGATTAAGGGAAGAAGGTTGAGAGGTGATTTAATTCAGTTATACAAAATACTTCACGGGATAGACCAAGTTAGTTTCCAACAGATGTTTCAGATAAATAACCAGATTAGAAATCAGCTGGGTAAATTGTTGATAAACTATAACAGAACAAATATTCTAAAGTTTTCCTATGCAAACAGGTCGTGAAAAATTGGAATGATCTCTCGCTTAACATTAAATTTGCAGAGAATGTCAACGCTTTTAAGAACCTTCTGGACAACAATCCTAAATTTATAACTAGGCCTAAGTATAACGAATATGATGATATTAATTGTCATTTTATGTTTTCAAAAATGCACTAGCGTGACCCCCAAACGTATGTAAAAACAACGAATGATGAGGCGTGGAATTCCGAATAGGCCGCGAAGATTAACATTAAGCCTCTATTTCACTACTACTACTACTACTACTACTACTACTACTAGTTACTAGTACTACTAGTAGTACTGTACTAGCCTGGGTCAGAACGTGAGCACTAAATGACTGTGGACTGGAACTCGGATGCATCTCTAATATATTGAACAAGTTACAGATTCAAATTGTGGTCAACTACGTTTACCTGCTTCATGCATAAATCTGATGGTCCGAAAATGAACCCTTGATTCAGAATCTCCCATCTTTCTGTCCCTCACTTTCTGCTTGACAATTCCAAGAACGAAAGTGTAAGAGGAAATGCCGGAAGTATAGTTTATTTTAAAGGGAGTATTTCTTTACATTGTGCCATAATGTAAAATTATCTTTTTGTGCAACTGACATAATTTTTTTAAAACTTTGATAAGCCATACGATTAGATTTTACAAAAATCATTTGTATTAGAAAGCTTTAATGTTAACTGTCGTAATTTAAATATAACATTGTTGTAATGAATGTTGTAAATAATGTACCTCCCTCCAATAGACATGCGCAGTACGTACGCAGGAGGCTGTATTCAAAATCGTGTCTGGACAACACCAAACAAATTTCCTGCTCTCGACTAATTTCTGTGTTTTCTGCATTTACAGAGGAGGCATTTCTCTGCGTTGCAAAATGTCAACACCACTGGTAAGTAGTACGACATTTTCAGTATCTTTGGCAATTGTTTGTGCATGCAGTTGTTCTTCATTTGATTTTTGTCTGCATGTTTTAAATAAGCTTCTGACTAGATAAGTAGATTACAGTAAACTTTTCCTTACCAATACCACGTTTTGTATTCATCTGTGTTTGTATATAATGTGTTGTTTTATTGCATTAGCTACTTAATACAAGGTGGGAGTATTTTAGAGATGGCTGACACTTGTGACAAGTTTACAGACTCATTGGCAGCGTTGCCATTAAGCATTTTTCTATCCATTTCAATTTGTGAAGACAAGTCAGAACTTGTATTCACACTAAGTAGGCCTATTGTTTTACATCAAAGGACACTAAAGTTGAATATGTTACAGAAAATGTAGAAATAATGTTCATGGTTATAGACATACGTGTCTTTAGCATCTGTGCCTCAGCACATCAACAGTGCAGCACTTGTAAAACCCCAATATTTGAATATTTTGATAATTGTGGACAAAATCAGATGAACATTTGACAGAAAGAAGAAAAAGAAATGCATACCTGTCAAGATCTTGTGGACTCTTACCATAAGATGTTGCTTCCCATACCATAACTTTTGAACATAATACCATAAGAAATGTGTGAAAATGCATGGATTGTCACGTTCAACACGAAAGAGAATTAAACACATGTATACAAACAAACATGTATGCATAACGAACCAATCAGTCTTGTTTCAAATTCAGAAAAACACACTTTTCTCAATACCTAACTGCACTACTTTATGAAATAGTTACAACTCATTGAATGCTCTTTGTTGTACTCATCAGTACAAGACCTAGCCTTCTCCATCATGCTGCCAGTCACAGCAAAGTCATGACAACAGGAATCTGAGTTGAGCTTGACTTGCAAGTAAGCAGTCAGTGTGTCATGGGCCAAACTTCTCCTGGTCTCAGTGTGGATCTTCCTGACCATGGACAGTGATGGAGAAAGTTTTTAAGCTAGGGGTATTTATACCCTCAACCAAAACATGTGGGGGTTTTCATACCCTCATTGCAAACATAAGGGTTTTTTTCAGTTTTTTAGGGGGTACACCAACATACGTAATAAACACTTTGCGTGGAAAGTTTCTTCAGCCGGGCCCAGTTGCGGCTCACCTTTTTCTTCTCTTACCGAGCACTCAAAGTCAAAGGCTGATAAAAAAGTTTGTTTTTCTTTTCCTTCATCTTGTTTTAATTTTTTTGAGCAATTAGTTTTGTCTGCTTTATTTTTCCTTTTCTTCGGCTTCCCCTCAGATCGCTGCTTGTCGGCCATGTTTAATGTGGGGTTGTTGTCAGTCTTATATAGCCAATCAAAAGCGTCGAGAAAAAATAGTGAATATAATCGTGCATATGATTGGCTGTTTCTCGGAAGCGACAGAATGAATTGGAGGGGGAGAGAGGGTGGTAGGCGGTCGCGCAGGACGCACAGGCACACGATCCAAATCGAGCGAAAGCTGTACGCACGACCGAAATAGTTGTACCTTATGATACCTCCCAGCAACTTAGCTTTACGTTTTCATACCCCTTTGGCACTGACTTTGTGCGTGTTTATACCCTTTCATTACATTTTCGTTACGTGATTTCCCAACTCAGTACGTGAAACACGTACGATTGTACGTGATCTCCATCACTGCATGGAGAAGACCCTCTCACTATCAGCATTGCTGTGTGGGAGACATCTATAGGAGAGCAGGCAACAGTTTTCCCAACAAAGAAAACCTTGTTTCTACAAAAGTTGTATTGGCAATGAGAATTTTTCTCCAGACAGTGTCAAGTTTCTTTCTCATGCTTACAAAAAAGTACCTCAGCCTCTTCGTACACTGTTCGCTGTTGTTTTTTCTTTCTTGCAGTCGAATAATCAAATTTTTTCTTTCTTGCAGCCGAAATTGCTGATCGATGGGGACATGCTCCTTCGATTTTTTAACCACACGCTTGTGTGTTTCGGTTAGAAAATGTTTGACAAAGTCATGTTGGCCTGATGATGTAACTTTGACGGACTTACAACAAGCTTCACAAAAAGCAAAATCTTTCCAGTCTGCCGAACTTGTGATCATCTTGTGGAAGTCCTTGTCATTCTCTAATTCTGGTTGATAACGGCCAAAGTACATCTTCGCTTTTTTTGTTGGAGGTTTCGATGCCATTGTTGCTGAGTAAAAGTTTGTTGAACAAATATAGTTTTCAACCACGTTGTCGGATGCGTGGTGCCTCAGTCCTACTTCCGCCCAATCAATTACTGCCAGATATCATTGCTGTTGCTTTGTTCTCAGACGAACCATATTTAATTATTATTTCACCACAATTAAAAAAAAACATAAGATCTTCACCTTATGCCGTAAGATTTGAAAATCGTCAACATTCCGTAAGAATTACGTCAAAAGCATAAGACTTGACAGGTATGAAAATACCCTAAAAAATAATTATTTGCTCCAGTTTTACCTTATTTGGGTGATTATAACTGTGCAATATTTTTGTAAGAAACATTGTTCATGTGTTAACTGGTTGGATTGAATATGGAATGATGCTGCATTAAAATTTTCTGAGCTTTGAACTAGCATGGATTTGATTGAACTCAACTTTTAATACCTTTCAGGAGGATCCGTCTCTTGAACGCCACTTTCGTGGCCATAGGGATACTGTCACATCTGTTGATTTCAGTCCTGTAATGACGCAGCTTGGTAAGAATTATTATCAATGTCATTTTGGAATAGTTAAACTATATCTTTATGTGTTGTTGTTTAAAAAATTAATAAATAAATTAGGATGGTATTGAGTTGACTATAATGTTTATTATTACCTTACTCCATAGCTGTAAAAATGTTAATATTAATTAACAATGTACTTTCTGTTTTGTTTTAGCCTCTGGGTCCATGGACTCCTGCCTAATGGTATGGAACTTCAAGCCAAAAATGAGGGCATATCGGTTTGTTGGTCACAAGGTAATTAATTTCTGTATACATCACCTCTGGGTTTACTTGATTTATTTTCTCATTCACTTCCATCCCCACTCCCACCACAACTTCTTAAAATGTAATTTATTATTTTAAAATTTTTTTTTCTTGTTGTTGAAACGATGTGAATTAGAATAGAAATTTTAAAGTTTGAGTTTCTTGCATGTTTACTTTCAGGATGCCATTTTGTCAGTATGTTTTTCTCCTTCTGGACATTTGGTGGCTTCAGCATCTCGGGACAAAACAGTGCGCCTTTGGATTCCTAGTGTGTAAGTAGATGCATGCTCAGGTTTTCTTTTACAATTACATCCAGGTTGGTTGTTAACAAAATGTGTGTAAGGTATGCCATTGTGAACATACATAATACAGAATTTATTCAGCCAAATGACAACATACATTGCTTTTGCAGGTAGAATGTATTCAGACACATCCCACCACTGGCCACAAACGCTCTAGTATGTAGTTGTTTCATCAGTAATCTTCATATTTGAGGTGTCCTTTTCTCTGTGCAGAAAAGGGGAGTCCACAGTATTCAAGGCCCACACAGCCACAGTTCGCTGTGTAGATTTCAGTAGTGATGGCCAGACGCTCTGCACAGCCTCAGATGACAAAACAGTCAAAGTATGTATCATGAGTTGTGTCCCTTTTCACCCTACTCTTCTTCCCTCCCCCTTCCCATCAACCCACATTGTTGGCTCATGGCTTTTGATCCGTTTTTCACTTTGTCTTATTGGTTGTCATAGTCATCTCTGTTGTGGTATGGCTTGGTAATAATTTACATTAGTCAGGGTTATGTCTGCTTTCAGTGACAGGGAAGGAAAGAAGGTCCACATTTTTGAGTGTAACCATTTTGTGCAGGGTAGGTTTTAAAATGTCTTTGTTGTTATTTTTTAGTTGTGGACAGTGCACAGGCAAAAGTTCCTGTACTCCCTCACGGATCACAGCAACTGGGTTCGATGCGCCAAGTAAGTGCTCTTCATACTGATTTAGAAAGCTCATGAGCAGCGATCATGATTATTTAAAAACTTGTACTTTATTGCACCAAATGTTAGAAATTGCTGGAAAGATTGAAGTGTATATTGTTTTGTTATAAAGGATACGGAATGGTTACTAAGTAATTTTAAAGATTTTTTTTTCTCTTGGTGTGTAAGAAAGGAGGAGGGGAGGGGGGGGGGGGGAGGAGTGTGATTATTACTATTTTCACTGCTATAATATCTTCTGTTACATTTTTTTTTGCTGTGAGACTGGATTTATTTCAGCATGGTGTAGGGGGATTGTATGCGCAAATAACTACAAATGCCATCAAAACTATTCTTGCAGGTTTTCTCCTGATGGTCGCCTGGTAGTGTCAGGTAGCGATGACAAGCTGATCAAGTTATGGGATCGCCAGACCAAGGATGTCATTCACACTTTCCATGACATTGGAGGGTATGTGAACCATGTGGAGTTCCATCCCAGTGGCACATGCATAGCCTCAGCCAGCACAGATGGCAGCGTCAAGGTCTGGGACATCCGCATGAACAAAATCTTGCAACACCATGCAGGTTGGTTTGTTTGCCTCAGTCAGTCACTGGGCTGTCTTTCTTTACTTTTTCCCTGATTGCTCACTATCCACTATCTCTGCCCTGTCGCGTCTAATCTCCTCTCTCTCTCTCTCTCTTTCTCTCTCTTCTCTCTCTTCTCTCTCTCTCTCTCCTCTCTCTTCTCTCTCTCTTCTCTCTCTCTCTCTCTCTCTCTCTCTCTCTCTCTCTCTCTCTCTCTCTCTCTCCCCAAGATTATTTTGACCTCTTTTTTTTAAATATTTTGATGTTGTTCTTAGCAATGTTTTGTTTTCTGAGTTATTAATTTTCCAACTGTTTTTTGTGCATGTGTGTTTGGAGGGGGAGATGGAGTGGGTGAGGGGAGTTAAAGATTTTTTGTTGTCAGTTGTTTAGATATCAGATTTGTAGAAATAAAAATTTTGTTGTTAGTTCGCTGTGAATTCTTAAAGCAGATATTAATTACACATACTATACCATGACTCAACAAGTGCAATGTATTGGCGTTGCTAGGTGAGAGTGCCTCTTTAGCGGAAGCTGGCTAAATCAAATCAAACATAGAGTTGCTTCCCTTGCACTAAACCGTCCCGTGCACCACGTGCTACAACACGCGTCTAAGCGCTCACGGCAAAAGTCAGCACACCTCATTCCTTTTTGGCACTTGGTTAGAGTGGTTGTGCCTACTGTAGCTCTCTGTTTGCTGGCTTACAGCGTTCGCCCGGTAGTTCGTTGTTGCTACTGCCGGCGGAGTTGAAAGGTTTTCTCTATTTTGTCTAGTTTATTATCCTGTTATCCTATTACCGCAGCGGTTCGTCGAGTTCCACCCCGTCGCTGCGTGTCTCTACTTCGTCGACCGTTCACGCTAGATAGGTCGGTTTACGGTCCCTTCTTCTGTTGCTGTTAGCGCAGCTCCCGCTAAGACTGGGGTTTCTTCCGTCCCCTCTTCTGCCGACATACTACCGCTTTGCTTCGTTGGCTTCGCTGTTTGTCCACTCCTGCGCCCCCTTCTTGGTTGTCTTCTGCCTTTCAGGTCAGTAGAAGTGGTGGTGGAGAGGTGGGGAGTGGTGGTAGTGAGGTGAGGGGTGGCTCCTTGGTCTTGCCAGAAGTGACCTTGGGGCCGTTTCTGGTCAAGGTTACGACCAGAAACATATAAGTGGTCGCCCTAGTTTAGGACCACATAATTTTTCCAGCGGGGACGCCCCGGCGCGGCCGGACAAGCTACCTGCTGAAGCCTTCCCTTCTGTTTCCTACGGGATTCAGATCGGGTCGGGACTTCTGGCTTATATAAGTGGTCGCCCTAGTTTAGGACCACATTAAATGTCCGGCAGGGACGCCCCGGCACGGCCGGATAAGCTCCCTGCCGAAGCCTTCCCTTCTGTTTCCTGCGGGATTCAGACCGGGTCGGGCCTTCGGGCTAATGTCAAGCTTGGGACATATAAAGCACTGCACGCAGTGTTACGTCCAGCTGCGACAGGGGGTGTGGCTTCTGGTTCGTCCGGTTTGTCCCTCACCTCCCCGTTCCAGCCCCCATCGCACTCCACTTCCGCTTGCGGTCGTGGGGCGGGGGCTCTGGTTTCCGGTACGGGGGGTACGGTACACCCGTTACCTTCTCCCTTTTCCGGTTTGGATTCTCCCTCCCATCCTCCTTTGTACTCCACTTCCGCTTGCGATCGTGGGGCGGGGGCTCTGGTTTCCGGATCGGGGGGTACGGTTTGCCCGTGGCCCCCTTCAGTTTCCGGTTTGGGTCAAGCATTCCCTGTTCACCCTTCGACCTCTGACACTTCCAGTTTCGGTTGTGGGTCGGGGGTACTGGTTTCCAGTTCGGTTTTTTCGTTACCTTCCTCCGGATCACATGCGAACGCCGCTTTGCCTTTGTGCGCGCCGACTTCTGGTGGGGGTGGGGCACTCTTGGTTCCTCCTACCCTAGTTCCTGATTTCACGGGTGCTGGGGCGTTATATCCGGCCCTTAACCCTGATGCTCTTTTTCGAGAGGCGGTTCAGCACGCTGCGGCGTTTTGTCCTCAGGTGGTGGAGGTGGTTTCGGTGCCCATACCACACCTCCATTCCTTCTTAGGCGGGGACTCTTGCTTCTGCCGAGTCTGATGAGGCTTCCCTTGTTTTCAGGGAGTCGCCTAGTGTTAAATTTTTTGTGGATTGGGCCTTTTCTACGGCTAGAGGCCTTAAAGCGGGCGAGACCTCTTCCGCTTCGTTGGATGAAGTGCCTCAGTTCCCTAGAGCTTCCGCTGTGGGCTCTTTTTTGAGTTCGTCCTCATTGACCGGTGTTCCCGGGAAGTTCCTCTCTCGGTCTTTTCTCCCGAAGTCATCGCTCCCGGTTTCCCAGGATGATCTTGCTCTTTTTAGGGGCCTCCAGCCTTTGCCTCCTTCGTCGATCCCTGTTCCAGTCGGTGGACTGGCACAGATAGAGGAGGCCATTGTTAGGTCCCTTGAGTATACTTCTCTCGCTGACGCGCTATCTGCTGCGCTGTCTTCTGCTCTTTTTTCTGGGCAAGTATTCTGGGACGAGGTTTCGTTGTTTTCGGTGAGGTCCTTGTTGCAGGCCCTCTATACCTCCATCGTTCTGGGTTGCGAGTCGCAGGCTATTGGCTATGTCAACCTGCTTCTTGCGCGTCGTGACGCCTTTCTTCAGTCAGCGTCTCCGTTGCCTCCGCTCTTGTCCTCCTCGCTTCGAGTGGGACCCTTGGTACCCCACTCTCTGTTTGGTCCTTACGTTCGCACGGCGGTTCGTGAGGAGTCGGAGCGGTCCCAGTCGGATGGTTTCGCCTTCTGGGGTCGGGCCACCCCTTCGGCCCCGCCTTTCTTTCCTGACAGGGGTCGAGGTCGCTCGGTCCGTGGTCGCTCTTCTCGGGGTGGGCGGTGTGGTACTTCCTCTTCCCGTGGCAGGGTTGAGGTAGGCCGTAGGCGTTTACGCAGTGGCGCGTTTTCCTTCAGTCCTGTCCCTGCCTGTCCACCCCTAGGTGTACTAACCCTCCGGGCAGGTGGCTTGGCTCGTCAGTTTCATGCTTGGCTCGGCCTCCCCTCTGCAAGCAGTTGGGTTCTAGAGGTGATTCGGTCGGGGTTTAAACTTCAGTGGGGTTCCTTTCGGCCCCCTCTTCGTCGCTCCCCGCCTTTGTTTCGCCCCCTGTCTCCTCCTGAGGCTCAGGCGATTCTCGATGCGGAGGTCATAGCCCTTCTCCAGAAGGGCGCTATAGAGGAGGTCCTTTGCCCTCACTCCCCGGGGTTTTACGGCCGCCTCTTCGTTGTCCCGAAGGCTTCCGGCGGTTGGCGCCCGGTGCTCGATCTTTCCTCGTTGAACAAGTTTCTTCGCCGCATTCGTTTCCGCATGGAAACTCCCGCTGCGGTGCGTATGTCCCTGCGCCCAGGGGATTGGGCTACCTCTATCGATCTTTCTGACGCCTATTTCCATGTGTCTATTCATCCTCTTCACAGGCGTTGGATGCGTTTCGTCTGGAGAGATCGGGTTTTTCATTTCAAAGCCCTTCCCTTTGGTTTGTCTCTCAGTCCTTGGGTTTTCACAAGGATTGTCAAAGAGCTCGCTGCCGTAGTCCGCGGACTCGGGGTGCGGTTCTCTGCTTATCTTGATGACTGGTTGGTCAAGGCTAGTTCTCACGATCTCTGTCTTGTGCACACCAGGCTCGTTCTCCTTTGGACACGGCGCTTGGGGTTCTCTGTGAACCCTCTCAAGTCCGAGTTGTCTCCATCTCAGGTTTTCAACTACCTGGGGATGTCGTTCGACACTCGCGATTGGTCGGTCCGCCCTTTAGCTCGTCGGGTGCAGAAGCTTCAGTCCCTTCTGCAACTTTTGGAGAGTCAGGATTTCGTTTCAGCCAGATTTCTGGCCTCTCTTTTGGGGTCGTTTGAGTCTATGGTTCCTCTGGTTCCCCTCGCGGGAGTTCGCAAGCGGCCGATTCAACGTTGGCTTTCTTCCCGTTGGAGTCAGTCCAGCGGTTCCTGGGACGCTCTTTTTCCGGTCACGGAGGACCTTCGCGCTTCTCTGCTTCCTTGGAGGAATCTTGAGTGGCTTTCTTCGGGGGTTTCTATCTCCCCTCCGCTTCCGGTGGCCGAAATCTTCACGGATGCGTCTTTGGTCGGTTGGGGTGCGCATACTGGCAGCCTTTCAGCTCACGGTTTTTGGTCTCAGGACCAGCTGTCTTGGCATATCAGTCGCCTGGAGATGGAAGCCGTTTGCCTGGCTCTTCATCGTTTTCTTCCCTCCCTGCCTCGGGGCCTCTTGCTCGTTCGCTCCGACAGTACCACTGTGGTTTCTCTCATCAACCACTTCGGGGGTACCCATTCCCCTGCTCTCTCCATGATGGTGGAGAGCGTCCTTTTGTGGTTAGCTGATTTCGGTTGTTCGCTTGTGGCCAAGCATGTCAGCGGCTCTGTCAATGTCTTAGCCGATCTTCTGAGTCGCCCTCATTGTGTGGTCCACACGGATTGGACGCTGTCCCACTCTGTTCTTCAACCAGTTTGGGCGGAGTGGTTTAAACCTCTGATTGATCTTTTTGCCACTCGTTACTCTTCCAGGCTACCCCTGTTTGTGTCGCCGGTCTCAGATTGCCTGGCTTGGGCGGTGGACGCGTTGTCCATTTCTTGGGAGGGGTTGGAGGCTTATGCCTTCCCGCCATTCTCCCTCCTTCCGCAGGTTCTCAGGAAAGCTGAGGAGGAGTCCCCTTCTCTCATTCTTGTGGCTCCCTTTTGGCCAGCTCAGCCCTGGTTCCCCGATCTCCTTCGTCTTTCCCAGGGGCGGTGCATTCCTCTCGCTCTCGGGGCGCGATCGCTTCTGCAGCCTCGATCCGGGATTCCACACGGCAACCCAAGCGTTCTCCGTCTTCACGCTTGGCTGTTGTCCGGCCTTCTATAGGTGCTTTCTGGGCTTCAGGAGACCTCGGCCGGTTCCAGCTTGCATCCTGTTTCTGTCTTGCCATACTCGAGAGGATGGCTTCTTGGAGTTGGTTCTGTGGTCATGGCCCTACAGTCCCGGTCCTCTTCTCCAGCCTGTTCACGGTAAGATTGTTTCAGATAAAGTTGCTTCCCTCCGTCCTTTTCGTGCTAATCTGCACTTGTTGAGTCATGGTATAGTATGTGTAATTAATATTAAAATTTTATCTCAAAATTTATTATTAATAAGCATACTTACCATGACTCAATTTAATATCCCTCCCACCTCCCCGCAGTTCCAAATAAGGAATGAGGTGTGCTGACTTTTGCCGTGAGCGCTTAGACGCGTGTTGTAGCACGTGGTGCACGGGACGGTTTAGTGCAAGGGAAGCAACTCTATGTTTGATTTGATTTAGCCAGCTTCCGCTAATGAGGCACTCTCACCTAGCAACGCCAATACATTGCACTTGTTGAGTCATGGTAAGTATGCTTATTAATAATAAATTTAGAGATAAAATTTTAATTTACAGAGGGAGGACACTTCTAATAAAGAAAATGTTTTAATTTGATTGAATGTATGGATCTTGTTAGTTTAAATTTGGTATTTATGCCGTTACAGCACACGCTGGGCCAGTCAGTAAGTGTTCCTTCCACAGTAATGGCAACTTTTTGCTCACAAGCTCTGAAGATGGCACACTGAAGATATTTGACTTGTTGGAGGGTCGCATTTTCTACACACTGCATGGTCATCAGGTATGGTCATGTTTTATTTCATCAAAATGTTAATGCAAGAGACAAGCTTTACAATGTAACTATTTTTGTGTACTGTGCTTAAAACGGTGCAACTGTTTTAGTCTAACAAATATTTTATTAGTGGTGTGCAGTAAGTAGTTGATGATTTCATGAATTAAACATTAAGCACCTTCATCTGTGTTGGACAGGGTCCTGTAACAGCGGCATCGTTCTCAAGAAATGGGGAGTTCTTTGCATCTGGTGGTGCTGATGAGCAGGTAAATTCTACATTTACATTGATCTATATATATTTTGTTGTTTCTTAATTCAGATGAACAGTCTAAATACATAGTTTGTTTTGGAGCTCATATGATTTTTCAGATTTCACAGTGAAATTGCTGTGCTAGTTTTCTTTCTCCATATTTAAAAATGCAGGAGTTTGTCTTGTATTTCATTCCTAATGATGAGACAAGAGAATTGTAGTAAATAAAGGAATCAAAAATGGACAAAATATTATTAATGTTTATAGATACAGATTTCTTAAAATAGTGTTATCTATTACTTCTGTCTCATCATGAATTCAAGAATCAGTGGTCATCATCTCGCTTATCTGTATTCCATTCCTACTTGTTTGTTCAGGTTCTTGTGTGGAAAACCAACTTTGACCAGTTGTCTCCAACTGATGTGCTTAGTGCTCGATCTCGAGATCGTTCCACCAACCGTGAGGATCCTTGTGTTGAGGACATCCCACCTCGAGTTCACAAGGGGAGGGCACCTACTGAACCCATCAATGTGAGTTGGCAATGGATTGTGCCTTTGTTATTTACCTTGAATTTTAAACGTTGATGTTTTAACTTGCAAGATTGTGTCATTAGATGTTTTTTTTTTTAATGAAGCATTCTTTCATGTTTACCAAAATCGGTGTGTTTCATCTGTTTTCTCTCTCTAAAGTTTTTATTACCATAGACACTGTGCTTTGTGCTGTATTCATTTTCCTTCATTTTACCTGTTTGCTGTATTCAGCGCAGAGTTCATTTTATGGTAAGAGTACTTTTCAACTAGCTGACTGACTAAAACGCCAGCTTCCTTGTTATTTTCTACTCACAGCATGCTTCCAAAGAGGGATTTAAATAGTTCAGACGCAACTGCATATTGGTGCACCCGTTGTTTCAACGTGAAAGAAGATCTTTTCATAACTATTTTTAAAACTGCCGTTGCCATTTCACTAAGCTTTTTATTATTTCTTCAAAATAATGACTTTGAAATACCAGTATAAGAATATAGTGATGTAGACTAGTTCACCAGTGTAAAATTATTTGTTAGTTAAAGGTAAGGTGCATGTTGGCTGTTGTGTGTGTGTGGGTTAAGTTTTTGTCTGCATGCTTAGTTGTGGATGTAGTCAGGCATGCTACTTTTCCGGGAATTCCCGGAATTCCGGGAGATCGATTTTTGGGCCCCGGTGGCTTTCCAGGTGATTGAAAAATTTCAGGGAGTATTAAAAAAATCTGTGTGAAAAAGAAAGAATTGCAAGCGTTCATATCACGGTAGGCGATATCAGCGGGATTCGTCTGCTAGACCGCCATGACAGTCAATTTTAACGATCATATTAAAACAGCGTTGTGATTGGCTAGCTAAATTTATCTCACCAATCAGATTGCTTCTCTCTTACATGATTCGCTCTGTGTTATAGCGTAGGCGGCCAGTTGTTTCCGTTTGATTTTTGACCATCTTCACCACGTTTTGTGCACGATTCTCTGGGTTTTTTTAAAGTTTGATAATGTATGGAAGCGTTTTTGTAATGATAAATACTACTAATAGTAGCATAGCATCAAAATGTTTTGAACCGAAATTGTGATAAGAAACACGGTAGGAGACTGGGACAAAGGTCTCAAAAACTAAACTAAATGACAGACTATAATAAAATAATGTTAACAGACATGTAGTCATTGTAGTAGACAGTGTCATTTCTTGTATACAGCTTAAACTAAAATGTGTTGGTTTTTTTCGTCTTTGTTGATTGATTTTTCGTCTCCCAAAAAGTGCTCAGAATGTGCCAGCTTGCACAGATTTTAACCTTTTTAAAAAAAATTTCAGGGGGAGCATGCCCCCGGACCCCCCTAGGGGGCTCGCCTGCTTTGCAGGCTCACTCTCGGGGCTCTGCTAATCCTTCCAAAATTTTCCGGGAAAACTAAATTTTCAGAGTAGCATGCCTGTGTAGTCATTTTCATCTTTAAATGGTAAGAGTATTGATGAAGGAAAGCACACATGTATGCAGTAATATGAATTTGACGACTTAAATAAATGATGGTGTCTGAATATACTGCTTTGTGCATGACTGTTTGGCCCATTGCTATCTTACTGCTACGTCCTTGATGTTTGCGATCGTTGTGCCTTTATTTGTTAATAATGCAGTGTCACCTACTTTGCTGTTGTTGGCTTTTGTTAAACAAGGGAATTCTGTTCTTCCTCACATAGTAAGGAATACACATGCATGTTTGAACAGCTCGTGCCTTACTTCCATTGTTTTTCTGTTGCTTGTGGTGCACTGTGGTTGTAGAGGTTTCATATCTGGAGCTTTATGTTTACACTACAGTTATCAAGCACTTCCCAAATATTGCTTCAGAATGTAATTGAATGTGGCGTGATCTAACATATAAGACCATCAGAATTGGGGTGTATATTTGGATTGTTGTGTGAAGAAAGTTTCTTAGTTCTGTAAGACGCTTCTCAAAACTCGGAAAACTTTTTCATCAGTGTTGTTTAACAAAACCAGTTAATCAAATGAAGACTTTTACTTCAAGAGCTTCTGAGAATGTTTTCTTCTGCAAGCGCTTGGTTTTTAGCTACAGCTCAGCGAGTTTTGACTCGCATGTGTGCAACATTCAGGCATGAGAATCTTCGCCTATTGGCAGAAAACCACCTTTTTGATGAACCCCAAGGTCGTTTTTTAGATTGTTTTTAAATCCGTTGAGAAAATTGGGGGGAGGTAGGATATGGTACATGCGTCCGAGTGACAGATTCCATCGCAGAAGATGGTGATATTTTATTCTTATTTGGACCGAATGTAGTTTGTACAACATTTGCCCACAAGAACCTGAGGATGATAAAAATGCAGTCGGAAACAGCCGAGTAAGTGGTTTTCTGGTTGTTCCAAAATGGGCCACAGATTTCCGAGCGCTTTGTTTTTACGAATCGTGCAGTTTTGAGATCGCACGCTATTTTGGTCAGCATGTAATGACAAAACACAAAAGGCATTAAGGCCGTTGCAGCCAAAATCAACTCAAGTGTAAAAAACAAATGGAATTTTGGTTGGCTTCAGGAGGGAGTGAAGACCTCGATCTGGCTGACGACAGATAAAGACAAAAGAGAACATGCCGTGTTCATGACTTGATCTCCCAAACCAACTGCTTCTGGTGTTGTAATAAGAGCTGAAATATGGATCAAAAGGAATCTGAATGTTCTAAAATGTTGAAGACATAATTTACATTATCATTTTATTCACATCCAAATCACATTTTCTCATTCACATTTAACAAATCTAACATCAGGCTCACCAGTGTGAACATGATCATGATAAACACTTTATGTTACAACAGCAGACTAAGCATTTACAAAGTAAACAAGCATCTACTCACTTTTCTTTCCGGAGAGAAAGTCTTGTTGCTGTTTCAATAACACTAACAATGTCGCAGTGTGAACATTCCTTGGGAGCCCATGAACATCTTGGAGTTAGAGGAATTCAATATTTTTATGTTCATACATTCATCATTTCTCATCTTCAGTGATCATCAATCCAATGCAACTGTCTGAGGTAACCGTTTTTAAAGATAGTTTCTGAATGTTAATTGTTCTGAAAGTATGGTTTAGTGACATCAAAGAGATTGTTACTGCATGCAGATAAATAGTTAGTGAGTCAGTGTGTCAGTTTGGATTTAAATTTGAACACATTTGTGACAAATTACTGCAGCTTGAAGTGCACTGATTTTGTAAAGTTGTGGTGTCTCCCAGTGCAAATTTTAGGTGTGGAAAATGTAAAAATGATTACTCAGCATCCCCTTAATAATTTTCTCCTTTTTGCTTACTTCTTATTCCCATGCCTGAACATCATGAATCTTAAAATTTAGATCAGATTGGATTGTCATCATCTATTAGTATTATTTTGCTTTCTTGAATATTGAATGTGGATATATCAGTGCATTTGCTTAGAACTTTTGTGGATAATGGTGATGGTGGCTTGCAGTTGGATGCCCGGGCCTCGTTGAAGCGCATGCAAGATCAGGCTCCCCCAGTAACTGATGTGGGTCCAGCCATGTTTTCCTCCTCTCAGGTTTTACATTATGCCTTTGTTTTTTTGTTTGTTTGTGTTGGTTTTTCCCACTAATGCTCTAATACTGCTTTTTGAGTCCTTAAACACATTTGTTTGGAGCTTACTCAAAGCCTAATATAATGCTTTTTATTTTGGCAAATCAAGTTCAGGTCAATTGTTTTGGAACAAAATTCTACTGAGATACAATTTACATCTTAAAACTTCATAGTTTCTGTAATATGTGGTTAATTATAGCTTCTACATAATTCCATGCATTTGAGATATGTCACAGAATAAAATATTTTTAACTGAAAAATTAAGGAATACAAATTATTTTAAAAGATTGAGTACTTATGAAATACCGTTTTGAATGTATGCATGGAAAAACAAAGCTTTGGTTTGTTTTTAGAGTGATTTTTTTCTTTGGGGGGGGGTGGCTGGGAAAATAAATGTTTATGCTAGTTTCAGAACTGCATCAAGCATAATGATAGATTTTGTGTGTGTGTGATAGATTTATTGCATGAACAATGTGCCATAACGTTGTGTCTGATTGTCGTAGATTGCATTAGGTGGCAGGTTTGCTTTTTTTGTGGGTGAATATTTTCATCACAATTCTTTTACCTGTGTGTGTGTGATCTTTGATTTTTACCATAATCTTTGTTCGGGTGTGTTAGAGAGAGATGATGGTGAGTATGTTAGGAGAAACAGAAACAGTGTAATATTTGTTTAGTGAAGGGCAGCTAACTCTTGCGTTTCTTTGATACCCACTTTCTTTTATACTACTAACTACAAATATAAACATAAGTAGGCGAGAAAATGTCCAGATTTGTATGTGACTGAAAGACACAAATTTGAGTCAATAATTATATTGCAGGATTAAGTGCTGTGCATAGAGGAAAGTATTGTAGATTCATTATGAAAAGTATGTATTCAAATT
This sequence comes from Oncomelania hupensis, assembly GCA_036898135.1. NCBI lineage: Eukaryota > Metazoa > Mollusca > Gastropoda > Littorinimorpha > Pomatiopsidae > Oncomelania > Oncomelania hupensis. The sequence continues at coordinate 36,612,101 of CM072514.1, read as the reverse complement.
AGTAACGTGTGACATTGTTCATGAGATGTAACATTGCTGTACAGTGTTAATAACATGTAACATTGCTGTAAATTTCTGGTACAGGTGAGGGTAGACCCACCATCAGCATCCTCCAGGCATGTTGACGATGATGCAGACATGCAGTCCGATCGAGAGCTGGACTACCCTACCTCTGTCATCGGCAACAACTCCAGGCCTCGCACACAGCCTCTGGAGGCCAAAAATGTGCCACCTGCTCTTACGAAGTTCATGGAGCAGATCGCTGGCCAGTTGGACATCCTCACACAGGTACGATGGAGTTCTGCTTTATTGGATAATTTATGCTGCTGAGCATCTGCATTGTCGATCTAGTTTGAGAGATGTAATTACGCCCTGCATTTTCAAATAAATAAACGAAGGGCTCCGTTTGGTGCTGACTCAGAAAAAGCAAAGTCCTGAAATTGCAGAGCTATAGACCCAAATTGGAGGCACAAAGTTGCCAGCAAAATATCATTGTTGACAAATTGAAGAGAGTGTGTATCACCCTTCACCCCTTCTAAACCTCAAAAATCCAACTTCTATACATGCCAAACATTGTGTTGCAGTTAAAAATAGTTTTATCATGGAGTTTGCTACCCCCAATGAATGCAAATCTTTCTTCATCCTTTTTCTTTAATGCACGTGTCACTTTTGTTATGCCATGGACGCCAGAAATGTGTGTTTATGGATTTGCTGCTTTAGGGATTATTATGATAACTGGTAGTTGAAACTACATGATGATCCAATTGCCGTTAACGATTCATAAAGTAGACTGCATTACTTAATGCTTATGCACAGTCTTGTTAAATAATATAATGTTTAAAGATGCATCCTTTAAACGAAATGGTTGATGATAATATGTAAAGATCAGTTTTCATGTCATGATGTTTCCCATTTGTGTGCAGACGGTTTCTTTGCTGGAACAGCGGCTGACAATGACAGAGAATAAACTGCGGGAGTGCATAGACAACCAGCAAGAAATTCGCCTGCAGATCAAGCCCACACATTGATCTTGCTTTACTCTTTGATTAATAATATTTCAAGTAGCTTTTTCTTTTATCTCAGCCAATTTGACTTCTGCCAAATGGCCAAACACTGCTGAGTGTTTTTATTGTGATACTGAACTCATGGATGAGTGGTTGAATGAAGGAATGGATGTTGTTTTGTTTTTTTAGTGTATTTACAAGATAGGAGTTTTAGATTTAAGATGTTAGGTCCATATTACTGTGAATATTATCATACATGTTTAATATTTATGGATGTTTGCTTTGGGCCTGTTGTTGAGTTGTGTGATGAGAGCAGGTTATGCATGTACTCTTGGAGCTATTCACTAGTCTCTTTGTTTATTAAATGTTGCTGCAGATAACATGTTTTCAAAGTTTGAATGAAGAACTGCCAATGTAACTTGTGCTGTTGTGGTATTTGTTCCAATTTGACCATTCACCGTACCTAACTTTTAATTCTTGGGTCTGATCACATTCCTTTTTTGTGTTTATGGATGTGTGTATATACATGACATATATTTTGATTTGGCAGTTGCAGTGAATCATGTCTATCTGTAATTTATTTACGGTGAGAGTTCAACATTTAGATTGTGTTTTTTTTTAATTGTATGCCTGTTCGAGTGCGCATTTTGTACATATTTTTTTACATCCGTCCACAAATATATTTCCGACAACTGATAAGCAACAAAGTATGTTACTGGAGTGGTACTCACACATGGTTGAAGCTTGTGTGTTGTTTAGTGAGACTGACAGTAGCAGATAAAATGTCCATGGCTTTAACCTAAACTGATAGATCTGCTTTGTACATAGTTTTAATGCTGTAAGGTCTGTGAATCAAATATGGACCGCTAGCAGTCTTGTAATCCTTGTCCTTTTGTTTCTTTTTCAATATTGGTGGCAGCATGTTGCTTCACTCGCCTGGCATTTCTCTTTTGTTTCTGTGACAAGTGGATGATGCTATGCAATTTATGGAGACGTGGGATAGTTTTGAGGTTAATGACAGTTATCAGTCCTAGAATCATGCTGCACAAGAGTTAAACAGGGTGGAGAATTCTCCGCGAATCCGCGGATTTCCGCGGAAAGCATTTGCATTTCCGAGAAAAAAATATTGAGTTCCGAGTGTGAGAAGCTGAGGGCTACCCTTTACTGGGCATAGCGGCCAAAAGCGGCCGAAGGTCTAAACAGGCAAAACGTCCAAAAGCGTCCGTATCAACCATGTGGTTATATTCTCGCGTTGTTTGAAAGATTGCGAGACTTCCGGCAATTGACTTCCGGTTAAATTCTGTTGTGAAAACATTCGACTGCATTTCCACAAGTTTTCTCTGTGATGCGTTCGTTTTTTCGATTTTTTTTTCTCAAATTTTTCTGTGTGTGTGTCTAAAATGGATGGTTTGGATTCTTCGACTGATGAAGAAGAGTTTACAGGCTTCCATTTATCAGACATTAAAGTGAGAGAAATGGACTTGGAGTCGGAGGAAGAGATCGGTACTGACATTAGACAATTACTGAATTAGTGTCAGTAGTGTGCATGCATACGATCTTTCAAACTGGCATGAAAGTGAAGAAGAGGAGGGGGCTTGTTTGGACTTTTTAAAACTTTTTTATTGTATACACATGGAGTAAGGGGTGGCCTCGTGGCGCAGTGGATAAGTCGCCGGTTTCCTATGCCGAAGGTCGCGGGTTCGATTCCCGCAAGGGGCGAACGTTTGTGATTTAGGTACGAGACTATTGAGGTCACCGAGGGTTTTCTCCGGGCACTCCGGTTTCCTCCCTCCCTTCAAAATAATATTGGATGCAGTCAAATTAATTTAAAACAAAAATACAAAACTATTTAACTTTCAGTTTCCTAATAGCGATCTCCCTGCCTTTACACCACGTGTATGCCTTGTATACTGTTGTCCTTGTTGTGTGTCTGTAATATATTTGTTGCACGTGAGCGTGTATGTTGGTATAGGTCGCCGCGCTTTGAGTTCGAAATCATTCGAAGTAAAGCGCGTATTAGCATCCGGTATTATTATTATTATTATTAATCAAAAACAAGACATGACAAGAGAAGTATAAAAAGGTAGATAATCAAAAGAGATTTATTTCTGTTCATTTTGCACTAATACCTAAGATGTAGTGTTTTTACTAACGTACCCCTAAATATCTCTAAAATTATAAAAATCCTTGCCTGTTTACTGCTAAAAAATAGACAAACGTGTGCCCAGTAAAATTTGAAATGTGGAGTTTGTGTGTAACAGTGGTGGACCTCAAACTTTGTTAGGCCTACAAATCAAGATTCTTAACTTTTTTGAAAGACATACATGTGCATAAAACATTTTTTTTTTTTTGGGTTGTTGTTGTTTCTATTCATGTTTACTTTGTGCTTTTTGCTTTCAGGAGAGGCCCTAAATTACTTTCAAAATAGCATAAATTCATTTTCTTCCAGGGGGCGAATACCGGGGCTTGGCCCCTGGGCCCCGGCCGGATTTAAGAGATTTCTTGATTCAGTTGTTCTCCACCCTGGTTAAAGTAGATGGAAACACAATAAAAAAAAGACTTGTGACCTTAAGAGAACTACCTTGACTATCCAGTGATTAATTTGAGTTAGCAAATATAATTGAGGGCTTGTTAAATTCTCTCTTTGTAGCAGTAAGGCCAAGAACACCAAACTTGTTGGGCACCACCTTATTTTGATTCTCTTATTTTTTACCTGCTCAACATGCAGTGTTTTTAACCTTTTGTTATCACAGGCAAATTTTGGTACTGGATTTCACCCACATCCATGGAAGTTGTAGGTTGTACAGAAAGTTTTTAACACAGAATGTATTTGACATATATGATATAGAACCCAGAAGTCTGGGCATTTCCTATACCCAACACATCACCAATGACGAAGTCCGAAAGACCATCACACACGCTATTGGACAACACGATGACCTGCTCAAAGTGGTGAAAAAAACGAAAACTCCGATGGTATGGCCACGTCACCAGATCATCAGGTCTTGCAAAGACCATTCTGCAAGGCACAGTGCAAGGAGGTAGAAGAAGAGGGAGACCAAAAAAGAGGTGGGAGGACAACATTCGAGAATGGACTGGTTTGACACTGAGCGAAACCATCAGGGTTGCTGAGGACAGGGAAAGATGGAGTATGCTGGTTAAACGATCATCTGTGGTGCCCCTATGACCTCCGAGTTACGGGATAGGATAGGCTATAGAACATTAAATACATAGAAGTAAAGTGATTTTAAAGGAAAATGAATGACAAATCTTAATCTAGTTTCAGAACGCATAGATTCAGAATTTTTGTAGATGTTCATAATGACATTAATTTAGGAACACTGTATCGTCCGTATGAAAACATAGTTAACTATTTGAAACAAGACGGTGCCTGATGGATTTCGTATTGTAAATCACTTTTCTTATTTGGCCTAAGCTGTATTAGGAAAACATTAGACCAATGATTGATTATAGTAGAGGATACACTATAATTTAGGGTCTTTGAAATCTAAATGTCAACATAGATTATATACTTATTTACTGTTTTGTGCCCTTGCTTCGGTTCACTTTTTTTTCATGATACTTTATTCTTATTATTATTTGTAGTATTATTAATATGTTAAAATATTTACTATTGGATTGCAAGAGGTGACATCATGGTTTGTATCACATTATGGTATTTAAGATTGCAAAGCACAGTCCAAGGAGGCAAAAGAAGAGGGAGAAAGAAAAAGGTGGGAGAACAACATTCTAGAATGGATTGGCTTGATACTGAGCACAGAGATGCCAACCCTCACGGTTTCGCCGTATTATTTTCCGGTGGTAAATAGTTTTTTACGGATTTACGCTGAAGTCATTTTTCTTACGGCGAGAATAATTTTTGCAAGAATAATATTTGCAGTTGATGATTATGGCAAAAGGACTGTTACACGTTTTAAACTGATTACACTTAGGCACTGTCACAGTATAAAATAATGCAGCATATTATATAATGACCTTATAAGGTAACAAATCTATTTGATAGCTTCAATTATTGCAGCTTGCTTTAGTTTAATTTATTGCATATCGTAGTTCACAACCTTGTTAGCTGCACTGAAGCAGCAGCAGACAAAACAATGCAAAGAAATCAATGAGATTTACCTTCTTTTTTTTAAAATTTATGCCGATACACAGCCTCAAAACGATTTATTTTAATTAACTTAACATTGTGCTGTACATGATCCTGCTTCGTAGCAGGCTGATGTTAAAAATTTTGCGAACTGACATCGATTATCCTTCTGACTTCGGTCTAGGTCAAGTTTTACCACAGATTATTATAGAATTCTTTTGCGGAGCTCAGTTATCTTTGATTTTTCCTGATATGATTTTTATTAAGAAATCTCAATCCTGGACCTTTGCTCCCTCTTGTCTACTGACAAAATTTTAAATCTACTGACAATTTATAAATTTCTCACTGACATTTTTCTGCAGGTTGGCATCTCTGTGAGCGAAGCCATGAGGGTTGATGAGGACAGAGAAAAATGGAGTACGCTGGTTAAACGATCATCCGTGTGGTGCCCCAACAACTTTCGAGTTACAGGATAGGATAGGATGTATGATGTTCATTTATGAAATAAACTGTAAAAAAAGAAAGTGAGAGTTTTTATATTAAAACTGATGGAACTCAATTGTGGTTTGTTATTGTCTTACACTTATTTGCTAATTGTGTGATGTTGCATGTCTGATAAATCCGGCACTTCCCTTGTCGCCAACAATTTATGTACATCACATTTTTCTTTTGCAAAGATAAATGCAAGTTCTACATGATGATTATAACAATTGATGTAAATTGACATACTTATAATATAATAATGCAGTTTCTTTTTATTGAAACGGCATTATAAAATCTTTATAGCATTAATTTTTATTTCTCTCTCTCTCTCTCTCTCTCTCTCTCTCTCTCTCTCTCTCACCCACACCTGCTCGTTTACATCTTTGTGCAGACGAAAACAAATGTGTTTTTTTAAATAATACACGGGCACCATTATCAAAGTTGTTCTGGATGACGGACTATTTTTTAAAAAAGCACAAATGGTTTTGAATACTTTGATACCGTTGTCAAACCATCCTATCCTATTCTATCCCGTAACTCTAAAAGTCGTAGGGGCAACTTATATGATCGTTTAACCAGTGTACTCCATCTTTCTCTGTCCTCCGCAACACTCATGGCTTTGCTCACTGTCAAGTCAGTTCATTCGCGAATGTTGTTCTCACACCTCTGCTAAGAGCTGATCTGACGACTGTTTCAACTTTAAAATCATCATCCTCGAATTGTACCACTTTAATAGTGAACAGTTCCTTTCAAACACACACTGAATTTATTGTTCTTCAGTGCGAAAATCAGCAAAATAACGTAAAAATGAAAACAATTACTATGAACATAGTATTAAAACGAGGAGAGGCAGTTTAAAAACCATCCTGCCAGTAAAATGTTTTATTTAACAACAGAACACTAAATGTTAGATTAGTGCAGATCAGTGATCTGAAATTATTTCTGACAGATAAACGACATGGAAACAAGTATCAGCATTACCCTCAACCTCCCCCGTTGGGGTGCCGGACCCCTTGGGGTCATGAGCAATCTTGTCACTGTAGATTGTTCTAACCTATAAAGGGAACAGTGAAAGCCCCAGTTGAAAACCTGTCTTGCCTTTGTAGGCATGACTAATTCACTGCGGCAACAGTTCCCCCCGTTGGAGTGCCGGGGGTTTCAGTATAAATAGTATCCCCACTTTCTGGAAATTTAGTGCTTTAAATTCCCACTGTCGCTGTCTTCATCATTTGCTCTTTCCCATTCCTGATCTGTCCTATCACTCTGCTATACTTTCTTCTTCTTCGCTAGATCAATGACCTACCTTTTTTCTTGAAAACTCTTCCTGGACAAGACTCCTTGTTTGTGTATGAGGTCTGTTGGATCAGCTTGGGAGTGTTGGACGCTTTCTGCCGGGTGGTCACTAGGGCTTCCTATGATTGTATTATTTCGCACTATAGGCATTTTATATGTATGTGTTTTGTTGATGATTTATAATGATGGTTGTATTCTATTTTGTTTTTGTAACCGGGGTGTTCGCGTAGTTGAGGTCAACCCTCAGCCGTCCCCCGCGTGGGATGTCTTTATTGTAAAGTGACTGGCCGGTGGAGGGCATTCAATTTTCCCACTAGGGTTGTTTCGGCAGATCTTTTATGCGGATCGGGGGTTGTCCGGTCCTGATTTGGCTCGGAAGAGTCCGCTGGACCTAAAGCAACAATAAATCAATCAATCAATGGGGTTCCGGGGGTTTCAGTATAAATAGTATCCCCACTTTCTGGAAATTTAGTGCTTTCAATTCCCACTGTCCCTGTCTTTCTCATTTGTTCTTTCTCATTCCTGCTGTGTTCTTTTTTTTTTTTTTTTTTTGGGTGAACCTCAGTTGGCAGGCCAAGCTTTTTTTTTTTTCCTTTTTCTTTTTCATCTTATTTTAGCTCAAGGTCTTCTTCATTGGTTCTTTTTTTTTTTTTTTTAGTTTCCTTTCAAAAGGGGCACAAACAAAATAAAAGTGGCTTTTACAGATTTCTAATCAACATTTGTCTTTCAAAAATATGCATAGGTGAGAACACCGATTTAGTTCTCTTATAAATACTGATACACATTTTAGCTATCAAAATAACATGATTAACCTTCTCAACGTTTGTTTTACCAATTTCCCTGTGATTCAAAATACCAAACATCACTTCTCTAACACTATTAATTACCCCCGTTGGAGTGCCGGGGGTTTCAGTATAAATAGAACCCCCACTTTCTGGAAATTTAGTGCTTTAAATTCCCACTGTCGCTGTCTTTCTCATTTGCTCTTTCTCATTCCTGCTCTACCCCTTGGGGTCATGAGCAATCTTGCCACTGTAGATTGTTCAAACCTATAAAGGGAACAGTGAAAGCCACAGTTGAAAACCTGTCTTTCCTTTATAGGCAAGACGCTTCACTGCGGCAACAGTACCCCCGTTGGAGTGCCGGGGGTTTTCAGTATAAATAGTATCCCCACTTTATGGAAATTTAGTGCTTTAAATTCCCACTGTCGCTGTCTTCCTCATTTACTCTTTCCTATTCTTGCTCTGTCCTTCACTCTGCTATACTATCTTCTTCTTCGCTAGATCAATGACCTACCTTTTTTCTTGAAAACTCTTCCTGGACAAGACTCCTTGTTTGTGTATGAGGTCTGTTGGATCAGCTTGGGAGTGTTGGACGCTTTCTGCCGGGTGGTCACTAGGGCTTCCTATGAATGTACTATTTAGCACTATAGGCATTTTATATGTATGTGTTTGGTTGATGATTTATAATGATGTTTGTATTCTATTTTGTTTTTGTAACCGGGGTGTTCGCGTAGTTGAGGTCAACCCTCAGCCGTCCCCCGCGTGGGATGTCTTTATTGTAAAGTGACTGGCCGGTGGAGGGCATTCAATTTTCCCACTGGGGTTGTTTCAGCAGATCTTTTATGCGGATCGGGGGTTGTCCGGTCCTGATTTGGCTCGGAAGAGTCCGCTGGACCTAAAGCAACAATAAATCAATCAATCAATTCCTGCTCTGTTCTATCAATCTGCTATACTATCTTCTTCTTCGCTAGATCAGTGACCTACCTTTTTTCTTGAAAACTCTTCCTGGACAAGACTCCTTGTTTGTGTATGAGGTCTGTTGGATCAGCTTGGAATGTTGGACGCTTTCTGCCGGGTGGTCACTAGGGCTTCCTATGATGTTATTATTTAGCAATATAGGCATTTTATATGTATGTGTTTTGTTGATAATTTATAATGATGTTTGTATTCTATTTTGTTTTTGTAACCGGGGGTTTGATTAGTTGGGGTAAAGCCTCAGCCGTCCCCTGCGTGGGATGTCTTTATTGTAAAGTTACTGGCTGGTGGAGGGCATTCAATTTTCCCACTAGGGTTGTTTCAGCAGATCTTTTATGCGGATCGGGGGTTGTCCGGTCCTGATTTGGCTCGGAAGAGTCCGCTGGACCTAAAGCAACAATCAATCAATCAATCAATCAAAACACTATTAATTTAACACTCACATTTATCGTTGACAAAATGTATGTTTCTATAGCTGACCAAAATATCATTATTACTGGACAAAAATAAAAGAAATGTTCAATGACATCCACAATATCTTTGCAATAAAAACATTTGTTATTATCAACTACCTTCATTTTCTGTAATAGAATATTAGTAGGATATATATTATGTAGTATTTTCCAATTAAGAACTCTAAGTCTCGTTTCCATTGTGGCTATTTTTGCAATAACCCAGTAATGTTTATCTATGTCAGTATCAAATTTTCTTTTCCAGAATCCAACAGCACAAGGCTGGGTTCTTTTTGTAGCAATTAATTCTTTCCTAAAGTCATGAGCCCTTACCAGGGTTTTATTATGAAATAAGGGAGTGCTAGGGTATGCTTCGTTCTGTGAACAAGATGGAAACAATTAGAACCTGGCAACTGCTGCACGTACTGTTATGTATTCTAAAATCCTATTTGGAGAATTCCCTAACCTCTGACAACTATCTCCATAAGAAACCATGCCAAAGCCATCGACTACATCTCTTATATAAGTATAACCCCCACAACCCAGTCCTCGAAATACAGAACATTTCCCGCATATTTTACATTTACATTATTCCATAACCTAGAGCAAATGTTGTCAGTGTAGTGTTTGTTATTATCTAGCCACGTTTGTAATACCTTTTTCCAAAATATAGATGTCACTGTATTTAACCCTTTAAATAAGTTACTTGAAGTATTTGAGAAAAAGCATGCAAAATTACCACCAAAGTGCGAAAACAGCAGGGTGGGAGTGACAGTCCATCTTTCATGCGGTGAGGTCTTAACCCATTTGCTACCACGAACCCATATATGGGATCACGTGAATCCAATGTGCTGTCATCACTATCAGGGGCGGATCTTGGGGGGGGGGGGGGGGGGGGGGTGCAACGGGTGCACGTGCACCCCCCCACGGACGACCAAAAAAAAAAAAAGAGAAAGAAGAGGAAGGAGAAAAAGAAGAGGAAGAAGAATATTCAGAATATCCATAATATTCATAATAATCATCATGCTAATAATCATCATGCTAATCATCATTATCATCATCATCAGCAGCATAATGATAATAATTCTGCATGCTGTTTTCTCAGTGCACGGTGCCCACGGTGTTTGTCTCGAAACCATTTAAGAATTGGCAAAATGCTATGGAGAAATGTTGCGAACACAGCAGGACGAAACAGCACAAGCTAGCGACGGAAAGATCCGAAAATTTTCTTTGCGTCATGAAAGACCCCCAAAAGAGTGTAGACACGCAGTTAGACCAGGAGCGTCAGAAGCAAATTGAAACAAATCGCGAAATTTTGGGCAGTATCACCAAAACTGTGATTTTTGTGGCACACAGGGACTAGCCCTTAGAGGTAAGCGCGATGATGGGGTGCTAGAAGAAGACAACAACAGCAACTTCAACGCCTTGTTGAAATTTAGAATTGATGCAAGTTCAAGTTCAAGTTCAAGATAATTTATTGCCAAGTGAATAATACACAAGGAATGCATTCGGTAAACGCTGCAGCACCACACAAAAGCACATATAAAACATAGAGAACATGTGAACAAGCTAACAGCAAATCACAATAAAAGGATAAGAAGATAAAGTCATGAAACAAATGAACTGTACAAAAGGGCAAATGTATATTTTCTAGTCAACACACACACACACAAGCGCACATTGCTGACTAGTATCTTTGCTCCTAGCCATCCAGTTTTCACTCTCCATCCATTCGGTCTCGTGTTACTTTAACATTAGCACGCCTATGTGCAGCGAGTGGGCCTACTTGTACGAAATGAGCCCTGCGACGAAGTTACTGGCTCTCGCAACACGTTATGGCGACGACATGTGGTTAGGCAATGGGCAGAGAACTGGATATAAACAATAAATTTGATAAACTGTGGTTCTGAAGGAGAAGGACTACACCTGTGCAAGTGATGAAACACTGGCAAGACACTTAAATACGTGTAAGAAAAATGCTACGTATGTTTCCAAGACCACACAGAATCGACTGATAGAACTGATTGGTGATCACATTCGTGAAAAATTGATAGCCAGAGTCCAGAAAGCAATACACTTCTCAGTGTTGGCAGACGAAGTCATAGACGCGTCAAACTGGGAACAGTTGTCACTCGTCTTGAGGTACGTTGACTGTGATACAAACAGCATTAAAGAAGACTATATTGCCTTCATCCCTTGCGAAAAAATCACAGGCAAAGAGATTGCATCCAACATTGTTCAGTATTTGAACGCATGTGGTCTGTCTGTACAGAACATACGAGGTAAAGGATATGACGGAGCTGCTAACATGGCCGGGAGTTCAAGCTCGAATCAGCGAGCTGAACGACAAGGCATTGTATGTCCATTGCGCAGCTCATTCCCTTAACCTGTGCGTGGTGAAGGCTTGCAGCATCACTGAAGTTACCTCCATGCTTGGTGTCTTGAAAGAAGCTGCCCTTTTCTTCTCTCTGTCACCTAAGCACCAAAGGAAACTTGAGACCACAATTGAGGCAGAAAAAGAGGCGGGAAGAATCCTCGACGCAAAGAAAGCTATACTGGTGGATCTATGTCGAACGCGATGGGTTGAACGTCATTCGGCGTTTGAAGCGTTTGCTGACCTTCTTCCAGTTGTGACAAGTTGTCTGCGTGAGATGCAGCGTGGAGGAGCAGAGTGGGACAGTGAAACTGTAACAAAGGCAGCTGGATTCCTACGAGCCTTTCAAGCCAGCGACTTTCTTGTTGCCTTTGTTGTCACAAGAAAATGTCTCCAATTTCTCAAACCCCTGACTGTAAAGCTGCAGAAGAAAGCAAAAGATATCGTGGCTGCATTCAACGAAATTAGTGCCGTGAAAAACATTTTCCAACGCATCAGTGCAGATGTGGAGGGAACATTCACGCGCTGGTTCCAAGAAGCACAGCAAATGGCTGCATCCCTTGATAATGAGATTAGGAGGTCTCGATGCCCAGAACGGCAGTCTCATCGCAGCAACCAACCAGCAGAAAACGCGGAAGAGTTTTTCCGGCGATCGATCGCAGTACCCTTCCTAGACCATCTCCTCTCTCAGATGGATTCAAGATTCAGTTCAGCATCGGAAGTGGCTGTAGATGGATTTGGTTTGGTGCCATCTGTGATCGCCACAATGCAACAAGACGGGGGTCTTCACAGCCTCCCAGATGGTGTGAAACGTCTTGCAAGCTTCTGGGAAGCTGATCTCCCAGCCAGTTATAGCAACAGCTTGATCTAAGTACATTTAGGTAGCAACTCAACAACAAAAGAAAGTGTAACACATGTATGTCAGGGCGTTTTGCCCATAAACTGTTGTTTTGAAAGAATAACTGTTCTTTGCTATGAATCTGAGATAAGATACAAAAACTTCTCTCTATCCCCCCCATCGCCTCCCCCCCCCCCCCCCCCCCCCCCAAAAAAAAAAAAAGTGCACCCTCCCGCGTGAACCTGCTGATCCGCCCTTGACTATGTTTGGGTTTTCCTGTTCACAATCGTTTTGACAGCTAAAGGGAGACTAGCAGAGAAGTTTTAATGTAAATAGGGAGTGACTGGCTTTTAACCCTTGACTTTCTGTCACTTTGACACCCCCCAGATTTCAACAGCAGCATGGCAACACAGAAAAGGTAAGCTATAATAGGATGTTACCACTTAGGATTTTTGTAACACCTTATGAAGCAAAGTTACAGTTCTGCACATTATCTAAGATCAAGTCTCTCAGTTTTTCTGTAAAGCTTTTAGTTTTGAAGTACCTAAAGGTCAAAGTTCGATCCCAAATATGGGATCGCGGGAGCGAGAGGGTAGGGGTTTTTCACTTGTAGTTCTCTAGCGTTCTATGTATGTTATCTCTCATGTACTCATAAGTGCGTGGCTCAAAGTTAGCTCTAATGTTATTTACAGGTTATTACAATGCTAGGGAACATAAGCAACATTCTAAAACATTCTCTGCTGTTGGGTTTTTCCAAAATTTACCGTAATATTTGTCCTATGTGTTTTTTCAGGACTACATGAAGTTTTATCCATCTTGGCCCCGATGTCCACAATGAAGCTATCTCTGCTGCAATGTATAGAAATCGATTTGATGATCTCATGAGATATCTTTATCTCAGTGATAATGCCAACCACACGTCAGAAACACCCCCTGACTTTCCAACTCCCATCCTGTCGTACACTCTACCGACAACAGTCCTTCTTCCCTCGAACAATCAACGAGTGGAACAAGCTCCCTGCCCATGTGGTCTTAGACCCTGAGCTGGAGAGCTTCAAATCTCAGCTGTAACCCCTCCTTACCCCTTCTCCTACCTTTCTCCTACCTTTTTTTTTTTTTTTTTTTTTTTTTTTTTTGTGCTGTACTTTTATAAGCGCGAGGTACCATCTCTCCTAACGTTGGCTGCAGCGTCCTCAATAAGTTGAGGTTGGCAGCCCCAAATGAAAGAAGAAGAAGACCTAGACGTTGGTGACAAGTTCAGCAAAGGCCGAATTCTCATCAGCTTGCTCAACGAGAATTTTCTGAAGTTCTTCACATTCATGAAGACCCAGAACTTGAATATCGATGAGTCAATGATCCCATACTTCGGCAAGCATGGAGCTAAACAATTCATCAGAGGCATTGACAGGGGCGGACGAGGGGGGGGGGGGTCCGGGGTTTCCGGAATCCCCCTCCCCCCCCCTCAGCCCCCCCCCCCCCAAAAAAAAAGGAAAAGAAAGAAGAAGGAGAGAAAGAGAGAGAGAGAGAATACAATTATAAAAATAAAAATAAATAAAAATAAACATAAAATAAATAAATAAATAAATAATATATATATATATATATATATATATATATATATATATATATATATATATATATATATATATATATATATATATATATATAAAATTTATTTATTTATTTAATTTATTTAATTTATTTTTTTTTATACGAGTATTTGACCACTTCCACAATATGCAAGCCCTCGCAATCTTCTCCCTAAAAAAGTTCAATCATTGCAATCATTCTAAACAATCTCCAGATCTCTTTCGTGCTCCACAAAGAGCAAAGCTGATATTTCCCGTCTTCGGCGACATTCTATTTATTTTTTATTTATTTATTTATTTATTTATTTTATTTCAATTTATTTTTTATTTTTTATTTTTTAAGGGGGGATAGCGGGGAGGGGGGAGGGGGGGGGCGCCACGAGCGGAAGAAATGAAAACAAAGAAAACGATATTCCTAATGGATAATATAATGGATTACGACAGGAGTGCCCACTACGTCGATCGCGATCGACCGGTCCATCGCGAAGGCAGTGTGACTGAGTAGATTGCGTAGCAGTAAAAAAAAAAATTGACCTCTGCCTATTATATGACTATATACATGTTTTGCATTTTGGTGGTAGGTTGATCATTTTGGCTTGGTCATTTTAAAAGTACCTTGCATGCTGAAAAAGTCATAGTGTGGGAAACCCTGGCTTACGTTGACGTTTTAGCAAAAAGACAAATAGTCAAAGTTCCGTCTCTTTGCTTGCTTATTCCGACTCGCGACAGCGCTTCAAAATGCCGCGAACGCCGTCGTTGAAGCCCACCGATTCGAAAGGTGTGGCAAAGCTCCGTACATATTTTGGGAGCAAAGGAGGTAATTATTATTTTGATAATTTAATCTTAAAAGTAAAACTTCTTTATGTATTTATTTATTTTAATAATATGAGCTGCTTCTAAATCTTGTAATTGCCCTATGTGGATAAATAAAGTTGTATTGAATTGAATTGAATTCAATTGAATATCCTATCCCATAACTCGGAGGTCGTAGGGGCACCACAGATGATCGTTTAACCAACGTACTCCATCTTTCCCTGTCCTCAGCAACCCTGATTGTTTCGCTCAGTGTCAAACCAGTCCAGTCTCGAATGTTGTCATCCCACCTCTTTTTCGGTCTCCCTCTTCTTCTACCTTCTTGCACTGTGCCTTGCAGGATGGTCTTTGCAAGACCTGATGATCTGGTGACGTGGCCATACCCTCGGAGTTTCCGTTTTTTCACCACTTTGAGCAGGTCATCGTGTTGTCCAATGGCTTGTGTGATGGTCTGTCGGACTTCGTCGTTGGTAATGTGCTGGGTATATAGGAAATGCACAGAAGTCTTCTGTAGCACCTCATCTCCATGCTTTGTTTTCTTCGTTGAAGATCTGCTGTGAGGGTCCATGTTTCGCAAGCATATAGGAAGATGGAGATGACAAGGGAGCGCAGCAACCTTACCTTAGAATGTAGACTGATGGTCCTGTCTTTCCAAATTGGCTTCAACCTCGCCAGGGCAGCAGTTGTTTGTGCGATCCTGGAGAGGACTTCCTGTCGGGACCCATTGTCTGATACAATGGCTCCTAAATATTTGAAGCTATGCAGTGTGTTGAGGGATTGACCTTGGACTTTGATGTCCGTGTTGATGCCATTGGTGTTGTTGGTCATCATTTTGGTATTCTCTGCACTTATTTCCATTCAATAGGCTCTGGAGGTGGTGTCAAGCCTCTGTATTAGCCGTTCAAGTTCTTGTTCCTCTCCAGCCAATCCATCAATGTCATCCGCAAAACGAAGGTTGGAGATTGCTCTTCCCCCTATGCTGACTGTGCCTTCGTGGTCTGCAAGGGCATCTGACATGATGCGCTCTAGGAAGATGTTGAAGAGTGTTGGAGAGAGTAGGCATCTCTGACGCACACAGATTGTTGTTCTGAACCAGTTTTCGATGGCGCTGTTGTGGAGGACTGCACTGGTAGCCTTGTCATACAGGCTTTTGATGACTTCAACAAATGTTAGGGCTGATGTTGTACACTCTCATGGTTGCCCACAGAGCTGCATGCCAGACTCGGTCAAACGCCTTTTTGATGTCTACGAACACATGATATAGATGTTGTTGGTGCTGTAGGTATTTCTCACAGATTATTCTGAGGTTGAAAGTCTGTTCAGTGGTACTTCGCCCTGCCCTAAATCCTGCTTGCTCTTCGGCTATGATTTGTTCAGCTTGGGGTTTCAACCAGTTGAGTATTATTTTCAGGTTCCTGAAGGTTACCTTTTTTTGGGAAGAGTGATGACAAGCTACTGGTTCCATGGTGTAGGCCACCCCCCACTCTGCCACATCTTTTTACACATAATGGTGAGTGCGTCGATCATCGCCTCTCCTCCTGCTTGAAGCAGTTCCGCGGGTATGTTGTCCACTCCCGCTGACTTCCCCTTCTTCAGCGATTGCACTGCTGCCTCAACTTCTTCTCGGAGAATTGGGAGGATTTCTTCTTCTTCTCTGTTCTCTGGACATACTAGAACTGATGGGTCTCCGTTTGGTTTGTGGTTGTAAAGGTCAAAGCAGTACTCTGTCCGGTTCCATGACATTTCAGCGCCAACATTTCAGCGCCAACATTTCAGCGCCAACATCTCAGCGCCGTACATTTTAGCGCCGTACATTTCAGCGCCGTATATTTCAGCGCCGTACATTTCAGCGCCGTTCATTTCAGCGCCGTACATTTCAGCGCCGTACATTTCAGCGCCGTACATTAACATATTGAACTTTAATGATAAAATCACATAAAACCCTGGTGCCTCGTGTCCATTTAAATCACTGACTTAGCCTATGCATCGCCATAGATGGATGGCGCTCTATCATCATCTATAAATGGTCACCATCATCGTTTAGTGCCTCTCCTAAAACATGAATGCAAAAGCAATTCCCTTCATCGTGTTCATGAGAGAACGAGCCCCTGACGCTTTTGTAAGTCTTTGTACTTTCGACGCTTCGGGGCAGGTGCCTGACCTCCGATCAGACGCGTGACGTCAGCTTGAATCATGGCTTGCTCCTTTTTGAGGACCGGAATGAGCTTCCACAAATCTGGTGAGTACGCCCTTACGTGATTCTGGAAAGCGTTGTGGAATCCTTCCACACTGTTGTTGGATTTCGCTGCATCCGAAAGGACTCGGTCGTGCACATTCCACATTTCTATTTCGAAAAGTGGTGACGACGAGGTCGGCCGATGTATGTGTCTTCAAAGTAATCAAATACTGGTTGGCCACGTGCGTCATAAAATGGCGATGTAGGGTCAAAGACAGTTTCAAAGGCATGCTCGATGTCTCCAGGAGGCAGATATGCCAATCCCGGGAGCATTCTCATCAATTTTGCGAAATTTTCATCGTTTTTGTAGGTTTCTCTCTCTCTCTCTCTCTCTCTCTCTCTCTCTCTCTCTCTCTCTCTCTCTCTCTCTCTCTTTCTCTCTCTCTCTCTCTCTCTCTCTCTCTCTCTCTCTCGTGAACGATTACTCAAATCACAATTTGTAACTCACAACTCTCTCTCTCTCTCTCTCTCTCTCTCTCTCTCTCTCTCTCTCTCTCTCTCTCTCTCTCTCTCTCTCTCACTGTATGGCGCTGAAATGTTCGGCGCTGAAATGTACGGCGCTGAAATGAACGGCGCTGAAATGTACGGCGCTGAAATATACGGCGCTGAAATGTACGGCGCTGAAATGTACGGCGCTGAAATGTTGGCGCTGAAGTGTTGGCGCTAAAATGTTGGCGCTGAAATGACGTGTCACCACTCTGTCCATCTGTCCAAGACTTCTTGTTCTTCTGTAAGACATAAGCCACTTGCTTTGGATCGTGGAGACCTTGGGCTGTTTAACACTTGTCAGCGGCTTCACAGTCTGGTAGGCCTTCTTGCTGTTGTTCTTGTTCAGACTGTTCTCTATTTCTGGCATTGATCTTATATCCAGTTCTCCTTTGCTGTGTGCATGCCTTTTCGGATGTCATTGTTGATTTTTCGGTAGGCATCAGCTCCCTGTCAGGTGTTCCTTTTCTTTTTCATCTCTCTTCGTTTATCACACAGGTCCAAAAGTTCAGGTGTGGTCCACAGCTTCTTCTTTGACCGGTGCTTTCCAAGGATCTCCGTTGCGGCATCTGTCACAGCTAAGTTGAAGGTAGTGGTCATGGTGTTGACATCTACTTCACCAGCTCCCAAAATGAGCAGTGGTGCAAATTGCCCTCCAATTTTGGCCTGCAATATTTCTGTCACCTCCGGGTCTTGCAGTTTGTCCAGGTCGAACTTCAGTCTAGTGCACTTTGCTGTGTTTACTCTCTTCAAGTGAAGCCGGAAAGACATCATCACAAGATTGTGGTCACTTCCGATGTCTGCTCCTGGAAAAGTGCGTGTCCTGCTTGATCTGAGGCGTTTCTTGACCATCATTAACATTTACCGAGTAAGTCCCTTTAATAGAATTTTGGAACACCCCCCCCCCCCCCCCCAAAAAAAAAAAAAAAAAAAAAAAAAAAAAAAAAAACTAACTGATCCGCCCCTGGGCAAGCCTATTCGTTTTGGCTTCAAGATGTGGGTCTTGGCTAAACCACTGGGCTATGTGGTCCAGTTTGATCCCTACCAAGGAGCTCGAGGACGACAAACTGAGTATCCTGAACTTGAAATGGGGTGTTCCGTGGTGGTAGACCTCATTTCAGAGCTTCAAGAAGAAGGCAGCGACTCCTACCACCTCACATTTGACAACTTATTTACCTCCCTGGCCCTTGTCGAATGCCTGACCAAGAAGATCGCGTGCACTGGAACACTTCGCTCAAACCGCACTGGAGATTGTCCTCTCAAGACTATGAAGGAGATTGAGAAAACCCGGAGAGGCACCTTTGACTATTCTACTGACATCAAAAATGGAACTGTGGTTGTCAGTTGGAATTACAACAATGTTGTCAATGCCGTCTCCAACTTCGTTGGTGTAAACCAATACAGTCAGCAAAGCGTTGGTCAAGAGCAGATGGCAGACGTGTCAACATTGGCCAGCCTAACATCATAAGGTACTACAACCGCACCATGGCTGGAATAGATCTCATGGATCAGAATTTTGAGAAATATCGGACGACGATCAGATCAAAGAAGTGACGGTGACCAATCTTTGCATACTGTGTGGAACTGTGTGTCCAACAAGCCTGGTACCTCCGGAGGCTGTCGAGTGATGTAGTGAACAGGACCAACAACCTCCTGGCCACTCGTCGTTCAATTGCTCGATCACTCCTTGGCGGAACCAGCGCTCCTGCTTTTACTCAAGGACGCCCCAGAGGGTTCCCCAAGCTTGACAAGCGTGTCCCAGACAACATCCGATTGGACCGACTTGACCACCTGGTGCAGCCCTCACCGACCCACCTCAAGTGTGCCTATTGTGGCATGAAGACGAAGCACATATGCATGAAATGTCGGTGTACATGACAGATGCTTTGCCATGTTTTATTCTCAGTGAAATGACACAATGATGCTGATGACAGGACTGAAATACATTCTACTCTGATGTTATTGCATGTTGTCTCTTCATACAAACCATATGTGTTTGGAATAATCTATGTTCCTTTTACAAATGTTTAGATTGCATTTAGTAGACTTTCAGTATTTGTTTCAGATTTCTTTGATGATGGCACTTCACCGTGCTGGCACTTTGGGACAGTTTTTTTTTAAAACTTTATCATACATGCATTTTGTTCTTTTGTAAAATTATCTGTATTTATCTAGGTTGTAGCTGTTTGTGTACCAAGTTGGAATATTTCTTTGAAAATGATTCATTTGAGGCTCCACTGGCTTACCTTTGCACTATTTCTGGAAGATTTCGGTATTTAGTCTTTTGTAATTTTTAACTTTTTATTATGGCAAAACCTTTTTCTTTCACAGAGGACTTGTGGTGTTTGAAACAGATAAAAATAAAGTTCAAATAAATACATCTGTTTGCGTGCCTTCTTGATGTGCCAAGTGAAAACCCCTACCCTCTCGCTCCCACGATCCCATATTTGGGATCGCCACAAACACTCTCATAAAACCACTTGTTTAACATATTTCCTCAAAATAACTATAAGATATGTTGTTTGTATGCTAAATGCTACACATTCACATAACTTTCATCAAAAAATAAAATTTGGGTGCAAATGGGTTAAATAGTTTTGTTACCCACTGGAGCATAAAAGAGATCTGCAGTTGTCTTATATCTATCATGTTTACCCCTCCGTTTTCAACACTGTCACATAAGACAGTTCTTTTCACTTTCTGAAATGCTCTTCGGTTACAGTCTTTTTTACGCCACAAAAACCTGTACAGCAAAGTATTCACTTCATTGAGAACACAGTCTGGGGCAATAAAGGCTTGCATAATGTATACGAATTGTGAAATTAAAAAGGTTTTTATAATACAAATTTTTCCCATGATACTTAGATTTCTCCTTTCCCATGTAGCAATCAATCTTTTAATTTTAACTAGTCTATCTGCCCAGTTCTGCATAATAAGTGAAGCAGTATTACTGTTAGAAAAACATACACCAAGAATTTTTAATTGACTTTTCCATCTAAAATCTAGAAGTGTATCAGATGAACTTTTTTTTACTTCCAAGCCACATGGCTTCTGATGTTTCTTTATTCATGTATAAACCCGAGAACTCTGAAAATTGTTGAATGGTTAATATTGCGTGATGCATATCCTGTTCTCCTGATAAAAATAAAGTTATATCATCTGCTGTGTTCTATCAATCTGCTATACTATACTCTCCAGTCACCTACCTTTTTTCTTGAAAACTCTTCCGGGACAGGACTCCTTATTTGTGTGTGAGGTCTGTTGGATCAGCTTGGGAATATTGGACGCTTTCTGCCAGGTGGTCACTAGGGCTTCCTATGATGTTATTATTTAGCAATGTAGGCATTTTATATGTATGTGTTTTGTTGATAATTTATAATGATGTTTGTGTTATATTTTGTTTTCGTAAACGGGGGTTCGATAAATTATATATCAGCGTCCCCTGCGTGGGATGTCTTTATTGTAAAGTAATTACCCTCAACCACCAGCAACACCGCCAACAACAAAGACAAGTAATTATTATTAGTTGAAAAATATTTTATTGAGAACTTAATAACCATTCCAACGCGTTGAGCGTGATTTGGTGGGCAGGATGTTATTTGAAGTAAACAAGACCCTCTATTATTTCATCAAACTTAAGGGCATTGCACAAAAGAGTTATTTCATTACATACCATTTTAACTCTCTCTCCAGTTTAACTCTCTCTCTCTCTCTCTCTCTTTCTCTCTCTCTCTCTCTCTCTCCTTATATTTCTCTTATATCTCTGTCACCATGGACTTACATACACACAGTCATCACAATACACACACGTACACAAAGGTATACATTATACACACTCATGATGCACTTTTTTAACAGAGAGACATACAGTCATCAAAACGCTAAATGAAGAATTCAATTGAAAAAAATAAATGGTTTAATTTACAAACGTAATTTAAATATGTATGTATTACATTACATTACATTACATAATTGTTGCTTTAGTTCCAGCGGACTCTTCCGAGCCAAATCAGGACCGGACAACCCCCAATCCGCATAAAAGATCTGCTGAAACAACCCTAGTGGGAAAACTGAATGCCCTCCACCAGCCAGTCACTTTACAATAAAGACTTCCCACGCAGGGGACGGCTGAGGCTTCACCCCAACTTATCGAACCCCCGTTTACAAAAACAAAATAGAATACAAACATCATTATAAATTATCAACAAAACACATACATAATATGCCTACATTGCTAAATAATAACATCATAGGAAGCCCTAGTGACCACCTGGCAGAAAGCGTCCAATATTCTCAAGCTGATCCAACAGACCTCATACACAAATAAGGAGTCTTGTCCCGGAAGAGTTTTCAAGAAAAAAGGTAGGAGACTGGTCTAGCGAAGAAGACTATAGTATAGCAGATTGATAGAACAGAGCAGGAATGAGAAAGAGCAAATGAGAAAGACAGCGACAGTGGGAATTTAAAGCACTAAATTTCCAGAAAGTGGGGATACTATTTATACTGAAACCCCCGGCACCCCAACGGGGGTATGTATTAAATTACAAACAATGTTCCAGTAAATAAATAAATGCCAACAGCTCTATATAGATTTCATCCCTGTAACTCTATCCAGACTTGCAAACTAAAAATACGAAATGAGACGTGCTACAGATAATAAGCATAGGTGAAAGTTCATTGGTGGGAACATTTATAGACATCACGTTGATCGGTGAGGCAGGTGAAAACATTTGGAATTTCCTAATTATTTAACTTAATTATCAACAAGAATAATAATAATAACAATAACAACATTGATTTGTAAAGCGCACATATCTCATAGAGGAAATGCTATTCACAATCACACAAATATGAAACAAAATAATTTTTTTTAAATCAACCAACCAAGCACATTGGAAAATGGTGAAATGCTCAATCAAAAGAAAAAGTCCCAAACTGATTAACATATAATTATATAATTGTGTTGAAAAAAGTAAAGCACGCATAATTATATAATGTAGATTAACGCACACATTCACACACGCTCACATTTACACATACACACACACACACACACACACACACACACACACACACACAAACTAGGTAGAAATGCCGTTTTCCTTGATACAATGGCTTTTATAAATGCAATATAAAAATAATGGACAGCGTCAGGGACAAGTGAGGATGGAATTGTCATGGCCGCTGATAGGCCATAATTTAAGTGTTCTTTGCAGAACCAATCTCATTGTAATAATAATAATATTAATAATAATATAATAAAAATGAATGTTTATATTATTATTATTATTTTTAAAGATTTTATTATGCACTCTCATCCCATCTTAGACACCATGATTGAACAGTATACGTTAACGAGTTATAGAAAATATAATTATTATCGTAAGTTAAGAAAATCAACATGTCTGATAGCCTAAAATCACCTTCCTTGTTGTACAGAAAATATCTGAAGCTGACTCTGAAAGCTAATTTTATGTTAGTTGGCTTCACTGAAATGCATAAAATAACTGCGAGGTCTTGAAGAAATAAAAACAAAAAAAACATTCATTAACTTTTTCTATTGTCAGTCGTTCAGCCATCATTCTTCAGATCAAAGGAGTGCGGTATAAATACTAAATTAACCGAAGAATGAATTAAACTGACTAGTAACTGAGAGGGTCAGGTTTATGTTTTTTTTGGCTAAGAAAAAATAAACTTACAGATTTGATTACCGAAACTGAATTAGTCTCAACAGGTTTACAACGACCAAGAGATTGTTTAATGCTATCTAATGTAGTAATAATTCGAGATATTTTTAAAACATTATTTATTTGTCTAATATTAACTAAGTTGGGTGCTGTCTATGTTTCTCCACCATTGTCTATCATCCTCCAGAGTTCCTGGGGAACTTTATAGTCGAACAGCTCAAAATCAGTCCTGTACCTGTGGTACACCTCCCTAAGCAAGGCAGGAGGTATGCCTGAATAGGCGCTGGTCAACGCTTTTGACGTAGAGTTATGTTTATACGTGGCCGAACGTCTTGGGAAGGCCACCACATGATCTGCGTGCACCGCATGCAGCACGTGTTCCGCTCCTTCCTCGATTTCCTCGTAGTGGCCCACGAAGTCGTAGCGAATAGAGCACGGCATGCACAGACGGTCGTATTTTTCCCAGTGCTCGTTCAGAGGCTCTGTGCGACCTGGGTCCACCAAGTACCTAAGAAACTCGTCCAATCGAACTTTGTTGGAGTCGGCAACCTTAGGGGAATCAGAAGCGCCTCTTGTTTCCAGTGTTTTCCCTCCCTCCAATGATCCTCTCCTGTCTCTTCCATCTTCTATTGCTCTTCTAAGGCCAGCGTCATCATTACCCCTTATTACTCCTTCTTTCGCACGTTGAGGTGCATGACGAGAGTTTGTCCCTGTACCTGCCACCAAGCTGCTGGCCAGCTGATCCGCTAGGCTTGTTCTGTTTCCGTCCTCTATTTGGGCGCGATTTCTTGGAACCCTTTGGGAATCGTGCTCTCCTCCAGCTGAACGGCCCTTCCTGTATCGGCGGACTATGTCTTTTCCAAAATTGTTGTGGAAGTAACTTGACGTTTTTATGTTACTCTGGAACTTGTTCAGCCATGCAGACAGCAAGCGCTCGAAAGGCTCCCGAACAAACATGAACTGAAACAGACCGTCCACGGAAATGTGAAATAATGAAAACAACTAAGGAGTACAGAAGAACGGTACTCGGAAGCAAATTTTCAAATGTGCACCATAGGAAATGAAAGACCATAACAAGTTTTGATGGCTTTAGTGTAGGGCTTACTGATTACCTTGTAATAGTTGTCTAGTCGATAAAGAGCCTGGTCAGCACTGAGCTTGCTGAGGGACGGCAGGAAGTGTTTGTACTTGTGGTGGACATCATTGGGAGTGATGTCCAATGGCGACTTGACATTGACCTTGCCCGACAGCATGAGCATCACGCGTCTCCAGTTAGTGCAAGCCACTTTGGGCACGTAGCAGTAAAGTATCTGAGGACATGAACGGAAAGATGAACAAAATTACACCCTCGCGTTTATTCGCACAATGCCCCTCAACCCCCCCTCTCCTTCCCTCCATCCCTCTCCCCAAAGAGGGTGTGTCAGGCTAGCTAGTCCACTCTCCCTTGGTCTTTTAGGATCGCTCAGTTGTGTATGGTGGTAGACGGTGCGCATCACTTGAAGCAGCAAAATGACGCCTTGAGTTAGATCCTGTTTTTAATCCGCACCTCCAGCAGCTCTTTGAACTAGTGAATCGGCAATTGTAAGAACAATTCAATGAATTCATTCAATCATGTTTCTCGTACCTTGAATCTGTCATCCACAAGGATGTGTTTGTAAAGGGCAGGCTGTGCGAAGGTGGCCGGAGCCGTCATGTTCTTTTCCTTGCACGTGCGCCACACGTGTTCTGCTAGCGCCCTCTGCCGGCTTGGAGTGGTAGGGGGAACCTTCTGCATTGAAGAATTTCAGATAATGTTTAGAAGTCGTCGTATGTGTGTGTGTGTGGCTAGGTAGAAACGCCTTTATTCTGACATACACTTGAACCTCTACGTACTTTCTTTTGACGGACCCGGTTATTTTGACGTCAAAACAGTGTTCCGTTAGGGTTAGGGCTGTGTTAAGCTTAGGGTTAGGTTAAGGGTTAGGGTTATGGTTAGGATTTGGGTTAGGGTTAGCTTCCAAAAATGGACAAATTTGTAAAAATGTCAAAGTAACGTATGTAGAGTTTCATGAAAGTCATCACAACATCGTTTCTACACGATGTGTGTGTGTGAATAGTTTTTTTTCTCTCTCTTTGTCTCTCTCTTTGTCTCTCTCTTCTTCTTCTTCTTCTTCTTCTTCTTCTTCTTCTTCTTCTTCTTCTTCTTCTTCTTCTTCTTCTTCTTCATAGTTCTCGTAATGCAGTCTCTTATAATGAACTTACTTGGTCCATCAAGATGACGGTACTGTTGAATTTGTCAGGCACACTAGGGTGACTCTGCAGAATTAGGTGCTTTGGACCTGCAGCACAATAGCACACCATGAGGTAAAATTCAATACAATTCAACAAATCTGTATTACCTAAATTCCTCGATGAGGTAAAGAAGATTTGTTGAATTCAAGTTTCAATTGAATTGGATTTTACCTACTGACGTAGGACACACCTCAGTCCATATAGGCTGCATGTATAATAAATAGTGTCTTTATTGTTGGTGTATATTATATTTATTGTTGTGAATATTATATTTATTGTTGGTGTATATTATATTTATTATTGTTTATATTATATTTAGTGTTGTGTATATTATCTTTAGCGTTGGTGTATATTATATTTAGTGTTGGTGTATATTATATTTAGTGTTTGTGTATATTTTAGTTAGTTAAAATAGATTAACGTCCCCGGACACATAAGCGTATAGGGGACGAGATGCGTTGGACTTGTGTATATTATATTTAGTGTTGGTATATATTATATTTTGTGTTTGTGTATATTATATTTAGTGTTGGTGTATATTATATTTAGTGTTGGTTTATATTATATTTAGTGTTGGTGTATATTATATTTAATATTGGTTTATATTATATTTAGTGTTGGTATATATTACAGACCATTACGGCCCAAGTTTTATTTTGTCATACCTCCTATGAACTTTGACATTTGAATCTTGAATACTTTGTGACTTCTTTCTGTAGAAAAGCAGGCATTATTATATTTTCATTTTTTATAGTATTTATTATATTTCCTTTGTATAAACAGAGCAGGCATTTTCCTTTTTTTAAATGTTAATTTTATAGATTTTCTGGTTTTTATTTTGGAATACCTAATGCACATTCATACTGGAATTAGAAAACAAGTTCTACAGAACACCATGGTAAGCATTTATTCTCCTTGCTTTTCATTATATTTATAGCAACGATTGTGGTGGTGGTTGTAGTGGTAATAATGATGTTGATGACAAGGATTGCCCTGACGATGATAACATTGAGGACGAAGATGATGACGATGATGATGATGATGATGATGATGATGATGATGATGATGATGATGATGATGATGATGATGATGATGATAATGATGATGAAGAAGAAGAAGAAGAAGAAGAAGAAGAAAGGATACATATAATATTTCCGTGGATGACAACTCACTTTTTTCATTATTGTTGTTGAAAGTGTCGCTGTGGGAAGACATTATGTACAACACCAGCGGCACTACTGTGGCCATCAACGACAGCAACAACAGCTTCTTTCCCATCCGCACCTGGCCCAACATCTTGGTGTGCCGATGACAGGTAAGAAGGTACTGATGACGATGATAGCGATGACGATACGGTCAACTTCAAACAATCTTGGCCGTTTGGGGCATTGTTCTTCTTGGGTGATACTGGTTGGACAAATTCACATGTTACAAGGAGACAAATAAATAAGAAGATTCATTTCTGATCAAGTAGGCTTACAGGTCCGTCTTCAGCCAGGAGCAAAGGTGTAAAAACTTACGTTGTGCTTTGCTGTTACCGTATTGTAAACCTGTTACGTTTTTTTAAGTCTTAAAGCAAAGTTATATTTTCTGAATGGCAACCATAATCTTGCTCTTCCGATGACCTTGACCTTTACATTGTCTGGAATGCTCTCATATATATTTAATAAGTGGTGTATTATACGGCTGGTCAAAATTATAGGCAGTCCTCGATAATGTAAAGTTTTTGTCGTTAAGGGTCAATGTGACCTCAAAGTAGTTATATTGAAGGAGTATGGTCGACCTCGACCTTGACAGGCTGTCCACATTTGCATAGTAGATGCGAATCGTTATCATTTATCAAATTATTGTTTCTTTTACCCTGCGTTTTTGACCTAGTAGTGAGACCATTCAACCGCTCATACATTTTTGACCTAGTAGTGAGATCATTCAACCACTCATATGTTTTTGAGCTTTCGTGGCTCTTCAGATGAGCTGAAATAGCCGCACTCACAGAAAATTCTGGACGTGTGTTTAGTTTAGTTTAGTAGTTAGAGGCTTTGTGTTTAAGGTTTTTTCCTAAGAAAAATCCACCAAAGTGTGAGACATTTAGCAGTTTGTTGCAACCAACTCATATTTAACATAGCTCTTTATATCAACATGAAGCGAAACGTTTCTCGATTTGTTTTCATTTGTCTTTTAGGTTATGTTAAAAGGTTTTGCAAGCAATTATTTGGCAATACCAAATGTGTCCTTTTGCGATGCAGAAGCGTCAAAAGGGAGTAGATCTAAACAAAACGAAAAGGGGTAGTGGGCGTGGTATCACTGCCGTATACATCGAATTGAAAACACACACACACACACACATACACACACACACAAACAACACCAGTGTGATACTATCAATTTCGATTGGAAATATCCATCGGTGACAAGAAACAATTTAAGCTCCAAATCCATTTAAAAAGTGTCCAAATCGTAAGCCATTGACAAATCAGATTGTTATGTTTTTAGTTCACGAGCTATAGAAGTGATGAATTTCGGTTCTTGATTGATTGATTTATTATTGCTTTAGGTCCAGCGGACTCTTCCGAGCCAAATCAGGACCGGACAACCCCCGATCCGCATAAAAGATCCGTTGAAACAACCCCAGTGGGAAAATTGAATGCCCTCCACCGGCCAGTCACTTTACAATAAAGACATCCCACGCGAGGGACGGCTGAGGGTTGACCTCAACTACGCGAACTCCCCGATTACAAAAACAAAATAGAATACAAACATCATTATAAATCATCAACAAAAAAAACATACATATAAAATGCCTATAGTGCTAATTAGTACATTCATAGGAAGCCCTAGTGACCACCCGGCAGAAAGCGTCCAACATTCCCAAGCTGATCCAACAGACCTCATACACAAACAAGGAGTCTTGTCCAGGAAGAGTTTTCAAGAAAAAAGGTAGGTCATTGATCTAGCGAAGAAGAATATAGTATAGCAGAGTGGTAGGACAGATCGGGAATGGGAAAGAGCAAATGAGGAAGACAGCGACAGTGGGAATTTAAAGCACTAAATTTCCAGAAAGTGGGGATACTATTTATACTGAAACCCCCGGCACTCCAACGGGGGGAACTGTTGCCGCAGTTAATTTGTCATGCCTACAAAGGCAAGACAGGTTTTCAACTGGGGCTTTCACTGTACCCTTTATAGGTTAGAACAATCTACAGTGGCAAGATTGCTCATGACCCCAAGGGGTCTAATTTCGGTTCAATTATTCTTGAGATAAGGCAAAAGTTATGTTTTGAACACACACACACACACACACACAAAAAGTGAACTTCGGAGCGACGGACCGACCGACTGACTGACACCAGGTCTCCTACTGAAGGATGGCCCATCCTTTGAAGTACCTGTATAACCAAACAACAAAATCGTTTCAGTTGTTTTATGAGATATTGCGCAAAACGTGTTTAGCAACAAAATGACTCCAATGACCTTGACCTTTTAGTTAGAGCAAATATGACGGCACGGGGGAGGCCGGACGCTAACCTTGGTTAAAATCCGCTCAGCAGTTCTTGAAATATGGCTTCCAAAGGACCGACTGACGAACGGATGGATGGACCCACAGACATAAGCCTACCAACATTTGGCTCGTTCTGATTCTCAACTATTTCAAATTAATTATTTCAAGATAAGTCTGGAAATACAAAAAGCCTACGTGTTAATCCTTTACAGACTCACAAGACATGAACATTACACTGGAAAGTCGAGAAATCCCTTAATTTTATACATGACGTTTAATATACGTTTAAGACCAAAACCACAACAAGATTCAAGATTTAATCCCATTACTCGCCCGTTTTGGGGTGTGGAGGACAAAAATAAACAACTATAAGCTTAACAATCATAATGCGTTTGTATAAAAAATAACAGCAACATTACTAACATTCCAACTTTAACATTCACAACAATAACATTTTGCTAATATGGTTAATATTATTAGTGTGCACCCTTTCCTAATTTTATAAATTTACTGAATTTTAGTAACAACGGGTCGATAATTTTATAGAAACTTATGACTCCTTTTGCAGGGCGAAAGCGCAGAAAACAGGCAGAAGCGCCAAAAGGACCTAAAGGGATACTCATGATCATCTGAGATCGGACCAATTGAAGCCTTAAACACAGTGTTAAAACTAATTTTGTCCAGAAACTGCAAAGGATCTTTTTATGACTCCAGTCATATGATTTGCCTTCTTTAAGATTAGTTCTGACCACTGTGTCGGAGAATGTGTGGTTAGTTCAATATGTTGGGCCAGTGTTTTATGAAGCTTGATGTTAGTGTTGGCGTATGCCTCAGGAGTCTTGGATGCTCTGTATAGGGTTTGGCCAATTCCTCTTCCATGCTGAGTATCAGAACTCAATCCCGAGTCCTAAACCTGAAAAAGTTTGATGACTCCCTCAGTAAGCAGGCTCTTTTTCACGCGTGTGTATTATAATATTGCCGCTCATCACACATATTTTTGGATGTCCAGTGTGGGTAATGTTTGTGTGACGGTAGTTATAATGAATGACTCAACAATGGTTGGAACAGTGATGTCTGAAACTAAGCCCTGCGTTCTCTTCAATCACTCGATCTCTCTCTCACATTCTCTATCTTTCTCTCTCACACACACACACACACACACACACACACACACACACACACGCACACACACACACACACACCATTGTTTTGTCTGAGGCTGGTCCCAGCCTGGGAAAAAGAATCATGCCGTTGACTGTTTGTAAAGTTTCTTTTCATCCAAAATATTATGATGCCGTATGTGTTCAACCTGGACAAACTGCAAGATCCGGAGGTGGCAGAAATATTCCAAGCCACGATTGGAAGAAATTTTCACCACTGCTCACTTTGGGAGCTGGCGAAGTAGATGTCAATACCATGACCACCACTTTCAACTCAGCAGTGACAGTTTCCGACACTGAGATCCTTGGCAAGCACTGCCCAAAGAAGAAACCTTGGATTACACCTGTGTAACAAACGAAGAGAGATGGAAAAAAAAGAAAGAAGAACACCTCACAAGGAGCTGATGCCTACCGAAAAATCAACAGTGACAACCTAAAAGGCATGCGCTCAGCAAAGGAGAACTGGATATAAGATCAATACAAGGAGATAGAGAACAATCTGAACAAGAACAACAGCAACAAGGCCTACCAGTTTTTGAAGCGGCTGACAATTGTTAAACAGCCCAAGATCTCCACGATCCAAAGCAAGTCTGGCTTGCGCCTTACAGAAGAACAAGAAGTCTTGTATAAATGGACAGTATATTGCTCTGACCTTTCTAACCACACACCAAACGGAGACCCATCAGTTCTAGCATGTCCCCAGAACAGAGCAGAAGAAGAAATCCTCCCAATTGAAGAAATTGAGTGTAATCGCTGAAGAAGGGGAAGTCAGGAGGGGTTGACAATATACCCGCAGATTTGCGAGGAGAAGCGGTGATTAACGCCATTGCCATTATCAGTTAAAAAAAAAAAAAGACCTGGCATAGTTGGGGAGTGCTTACACCATGGAACCAGTCGCTGATCATCACTCTTCCCAAAAAGGGTAACCTTCAGGAGTGTCAAAACTACCGCACCATCAGCATCCTCAGCCAACCCAGCAAAGTCCTCCTGAAAATAATAGTCAACAGGTTGAAAGCCCAAGCTGAACAAATCATAGCTGAAGAACAAGCAGGATTCAGGGCAGGGCGAAGTATCTCTGAGCAGATTTTCAACCAAAGAATCTGCGAGAAATACCTATAGCATCAATAACATCTATATCCTGTGTTTGTAGACTTCAAGAAAGCGTTTGACCAAAGTCTGGCTTGCAGTTCTTTGGGCAACCATGAGAGTGTGCAATATCAGTCCTAACGTTATTGAAGTCATCAAAACCCTGTATGACAAGGCTACAACAGCGCCACCTGGAACTGGTTCAGAACAACAATCGGCGTGCCTCAAGGATGTCAACTCTCTCCCACACTCTTCAACATCTTTCTGGAACGCATCATGTGAGATGCCCTTGCAGATCATGAATAGGGTAGAGCAATTTCCAACCTCCGTTTTGCGGATGACATTGATGGATTGGCGGGAGACGAACAATTACTCGGACCCCACCTCCAGAGCCTTTGGAAGGGAAATAAGCGCAGAGAAGACCAAAATGATGACCAAGAACACCAATGACGTCAACACAGACATCAAAGTCCAAGCCAATCCCTAAACACGGTGCACAGCTTCAGATATTTAGGAGCAATTTGATCAGACTATGGGTTCCGACAGGAAGTCCTCTCCAGGATAGCACAAACAACTGCTGCCCTGGCAAGGTTGAAGCCCATTTGGAAAGCCAGGACTATCAGTCTACATTCCAAGGTAACCTTGCTGCACTCCCTTGCCATCTCTATCTTTTTCTACTCTTGCGAAACATGGACCCTCACTGCAGACATACAACAAAGCATGAAGATGAGGTGATACAAAAGACTTCAGGGCATTTACTATACCCGACACATCAGCAACGACGAAGTCCGACAGACCATTACACAAGCTATTGGATAACATGATGACACAGTGGTGAAGAAAGGAAAACTCCGATGGTATGGCCACGTTACCAGAACATCAGGCGTTGCAAAGACCATCCTGCAAGGCACGGTGCAAGAAGGAAGAAGAAGAGAGAGATAGAAAAAGAGGTTGGAGGACAACATTCGAGAATGGACTGGCTTGACACTGAGCGAAGCCATGATGGTTGCTGAGGACAGAGAAAGATGGAGTACGTTGGTTAAACGATCATCTTAGGTGACCCTAACGGCTTTCGAATTAAGGGATAGGTTAGGATGGGATAGGATGTGTTCTCCAGAGACGAACCATTGTGCATTAATATGCAGGCTATATAGTACAGACGGCATTGTTTCTTCTCTTAAAATTCTTCAATTAGAGGAGCTACTCTCCCATGCGGATGACAACGTGCCAGCAGCTATGATATCGACTGACTCCAGTATATAACTATACATTGGCTATATACAGTAACACCAATTAGTAAAAGAAAAAGAATCCCAATCTGAATTTGTTCCTTAATCCTTGGTAATCTTTATGATGACTGGGACCACTCATAGGAAGCTTCAAGGTGAAAATGATTAGGTTTATCACACGACTCAATACTCAAGTTTGCCACACAAATCAGCGTTTTTTGTGCATGTTTATTTGCCCACAGTAGCAATCATGTGCCTTTCGGCGTGGAGATATTTAGGCGCTTTGCCGGTCACATACATCATCATTCACAGGGGCGGATCTTGTTCTTGTGCCACTTGTGCACGTGCACACACCCCCTGGCGGTCAAAAAAAAAAAAAAGAAAAGGAGGGAGAAAAGGAGAAGAAAGAAGAGAAAAAAAAATTACTAATTCTCACTCACCACACAGTTTCATGTACCTCCAAATTAGTTTGTTGGTTTTTTTTGGTGACCAAACTTGTACATGCATCAGGTCAGTTTTGAATAAAACTGATGTGAGTGGCTATTTCTTGTTTTATTTGCAGTAACTTTATCTGTCTTTGTAAAGCCTTTATGCAAGATGTTCTGCTATTGTAAATGTTATCGTCAGAGTTTGCAGAGGGGTGTTTGTGTGTGTGTGTGTGGGGGGGGGGGGGGGGGACTAAAAGAGGACTTTTAGCACAAAACAATACTATTTTCAGTCCTTAAAATAATGCCCAAAATGCACCAGATTGCACAGATTTTAACCATTATTTTCAAATTTTTTCAGGGGGGGGAATGCCCCCCCCCCCCCGGACCCCCCTAGTACACTCGCCTGCTTCGCAGGCTCGCGCTTGTGGCTACGCCACTTCGCATTAGCTGTGCACACCCCCTCAACAATGGAAAGATCCGCCCCTGTTATTGTGTATTGTTTTGTTTCCGTGTTCGTTATCTGATTGTCTATAAGTCTTCTGGCGATGGTAAAGCAGGAAATGAAATGAGATGGCATACATTGAGATATGGTTTGAGCCAGACAACGTAGCTGATCTCTTCGGCGAGGAGTAGGCCTCGAAGGCTGATGCAGGCTGTATGGTTTTGATCGTTGCTGAGAGGGCGCGGCACATGTAACGGGATGGGAAGCCCAAACATTTGTGCTGCCGTGACTTGTGGAGAGTATTTGAGTACTCGGTAGTGCTCAGCAGGTTAAGGATGGTCGGGCAATGTGTTCCCCCCCTCCCCCCCCCTCTCTCTCTCTCTCTCTCTCTCTCTCTCTCTCTCTCTCTGTGCCAGCCTACTTCCTAAATACCACAGGTTCACACATAGCTTGCAATGCGTAGAGAAGTATTATAACGCCAAATCTAAGCTACACAGAAGATTAGGCCTATAATATGCATTCCTGTGCTTGGCCGGCGAAAGTGAAGTTAAATACAACTTAACCGACAGTTAACGCAATAACACAAATATTACTGACGTGAATAATAATAATAATAATAATAATAATAATAATAATAATAATAATAATAATAATAATAATAATAATAATAATAATAATAATAATAATAATAATAATAATAATAATAATATACATTGATTTATAACTCGCAAATCTCTCTTCTTAAAGGGATTCAATGTGCGAAACATTTTAATCCCTTTCCGTTTATTAAAAATAGCATACAATAAAATAATTAATGGACTGGATCTATATTCCCAATAAACACTGTAACAAAAGAGGTATTGGAAAGGGAGAAGGAAGAACTTTGCTAATGGAAAAGCTAAGATCAGACTATATGCTCATGAACTGAAGAAATACTTTAAAATAGTGGCCAATCATAACGAGTTAAATGTCGGTCTGTTGGTCAGTCCGTTGAAAGTCCTATCTCAAGAACCACTGAACGGATTTTTACCAAACTTCACGGGAACAACACCTAGGTTAGCGGCCTTTCGTCCGGTTTGCCACGGTATCTATAAAGGTCGAAAAGACAACTAAAGACGGCTAAAGACAACTAAAGACGGCTAAAGACAGCTAAAGACGGCTAAAGACACCTATGTATAGACAACTAAAGACAACTTTTAGTTGTCTTTAGTTGTCTTTTCGCCCTTTTTAGGTACCCCTAAAGACAACTAAAGACAACTGAAGACAGCTAAAGACACCAGAGGTAGAAATTTTAGAGGGTATACAAGGCTACAAACAACTTAATTAAAGAGCCCCATAACACCTGCCATCTTTGAAAGACATTGGCTATGGCAGAAATTTGTTGCCGCGTAGAAAGTACAACGGATTTAAAAAAATAACAATAATATTTTTCAAGTATATTATATAAGATAATTGATTTAGATACAAAGTGAAAGCTGTTCTGGGTGATTGTTTAGTCGGATTTAATGAAAATGCAATGCCCGATTCGAAACTGAGGCTATTGTTGTTTATAGAGTTAGGGTTAGGGTTAGTTGTCTTTAGTTGTCTATTTGTATAAGTGTCTTTAGCCGTCTTTAGTTGTCTTTAGCCGTCTTTAGTTGTCTTTAGCCGTCTTTAGTTGTCTTTAGCCGTCTTTAGTTGTCTTTAGTTGTCTTTTCGCCCTTTATAGGTACCGGTCTTTAGTTGTCTTTAGTAGTCTTTAGCTGTCTTTAGTTGTCTTTAGTTGTCTTTAGCTGTCTTTAGTTGTCTTTAGTTGTCTTTTCGACCTTTATAGGTACCGGTCTTTAGTTGTCTTTAGTAGTCTTTAGCTGTCTTTAGTTGTCTTTAGTTGTCTTTAGCTGTCTTTAGTTGTCTTTAGTTGTCTTTAGTTGTCTTTTCGCCCTTTATAGGTACCGGTCTTTAGTTGTCTTTAGTAGTCTTTAGCTGTCTTTAGTTGTCTTTAGTTGTCTTTAGCTGTCTTTAGTTGTCTTTAGTTGTCTTTTCGACCTTTATAGGTACCGGTCTTTAGTTGTCTTTAGTAGTCTTTAGCTGTCTTTAGTTGTCTTTAGTTGTCTTTAGCTGTCTTTAGTTGTCTTTAGCTGTCTTTAGCTGTCTTTAGTTGTCTTTAGCTGTCTTTAGTTGTCTTTAGTTGTCTTTTCGACCTTTATAGGTACCGGTCTTTAGTTGTCTTTAGTAGTCTTTAGTTGTCTTTAGCTGTCTTTAGTTGTCTTTAGTTGTCTTTAGTTGTCTTTAGCTGTCTTTAGTTGTCTTTAGTTGTCTTTAGCTGTCTTTAGCTGTCTTTAGTTGTCTTTAGTTGTCTTTAGCTGTCTTTAGTTGTCTTTAGTAGTCTTTAGTTGTCTTTAGTAGTCTTTAGTTGTCTTTAGCTGTCTTTAGTTGTCTTTAGTTGTCTTTAGTTGTCTTTAGCTGTCTTTAGTTGTCTTTAGTTGTCTTTAGTAGTCTTTAGTTGTCTTTAGTAGTCTTTAGTTGTCTTTAGCTGTCTTTAGTTGTCTTTAGTTGTCTTTAGTTGTCTTTAGCTGTCTTTAGCTGTCTTTAGTTGTCTTTAGCTGTCTTTAGCTGTCTTTAGTTGTCTTTAGCTGTCTTTAGTTGTCTTTAGTTGTCTTTTCGACCTTTATAGGTATCCCGGTGCCATCATATTTGCTCTACCGCAAAGATCAAGGTAGCCTACTGCAGGAGTGATTTTGTTGCAAAACAGGTTTTGCTAAATATCTCTCAAAAAGGACTGAAGCGAATTTGTTGAGTTTGGGTATACAGATACTTTAAATCATGGGCCTTCCTTCAATAGCAGTTCGGTTGTCGGTCAATTCGTTGCTCCGAATTTCACTTTTTGTTCAAAACACACTTGTCACGGCATCGTGGCCTATCATTCCCTGTTTGACTGTGTTACATAGACATATATTCTTATATATGTCTATGCTGTGTTATGATAAAACGGAGTCACAACACCGCCATAAAAAGAATAACTTTTTAAAAATGCTTATTATTCGGCTGTTTGTGTGAATGTCTTCACATTTGATTGGCTTGATATCTTGTTTTTAATTGGAAATGTACATCGCCCCGTCATTGAATAAAAATGTTTGTCATGCGCGTTTCAGCTTAATCGGACATTACAAAGAGATATATGGAATATGGAATCTAACACCCAAGGACGTGGAACACATCATGGATATGTTGGTGTAGATTGCCGCGCTTTCCGTCAGTCAATCCCATTTTCAGTTCACAAATACTTTGGACTCAAAGGACGATTTTTTTCTGGTGTGTGCGGGTGGGCAATGTAGAAACGACGTTACTCTGACACCCACTTGAAACTCTACCTGGTTTCTTTTGACTTTTTTTTTTGACGGCCCCGTTATTTTGACGTCAAAATAGTGCTCCGTAGAGTTACAGCTGTTTTAATGTTAGGTTAAGGGTTAGGGTTAGGGATAGCTTCCAAAAATTGAAAATGTCAAAATAATGTCAAAGAAATGGAAAGTGTGTCAAAATAATGAATGTAGAGTTTCACAACAGTCATCACAACGTCGTTTCTACAAAAATGTGTGTGGGTGGGTGGGTGTGGGTGTGCGTGTGTGTGTGTGTGTGTAAAATGTGCTGCAACAATAGACCTGTTTAAAGTGTCTGTGTGCATAGTTTGATGGTTGAAATTCTCTCTCTCTCTCTGTGCGTGCGCGCGTGTGTATGCATGAGAAAGTATCCAACCGTATGTACTCAAAAGGAGGCATCATGGCTTATTACTCTGCAATTGAAGTTTATGACCGTCGCATATACACAGTCAGTAAACTAAAAAGACACACATCAATATACATCAACAAACCTACCACAACGAAAGCAGCAAAACCATTGCATACATATAGCCAGCCACAAAACAAAAAACAGCTAACTTATTGTGCAGAATCACACTTAGACATGGTAGGAGTTGTCGTGTTGGTCCATGGAAAGATGAAGAACATGTTCCATTTTGAGATGGTGGATGAGTTTAGAGTGTGATGGAGGACAGAAACAGTGTCCCAACCCGTCCCCCTGGGACCAGTTGATGATACCTAATAGGGATAGTTCCAGGTGGCGGTCAGACCGGGGGGTTATACCGATTTCAAGGTAGGCCACAGACAAAAAGAACGCTAGCCTTGAGGCGAAGTTAACTATGACGGCCTACTAGCGGCAAAATCTGATAATTACAAATATCATGGAATAATTACAATTATCATTGAAAAAAAGTATAAATATCTTCGCGTGATCATGTTTAATTTTCAGTTTGGGCTCTAGCAATCCGCCTGGAAATGCGCCAAAAACGAAAATTGTAATTATCACATAGTAATTACAATTTTTACTTCTTAATTACAATTTTTACGTGGTCATGCGTAATTATGATTAAGGCGGCTTACTAGCGCCAAAATATGCATTTACATGTATCAGTAATAATAGTAATTAACACATGTTCTGTGTAATTCTAATTATGACTGCCTACTATAGTGCCAAAACGTGATAATTACAAATACCATGGGATAATTACAAATATGAACGACATATTTAAAATGAAAACGTAAAAATTGTAATTATCAAGTGAAAATTACAATTATCGGTTTACCAGAGCTAAAACTAAAAAGTAAACTTGATCATGCGACGATATTTGTAATTGTTTAATGAAAATTGTAATTATCCCTTGATAATTGTAATTTTCCTATGATATTTGTAATTATCTCATGATATTTGTAATTATCACGTTTTGGCTTAAGAAGGCGTGGAAAATACTGATAATTATTAATTAACACCGTGGATTACCGGTATCTCAGTAAATTACACAGAACACTTGTTAATTCCAATTTACTTGTGATAATGGTAACTCGGTTTTGGGCGCTAGGCCGTCATTGTTAAAGCAACGCACAGAAGTAGAAAAAAATCCTTTTGTAAATGAGGACAGTAAATCATAATCTTGCATCTTAAAAATATACCAAATTTTGTGAAGCAGCGTATGTGGGCTACAGCGTCCATAGATGCTATAATAATAGTAAGTCTCATAATACTTGAAACATCTTTAGGCCTACTTCCTACCAATTTACCCTGTCGGGTCAGATTATATATAGCCTATGCCACAGTTCCAGTACGTTACTAAATTTCCTTGTAAATTTTGGAAGGCAACAAATATAGGGTTCTTCAATCTAAATGTCACTGTAAAGAGAATGGACGTTTTACGCAGCTACTGTTTGAAATAATTACACCGTAAGTTTAAAGAAATAAGAAACATGGGTTTACATACATGAAACAAAATAAAATAGGTTATGCCTACAGACAAAACTCCCACGTCAGACTTTCTACATCACGGCACGATGTTCAGCTTATACCATGCTGCCCACGCGCCTTTAAACCTCGTTCAAGGATATTATTTCCAAATTCGTATCTCCCAGTCCTCAGCAAGAGTTTTTTTTTTAAAGATTGGAATAATATATTGTTCATCATAAATGATTTAAAGAATTCTAAATATGCTGAAGATGTAAATATTTAGACTATAGTGACTGTACTGGTGCCACCTTAAAATAGAATAGAAAATAGCAATATTGTAAATACTAACCTCGGTGTACCAAATGGCACGCAAAAAGGGCAAACAACACTATCTTGCTACCACCGTATCAGCCTGCCAAATGCACATTTCATAACAGAAAACGTGTACTGTCTGGAAGCGGCGTGTTCTCCATCTTGTTCCAACTCACGTATGTTTCTGTTCCAGGATCGGACGTTTCTGCTTCTGTCAAGAGACCTCTTGGTTTGCGTCAGACGGGAGCGCTGGCTGGGTTAGGAGGCCAATCAAATCAAGTCGGTCTGTGTGGCTTTTGCAAGCAGTACAGCAAGCGTCCCAACTAGAGCAAAACATCAGTTTCACAGTATGGTCATTGCTCTGGTTGTGCTGAAGTAATGTTAATCATTTAACGTATGCTGGAGATTGGGCGATTACTACAGGAAAAGTTATTAATAACTTCGTCCGCTATATGCACACATATCCTATCCTTCATACAATACAAACACACATTCAGCTTATGGTGTATCGTTCATTCTATACATCAGTTGTAAACGCTATATAGTCTACATCTATTTTAGTACACATGCCTCTAATTTTAGTACAATAATACGTTGTTAATTACTATTAAGCTGTTGTTGCATTGGAAGCCACAGTGGTAAAAAAAAAAAGGTAAAGGTAGTCCCATAGCCTTGTGGCCGTAGGGGAGCGTGATGTTGGAGATCACACTTATCTTGGGCCAGCGTAATGAGGGTGATGCCCATCTCTCTCCCTCGCTGCTTTACCTTCCCCACCCTTAAGAGAGTAGGTACTCAGTCACAGTTGAGTCAACTGGGGATCGTTGTTATTTGTCGCTTCACGTTTTGCGGTCACCCATCCAAGTGCTAACCGCACTGGACGGTGCTTAACTTGCAACACAGTAGCGAGTGCTCCAACCACTACGCTATCCGACACCCCAGCCACAGTGGCATTTAGTGAAATCCGAAATTACCCTAGGGAGAACCGGAAAATCTTATATCCGGATTAACGCTGATTAAGTTCTAAATATCAGGATGCCAGTGTAGCCTACATCGGGGTAACCCAGATCACTTCAAGTCTAACCCCTTACGAAAATCAAGTCACTTAAAGAAAGATCAATTTTAAGATTAACCTTAAAAGGATTAAATTTTATAATGTTAGTATAAAAATGTTATGTTTATTGTGGGACGTTTCTTGTTTATGTATTTCATTTAAGGTCGATCACAATTGTGATAGACTATTTAATTAGGCAACATATATTAAATTCGAGTAAGCTAAAGCAAGATTTAATTAAATTAACCCATACCTACTAATTTACATTAAATTTATGAAATAAATAAATTGTTTATAGATTTGTATTTTGGTATGGAAGTTGTTTTTGATAGTATATCAAATGTATCAATATTGTATGTCCATGTTTGTAATAATTTTGATGTTGTTATCTCCTTACTTATTGCACTGCTAAACAAATATCCATGCCTTGTGTTTGGACAATAAAGAATCTTGAATCTTGAAATAATTGTATTGCATGCAGTCTAAGATTTCAAAATAAAATTCGATTTTCTTTCCGTCTTCTAATAGAGACTCACCTTTACACCACACATGGTGTTTGAGTGATGAGTTGTGTTTTGTATGTCGGAGTGTCGGTATCATGTGAGCGTGTTTGTTGGTGACAGATTCTGCATTAGTAATACTGGATGCTGTATACGCGCTTTCCCCAAATCAATGAGGCCCAAAGCGCGGCGATCTGTACCAACATACACGCTCACCTGTCTCATCCACCCTCACACACACACACAACAAATACACATCCATTACTCAAACAGGTGGTGTAAAGGCAGGGAGATCGCTATTGGAAGACGGAAAGAACATCGAATTTTTATTTTGAGAATTTTTGTATTGACTGCGTCCAAAACCATTATTGAAGGGCGAGAAATAATTAATATTTACAAGGAATATAGATCTAAGTACGAATAAATACTTTATTTAAAAATAAGATTATTTAGTAGATACGCTATATAAGAATAGACTGTTTCATCTGTTTGGAAAATGGATTAAAATGCAGTTGCATCAATCATGGGGACTCTGTTTTGCGGATATACCACTTTAAAATGCAGTTGAATAATATTAAGTAACATCATCACGAGATCGTGGTCACTTCCGATGTGTGCTCCTGGAGAAGTGCGTGTCCTGCTAATGTTGATGCTTGATCTGAAGCGTTTCTTGA
Organism: Oncomelania hupensis; assembly: GCA_036898135.1. Classification (NCBI taxonomy): domain Eukaryota; kingdom Metazoa; phylum Mollusca; class Gastropoda; order Littorinimorpha; family Pomatiopsidae; genus Oncomelania; species Oncomelania hupensis. The sequence continues at coordinate 36,571,079 of CM072514.1, read as the reverse complement.
CCATGATGTAGTCGATCTGGTTGTGAAGCTCCCCGCCGGGACTGTGCCATGTCCATCGCCTGGATTTTTTGTGGAGACCGAGCGTATTTGCCAGTATCAGATTGTTGTATCTGGCAAACTCCAAGAGTCTCAGACCCCTGTCATTTGTCTCGTTGTTGCAGTGGGGTCCACATGTACCTCCCCAGCTGTTGTGCGCATCTTGGCCAACCTTGGCATTCCAGTCGCCTTCCACTATGACTATGTCCTTCTTCGGCACTTGGTCAAGGACAGCCTGTAGATAGATGTTCATAGAAATCCTCCACTTCGCTGTCGTCATAGTTTGATGTTGGGGCATAGGCCTGGATGATGGTGATGTTGAAAGGGGCTGCTCACAGACGGATGGTAATGAGTCTATTGGAGACTGGGCGGCAACCCATGACAGTGGCTAAAATGTTATTGTGGACCAACGCCGTGTTCGTGCCTGTCATCTCTACCGCTGAAATAAAGCTTGTGGCCTTTGTCAGTCGTTGTTTCACTTAGGCCTTTCCAGCGCAGTTCGCTGATCCCTAAAACGTTCCATCGATAGTGGTCCAGCTCGTGGACCAGTTCTTCTCATTTTCCCTCCGCAGTTAGGGTCCTGACATCCAAGGTTCCTATCACGATGTTGTTTCTGGTGCGGGTCTTGCTAAGTTGTCCATCAGTAGCACACTTATCACCTCCGTTCTGGTGGCCAACGGAAGGCGCGGTCCTTGGTGACCCGGGCGACGACCGATCCCGTATGGAGTAAATGGTTTTATTCATCATGCAGTGTGTCTTGGGCAAGAAAGACCTGGCAGGGCCTAATCCTCTCCAGGCTGTTGGCCACAGCCGATATCCACGAATACAGCGTTGTACGCCTTGGCCCCGAGCACGTGGTCGTTGAACCTGTAGTAACATTAGGATCCTTCGTTCTGGCTGGTGACTTCTGTGTAGAAGACTTTCGCCCAGTGATGCCGTGCTGACATCACCCCTGTTAGTCGCCTCTTACGACACGCCGGGAAACGTTGGGTCTATTCTATTAAGTGCCCGAGCCCACAGGGAGAGTAAACACAGCAGTGCACTAGACTGAAGTTCGACCTGGACAAACTGTAAGACCCGGAGGTGGCAGAAATATTTCAGGCCACAATTGGAGGGAAATTTGCACCATTGCTCATTTTGGGAGCTGTTGAAGTAGATGTCAACACCATGACCACCACCTTTAACGCAGCTGTGACAGATGCCGCCACGGAGATCCTTGGAAAGCACCAGCCAAAGAAGAAACTGTGGATCACACCTGAACTTTTGGACCTGTGTGATAAACGAAGAGAGATGAAAAAGAAAAAGAACACCTCACAGGGAGCTGATACCTACCGAAAAATCAACAATGACATCCGAAAAGGCATGCGCACAACAAAGGATAACTGGATAGAAGATCAATGCCAGGAAATAGAGAACAGTCTGAACAAGAACAGCAAGAAGGCCTACCAGACTGTGAAGCGGCTGACAAGTGTTAAACAGCCCAAGGTCAGGAATGTGAAAATTACCGCACCATCAGCCTCATCAGCCATCCCAGCAAGGTCCTCCTGAAAATAATACTCAACAAGCTGAACAAATCATAGCTGAAGAACAAGCAAGATTCAGAGCAAGGCGATGTACCACTGAACAGATTTTCAACCTGAGAATAATCGGTGAGAAATACCTACAGCACCAACAACATCTATATCGTGTGTTCGTAGACTTCAAAAAGGCGTTTGACCGAGTCTGGCATGCAGCTCTGTGGGCAACCTTGAGAGTGTACAACATCAGCCCTAAAATTATTGAAGTCATCAAAAGCCTGTATGACAAGGCTACCAGTGCAGTCCTTCACAACAGCGCCATCGGAAACTGGTTCAGAACAACAATCGGTATGCGTCAGGGATGCCTACTCTCTCCAACACTCTTTAACATCTTCCTAGAGCGCATCATGTCAGATGCCCTTGCAGACCATGAAGGCACAGTCATCATAGGGGGAAGAGCAATCTCCAACCTTCGTTTTGCGGATGACATTGATGGATTGGCTGGAGAGGAACAAGAACTTGAACAGCTGGTACAGAGGCTTGACACCACCTCCAGAGCCTATGGAATGGAAATAAGTGCAGAGAAGACCAAAATGATGACCAACAACACCAATGGCATCAACACAGACATCAAAGTCCAAGGCCAATCTCCCAACACGTCAGTGCATATCTTCAAATATTTAGGAGCCATTGTATCAGACAATGGGTCCCGACAGGAAGTCCTCTCCAGGATCGCACAATCAACTGCTGCCCTGGCGAGGTTGAAGCCCATTGGGAAAGACAGGTCCATTAGTCTACATTCCAAAGTAAGACTGCTGCGCTCCGTTGTCATCTCCATCTTCCTATACGCTTGCGAATCATGCCCTCACAGCAGATCTTGGGCATTTGCTATACCCAGCCAATTTTTTTTTTCAAGGATGCAAAGTGGTGCAATCTGGTGCAATCTGAACCTTCAAAAAGCCATTTGTGAAGGTCTGGGACTATGAGCTTTTTGAACAATTGAACTGACAAACTCTGGGGTACAAAAATTATCCTCTGCCCCTCCCTTAAAAAAAAGAAGAAAAAAAAACCACACAAACATTTATTTATCAGCATAGATGTTTTGTATACTATTATTATTCACTACTTTTTGTTGATCGTTAACGGTATAAAGCTTTACCTGGTAGTTTATGAACATCACCGCCCTGCTTTCACTTTCAGTCTTGCTGCAATAGGTTCCTCGGCATTAGTACCATTTGTGAATTGTATCTTCTGACAAAACAGTTCACTGCCTCTTTGAAGTCAATATCAACATCCCTGTGCACTTTCAGTAAAGCAAGTCCATTGAGTCTCTGTTGCCCCATTGTAGAGCGCAGGTAGTTTTTCAGGTTGCGCAACTGACTGTTTGAACGCTCACACTCGGCAGTAGTGACAGGCAGGGTGCAAAGGTTCTAAAGCATGATGAACAGGTTGGGATAAAAATCCCTGTCACAATGTTTCAGTGCTTCTGATGCCGTGGATGGGATGATAGCTGTCGCATTCTCAGCAGCACTTCGCCATTTGCAAACCCACCGTTGGTATTCTGCATCAAGGGTAGCGTTGTGTGGTAGGTCAGACTCCCACAACATTGCCAGTGTCTTCACCCCTTCTGGAACCTGCATGAAACCATCCTGGTTGTCTATTAAAGTGCTTGGCACCAGACAGAGACCATCAACTTCTTGGTCAGCATTTTTGAATCTCGAGTCCAATTCGGTTGACAGGTGTTCCAAGAAAGGAATGGCAATGCTAATCTTGAAATATTCTTCTGGAGTGGCCGCAGGTTGGTTGTCATGGAGAGTCTGTCGGGATGCTTGACGAGGAACAATAACATCAGTTGACAAAGCATTTGCCATTTTGCTGACTTCACCAAACCAGGCAACAAACGCTGTGTCGACATCTCTTCTAATAGAAGACATGCAGTTACTGACCTCTTTGATTTCCCAGTAGGCATCGACATCTTTTGTCCTTTTCTGCAGCTTCACTGTCAAGGGTTTTAAGTAACGCAAACAATTGCGGACGACAACGAATGCAACGAGGAAAACACTGCTGCTCAAGGTGTGAAGAAAGCCAGTTGCCTTGGTCAATGTTTCACTGTCCCAATTGTCACTGTCTTCACACATTTGTCCCAAACAGTCGTGAACAACCAGGAAGAGAGATGTATAAACCTCCAGTGCTTCATGTTTTTCTACCCATCTTGTTCTGCACAGATCAACAAGCTTTGTCTATGTCGTAGCAGGCTGAGAAGCTTCGATGGTATCTTCAAGTTTTCTTTGTCTCTTTGGAGAGTTTGAGAAAAACAGTGACAGTTCCCTCAGTGCTCCCATCATGTTCTTCGCTGCAGGCAAGCCGCATGCTTTTACAATGCATTAAAAAAATCATTTTTTTTTTAGTTTGGAGGGGGGAGGGGGGGTCCGGAACCCAGGTAACCTCCCCTCCCCCCCCTCTCCCCTTTGGGTCCGGCCCTGCCAGCACATCACCAACGACGAAGTCCGACAGATCATCACACAAGCCATTGGACAACACGATGACCTGCTCACAGTGGTGAAAAAACGGAAACTCTGATGGTATGGCCACGTCACCAGATCATCAGGTCTTGCAAAGACCATCCTGCAAGGCACAGTGCAAGGAGGTAGAAGAAGAGGGAGACCAAAAAAGAGGTGGGAGGACAACATTCGAGAATGGACTGGTTTGACACTGAGCGAAGCCATGAGGGTTGCTGAGGACAGAGAAAGATGGAGTACGCTGGTTAAACGATCTATCTGTGGTGCCCCTATGACCTCCGAGTTAGGGGATAGGATAGGCAACCACATATGACATCAGAACGAGTGTCCCATCTCCTCTTATAAATCTCTGATAATAGTATCAGATGCATAGAGTAAAAACCAGTTATTTTCCAGTACCAGTATGTATCAATATTTTCAGCATTGTTTCTATCGTTCTTTAAAATGTTGACCGGTTCACAGCTATCATTTTAAAATAGTGTCACAACGCAAATAGTGTCACAACGCCGGAAATTCTGGCCATTAGGCCCTACATATAATTGCTTGATAGGTTCGAACGTCGTTAGTATCGTCCCCTATACGCTTATGTGTCCGGGGACGTTAATCTATTTTAACTAACGTCGTTAGAAAGGGAAGCAATTTCAGGTCATGTTCATTCTACAATTTCCTTATTAACACTGTGCAGCCTCCAGTGTATTTAACAATTTTATTTTATTTTGTACCACAAGAATTTAAAATAGCGTCACAACTCCGGAAATCGTAGCCATTTGTAACAGACCGCGGTAGTCTCTAAAACGCGCCCGCTACGCCATAAAATAGCATTGCTTGATGGGTTCAAACACCGGTAGGAAGGCAAGTAATAATTATTTCTCGTTATGTTAATTACTTTCCTATAGCACGACGCAAGAGAGAGAGAGAGAGAGAGAGAGAGAGAGAGAGAGAGAGAGAGAGAGAGAGAGAGAGAGAGAGAGAGAGAGAGAGAGAGAGAGAGATTCTCTCTTTTTTTTTTTTTCTTTTTTCTGTTATGTGTTGGTATAAGCTTATGTGCTACCGGCAATCTGTGTATTCAGTCAATACGTGTATTGTGTTTTAAAAACAAAACAAAAAAAAGAGCAGTCAATTCGTGTTTTGACTGTGACCACTAGATCTAGCCAATACATGTAATGACTTAAATTTCCAGTCAATACGTGTATTATCTTAACTTTGATCCACTTCAAAACGCTTAATGATTGACTGTTCATTTTAGTCAATGCGTGTTTCGCTCGGTCAAGTCTTCTGACAATGTTTCAGAGCACATGCGAGCGTAGAGCATTATTTATTTTACACATGAATGGGATGAGCTCAGATAATAAACCATGAGACGTGTTAATCGGCATGTAGATGTCCAGTGTCTTATTTGAAAATAAATCACTGGGACTGCAGCGAAAATCTCGTGATGACGATTGCGGTTTCAAACCGCTACAAAACCACGGTCGATCATTCATTCTAGACTTGCTTCTCCGTCTCCTACCCCCGTTGGGGTGCCGGGGGTTTCAGTATAAATAGTATCCCCACTTTCTGGAAATTTAGTGCTTTAAATTCCCACTGTCGCTGTCTTTCTCATTTGCTCTTTCTCAGTCCTGCTCTTTTCTATCAATCTGCTATAGGCTATCGTCTTCTTCGCTAGACCAGTCTCCTACCTTTTTTCTTGAAAACTCTCCCGGGACAAGACTCCTTGTTTGTGTATGAGGTCTGTTGGATCAGCTTGGGAATATTGGACGCTTTCTGCCAGGTGGTCACTAGGGCTTCCTATGATGTTATTATTTAGCAATGTAGGCATTTTATATGTATGTGTTTTGTTGACAATTTATAATGATGTTTGTATTCTATTTTGTTTTTGTAAACGGGGGTTCGATAAGTTGGGGTGAAGCCTCAGCCGTCCCCTGCGTGGGGTGTCTTTATTGTAAAGTGACTGGCTGGTGGAGAGCTTTCGGTTTTCCCACTAGGGTTGTTTCAGCAGATCTTTTATGCGGATCGGGGGTTGTCCGGTCCTGATTTGGCTCGGAAGAGTCCGCTGGACCTAAAGCATTAATAATGTAATGTAATCTCCGTCTCCTCACAACAAATGATGAATATGAACGAAAACGAACAAACGTTTTTAACAAACTCGCCGAAATTCTAGCGACGAAGATTCCAACTTTGATTCCAGTTAGCTGTTGACCAAGGCGAAATATTACGACTGTTACACGTATTTACCAGTAGTCGATTCAGACTTGATGCTTGAATCTTATACCTTGTATATGTAACTCGAATTCGTTTATCCACGCAGCATGTTCACTCAGCAACAAGGCGGTAGTCGTCGTATACAGTTTTTCAACTTTATTCAGCAAAAACCAACTGCATACAAGATCGCTTTCCGAAAACCACTCCCTAAATCACTTTTTTTTAAAGTAGACAATGCATTACTTATATAGCATCTCTGCAATCCAGTAAAGCTTAGAACATTCCAGAGTGACGCAATAACACCCAATCAAAATAAAACTCATCACCGGGAACTGTCTTACGATACAGAACATTCCTCAGTTTAGAAGAATTGCCTAGCTATTGCCAAATAGGTCTGGAACTTTCGATCGATAATAAACAAGTAATTCCAGAAAATTCTCAACAATACTACAACAATATCGACCGACAAAAATTATCAAAATTATACACAGCTTTTTCTACCAACAACGCAGAATCAAATCAAAGATAAAATACACGCTGTCATTGCATGCTAAATAAAACGTTCGAAACTATCGTGCGCGTCTCAATCGTAACAACGACATGGAACGCCTTCCCTCTCCCCCCCTCCCCTCCCCAACACCGCCTCTCTCTCTCTCTCTCTCTCTCTCTCTCTCTCTCTCTCTCTCTCTCTTTCTCTCTCTCTCGTCAATAATGGTATGGCCTCCCCAACTGCATTCAAAAATTAGATGTAATTGACAGTGAAACAAAAAGACAGAGACAGGTACAGAGAGGGACAAAGAAAGAAAGTTATAAATTTAAGTGTGTACATTTTAAGCTTATTTTTGATATTTACTAACTTCTATTTAATATGGTTTTTAGCTGTGTGGATGTGTCACTATGAGTGTGCGTATTGAAGTAAAAGAACAACAAATGATTGCGTGGTCATTCGTTTATTCATGTCTACAACCCGTTGCAATTTAAATGCCAAATGACAGTTCAGTCAATTCGTGTATTGACCAGAGCATTTTTTTAAAAAGACAATACACGTATTGACTGGAAATTTTAGTCATTACATTTATTGGTTAGTGGTCACAGTGAAAACACGAATTGACCGATTTGTTTTTAGACAATACACGTATTGACTGAATACACAGATTGCCGATAACATATGTACATATCAGTGGATTTTGCACATAATATATATTTCCCTTCAAATTCTCGTTGAAGAGGATTATCAGTTGCCAAACCTTCTATCTATATAAATGAGTAGCTTTGTGATGTGTATGACTGTGCTGTATCTTTTCCTATCCTATCATATCCCGTAACTCGAAGGTCGTAGGGGCACCAAAGATGATCATTTAACCAACGTACTCCATCTTTCTCTGTCCTCAGCAACCCTCATGGCTTCACTCAGTGTCAAGCCAGTCCATTTTCGAATGTTGTCCTCCCATCTCTTTTTCTGTCTCTATTCTCTTCTGCCTCCTTGCTCCGTGCCTTGCAAGATGGTCTTTGCAAGGCCTGATGCTCTGGTGACGTGACTATACCATCGGAGTTTCTGTTTCTTCACCACTGTGAACATTGTCATCGTGTTGTCCAATGGCTCGTGTGCTGGTCTGTCGGACTTCGTCGTTGGTGATGTGCTTGGTCTAGGAAATGCCCAGAAGTCTTCTAAAGCAACTCATCTCCATGCTTTGAGTTCTTCGTTGCAGATCAGCTGTGAGGGTCCATGTTTCGCAAGCGTATAGGAAGATGGAGATGACAATAGAGCGCCTGTCCTGGGTTTCCAAATGGGCTTCAACCTTGTCAGGGCCGCAGTCGTTTGTGCGATCCTGGAGAGGACTTCCTGTCGGGACCCATTGTCTGATACAATGGCTCCTAAATATTTGAAGCTTTGCACTGTGTTGAGGGATTGGCCTTGGACTTTGATGTCCGTGTTGATTCCACTGGTGTTGTTGGTCATCATTTTGGTCTTCTCTGCACTTATTTCTATTCCATAGGCGGGAACAGCTTAAACTGAACTGCTCATCTACGCGCGCCCAAGTCTTCACGCCGAGAAGGAAGGGAGGGTTGGGCATCATCAAATTAAGCACTGTCCACCACGCCAAACGTGTGTTTTTCCTTCTAACCGTGCTCAACAGCGACGATCATCACGTGAGAGCCGTGGCACGTCACAGCTTTTCCCTACACATGTCAAAGCGCAAAGTACCAGCAGCACTAGCGAAATAGTCTTTTTGGCTCGTTGAGCGTGTAAGCATATTTTGCAAACAAGTGGTAAAGAAAAGTGCTTAAATTTTTTTAAAAAAATTATTTGTATTGTTATGAACTACTGCCATGTTTCAATAGTTTATTTAGCAGGTCTATCTCAGCATAAAAGGCCTAGAACTCAGCGGTACGCCGTATTTTGCAAAAGCAGCGAGCGTAATTAGATGGGCACTTCCATCACAAAGCTGGCCCTGAGAGAAGCGTGAGCTCAACAGCAAGTTCAAACACGTTGAGTTCCCCACATCCAACCCAACCCCACCCTCACATTAAAAAAATGTCTGATAGAGTCTCGAAAGCAGAAAGCACGTTACAGTCAACAAAATTGATTGATTGATTTATTGTTGCTTTAGGTCCAGCGGACTCTTCCGAGCCAAATCAGGACCGGACAACCCCCGATCCGCATAAAAGATCTGCCGAAACAACCCTAGTGGGAAAATTGAATGCCCTCCACCGGCCAGTCACTTTACAATAAAGACATCCCACGCGGGGGACGGCTGAGGGTTGACCTCAACTACGCGAACACCCCGGTTACAAAAACAAAATAGAATACAACCATCATTATAAATCATCAACAAAACACATACATATAAAATGCCTATAGTGCGAAATAATACAATCATAGGAAGCCCTAGTGACCACCCGGCAGAAAGCGTCCAACACTCCCAAGCTGATCCAACAGACAGTCAACAAAATAAAACAGTGGGAGGAGAGCGTGAGAAGAAATGTAATAATGACGGTGGAATAGGATGGGATCATTATAATCACTTTGGGAGGGTTGGAAGTATGATTATAGGAAAAGGGGGTGAAGGGTTAAAAAAAAAAAAAATACAGCATTAAAGAAACCACGAAAATCACGAGAAAAGCGCTTCCGTCGCAAGTAAGTTCTTTTCAAGGTCGTTTGAAGGTCAAATCCGTGACCTTGTCCCGGTAACTGGACATTTAAGTGCAAAAACGTAAAATTTCAGGTTAGCAGTCAACATGTGCAAACAGTTCATACCCGTTTTCCTACCCGACAACCCTAATAATGGACTGACCCGTTCTACCCTTAAACTGTGTGACAGCAGAAATACTGACGACAAACATGGAGGAAATTAGCTTAGCGAAACAGAGATACCATCGAACGAAACTGGACGTTAATACAATAGTTAGCCAACAAGCAGCCCACACATGGCAAATTAACTTCCTTGAAACAGTCACACCGCCAATAGCTACCGATACCATCAACAGGCTTGGCGACCAAGAATTCTAAATAGCATACTTTAGTCAAAAACTAACCATAGCGTTGTCTTCGCCATGAGACACTAAGTAGCTCACTCCAGCCAAAAGTTACCAAGATGATGTCACCCGTATTGGGCAGGCACCGCTTATCGTTATGGCATCTGTTCTTCACTCTATCCCTGATACTCCACTTGAAAAGTGATTATGCGTGTCCAGTGACGAGAGAGAAGGGGAGGAACTATTCAAATTAGAACCATAATTCTGTAGAGGCGAGATTATCGAAAACAAGAGCTAAAAACGATTGGTCAGAAGACTATTGGGAACTTTTGTATACCTTTGGGGACCAACAATCAGCTAGTCAGTCGCAAAAGAACTGTTAAGCTGTGAGGGTCGACCAAAGGAACAAACTGCAGTGTTCGTCTATCTCCATCTCATCAAGAGGGTGCTAGAGACGTAAAAGACGATTTCACGAGTCCCAGAGTCTACAAGTAAGATAACACTAATAGTTTTGATATGTGTATGTTTATTGTATATTGATTGCCATGTATAAATAATATGTTTTTGATATATAGTTACAGAAACAGATTATTGTTTCTGAGACAGTATGCAGGTGGTTTGATGTACCTTAGCCGTAAGATTCTAATTGAATTGTGCATATGGGAACCCTGCAGGTGTCTGATGCTATGGACACTTTGCAGAGGAGACCGCACACTTATAGCTAACGAGAATACTGTAGCCAGAGCTCCGACTTTTCCAGGTCGGACCTGGGATCACGTTTGTGGAGACGAACGCCTGACCGTCGCTCCAGTGGAACCAAGGAGAACTACAGCGATTCTACCTGACCACGTCCAAACCCCACAGCTTCAAGAGCGGCCCGACTTACCTTAGCTAAGTCCCCCCCAAGAACTGAGTCATACCCTCGAGAAACTAGAACCTTTGAAACTTACGAACCGTGAAAATCGTAACCGCAGGTAGCAAATGACGAAAGAAACCTGTTAAAAACATTTTCCCAGCACTTGGAACTATATTACTTATTAATTTACCGATTAATGCAGAAATGTTAAAGTTTGTGTCGAATATATAAAAAGTGAAATTACATACATACGACTGGTGTCATTCTATTTGTATTGTTGTGTAGTTATTAGTTTTCTTCTCTTGAGACATAATAATCTAGTCTTTTGATTAGTCATCACCGGTTCTCAAGTTGAGCCAAATGATACTAAAATTCCCGAGAACAAATATAAATTTTATGTGACCAAAGTACCGTGATCTGTCTCTCACACCACTTTAGGACTCCTGGTAAAAGAACGATCGATAGTGGTAGCGCATCGCCCATCTATCAATAAGTCTTACCCCCTAGTAAGATAAACGTATCTTTCCCAGAATATCATCACATATGGGGGCTCGTCCGGGATAATAAATTTTTGTATCTATATCTTGAGTAACCTAAGATAATAACGAATAGAAAACATTACCTCACTTAGGATTCGTAACAGTGGTCTAGGACAAAATCCGAGAGTTGACTCAGTTACATTGGGAAAAACATTTTCTTGATTTTTGAATTGCATGAATTGAATTGATTGTTGTATGCACATGTATGTATTGATTGATGTAAGATAATTGTGTCTTATGCATTGATTGAAAATTGTTGTGGATTGCTGGTAACATCTCACATAGGGATATTTTGATTGTACTTGTGTTAAACTAGATTGACTAATAGTATTCAGGTTATCTTACTTTTGGACTCTGGAAATCTAGAAATCTATCATGGCCGACTTCATAAAAGTACGCCGTGAATTAAGGGAGGAGGGAATAGCACTAGGTCTAGCAGGGCAAGATTTAATCACGTATGTAACCTCAGAATGGGATAAATTGGAAAAATCCAGAACAGAAGAACGAATCCATGCCGAAAAAGCTAGAGCTGAAGAACGAATCCATGCCGAAAAAGCTAGAGCTGAAGAACGAATCCATGCCGAAAAAGCTAGAGCTGAAGAAAGAATCTGTGCCGAGAAGGCGGCAGAAAAAGCCCGTGCTGAGGAAAGAGACCATGCAGAAAAGTTAAAAAACATGGAATTAGAGATGGCAGAACGTCTAAAAAAGATGGACATTGAAGCCAGGGAAAAAGAAAGGGACCAGTTGATAGCAGCTCGGGCAACTGACCCGAATATTAGCCTACTGTCAAACTCATCTGACAACCCTCCCCAACCTCCGTCCATCACTCCAGGCATGAATTTTTTTCTAAGTCCATTTGACGAGAAAGTTGATAGGATAGATGCATATCTTGATCGGTTTGAGCGCTTAGCACAGGAATTCGAACTTGACTATAACAAATGGAACATAAAATTAGCTCAAGGATTGAGAGGTACAGCCTATGACGTGTATGCGAAATTGCCCACAGGACAAAGTAACGATTACCCAGCTCTAAAGAAAGCACTTTTGATATGGTTCGAGTTGACCGCCGAAACCTACCGTAAGAAATTGCGCAACTCGCGGAAAGAGAAAGGTGAAAGCCACAGTCAGTTTGTAGACAGATTGGAAACCTACTTGCGTAAATGGTTAGCCTTATCCAACCTAGAAGAATCATTCGCAGATCTTGCTGAACTAATCCTTAGCGAACAGTTACGCGATGCAATGACGCCAGAAACTAGGATGTTCACCGCGGAACAAGGTGCCGAGAACTTAGCTGATCTAATCAAACTAGCGGACCGTTACACCACCGCGCATGAAAACGAAGCTAAACGCAAGGTAACAGATAAACCCAGCAGAGATGGAAACAACCAGAAACTCCACCCACAACAAACACAGCAGTCTAATCAGAATCAGCAGAATTCGGATAACAAGAAAACCCAAAACTCGGGGAAACCGCCCGGTCAAGGTCAAAACCCCCGGAAATATTGTTCTAACTGCAAAAGAACTAACCATAACACCGTTGATTGCCGTAGAACAGCGACTCAAACGCACACAGTGGCTGTAAGTCAAACTAGTACCGTTGAACTGGAGACTTCAGATAAGTCCCGACCCCCAGTCAGTGAAAAAGTTGTAGTGAACGGGAAAACCGCGTCATGTCTATACGACACCGGATTATCGTACGATGCAATCGTCAGTCGAACTCTTGTAGCGGCTGATGACATCACCGACGAGACCGTCACTTTGCAAGGCCCTGATCGATCCATACCCGCCTCCACCTTACCAATCGCGATAGTCCATGTAGACTCCCGATATGTGTCAGGAAAAGTAAAAGCGGCAGTAATGGATGCACCTTTGTATGACATCATACTAGGGTGCAAATATGTGTATTTAGGGACGCCAATTGCGCCGGCATCGGTTGCATCAGTCCAAACTAGAGCACAGATAAGACAGGACGCTGCAGATAATCTCCCTGCTAATCCGGCACCAGCCGAGATGAGGGCAGATCAACTAGCTGACCCCACACTAGCTAAATGCTTCAAAAAACTCCCTCAGGCGCATAACCCACCTAAGAAAGGAGAGTTCTTGGAGAAAAACGGACTACTGTACAGACAGACAGACCACGACCACTCTCAATTAGTTGTCCCTGCCAAACATAGACCACAGGTACTAGAGGTAGGACACGCCATTGCATTTAGCGGGCACATGGGCGTGAGTGCAACAATTCAGAGAATTACCGCTCACTATCATTGGCCGGGAATAACAGAAGACATTAAGCGCTTTGTCCGCTCCTGTCCCCAGTGCCAGAAGGTAGCATCAAAGAGATGGACCGTCCCAGTAACGCTAGGCGAAATGCCCGTCACCGGTACCCCATTCCACAGAGTAGCAGTAGACATCGTAGGCCCACTGCCACTCACAAAAAAGCGCAATCGGTACATCCTAACCTTAGTGGATACTTGCACCATGTGGTGTGAAGCAACACCCCTTCCTACTATCGATACCAAACGAGTAGCAGAAGCGCTGGTCACTATGTTCACAAGAGTTGGATTTCCCGACCAAATCCTAACAGATAACGGATCGCAGTTTACGGGAAAGATGATGCAAGAAGTATTCTCTCTCATTCAGACGAAACACGTTCGTTCATCTCCCTACCACCCTCAGAGTAACGGTCAAGTCGAACGGTTTAACGGTACGCTAATTTCCATCCTGCGCAAACTCGTAAACGAAAAGCCAGAGACTTGGGATACCTACGTAGCAGCCGCACTGTTCGCGTATCGTGAGGTTCCACACGCGTCTACGGGATTTCCCCCGGCAACCTTGTTATTTGGTCGTCCGATAGCCGGTCCACTGGAAGCACTGAAGCGAGGATGGACAGATTCTCAGGTAGACGAAGAGGTTAAAACAGCTACCCAATACGTAACGGAATTACGTGGCCGCCTACACTCTACCTGGCAATTAGCAACGTCTGCCATCAAACAAGCTCGCGCGCGACAGGCTCGGCACTACAACAAAAACACCAAAGAGCGAGAATTAGCTGAAGGGGACAAAGTCCTACTCCTACTCCCCAGCGGGTCCAACAAACTAGAAATTGCATGGCAAGGCCCGTACGTAGTCACGCAAAAAGTGTCGCGAACAAACTACCGGATCAAGGTAAAGGGAAAAGAGAGAATGTACCACATCAACTTGCTCAAACGGTACCTAGACCGCGATGACGCAACATCCACAGATCATTTAATGGCTTTGTCTATAGCAGAAGAAGTCGAAGCAACAGAGGATTTAGCTATCGAGTATCCGCTGAAAAGTAGCGAGACGTACAGAGACGTAGCTATCAACCCAAAACTATCGACAGACAGACAAAGACAGATAATGGAGATAGTTGCACAACACCAAGCAGTGTTGACGGACATACCTGGACAGACACCGTTAGTTGAAGTGACAATGACCTTGACTGACACCACCCCTGTCCGAGTAAAACCGTACCCTATCCCTCTTGCCAAACAAACCGCTGTCAAGCAGGAGATAGAAACCCTACTAGAGGCTGGAATAATTTCCCCCTCAACCTCCCCATACAGCGCTGGAATAGTCCTATTACGCAAGCCAAGCGGAGAACATCGTCTATGCATTGACTACCGCAGACTGAATGCCGTGACGGAATTCCAAGCCGAACCGCTACCAGACACAGCACAACTGTTCGCGAAATTGCATAACGCAAAATACTTCTCGCGAATAGACCTAAGCAAAGGGTACTATCAGATACCGGTGCCAGAGCACCTAAGACCGTATCTAGCCTTCAGTACAGCTGATGGCCACTATGAGTTCAATGTCTTACCGTTTGGACTGAACAACGCACCAAGCATTTTCTCACGAATGATGAAACAACTTCTCGCGCCCATTCAAGAAGAAGAACTCCATCACTTTATGGATGATATCTTAATCGCGACCCACACCTGGATGACCATTTAAGACTTCTCTCTACCGTTCTTCAGCGACTTAGGGAAACCGGACTCACAGCCCGACCGACAAAGTGCCTGCTAGGATACGAAGAGATAGAGTTTCTCGGTCACACACTCAGACACGGCAGTCTTCTTCCGGAAGACAAGAACATCGCGAAAATGAACAAGGCACCGCGCCCGATAAACAAAAAGGATGTGCAATCGTTTCTAGGCCTATGTGGCTACTACCAGAAATTCGTTGCCAACTTCAATTCCATCGCCGCGCCATTGTCTGATCTAACCAAGAAGAAAGCGCCCGAGAAAGTAGAATGGAATGCCGAGTGCGAAGATGCGTTCCAAACCCTGAAAGCTAGACTCACCTCACAACCCGTCCTGAAGTTGCCCGATGCAACCCAACCATTCGTGCTACGCACAGATGCGAGCAATCAAGGTTTAGGAGCAACCCTACTACAATCTGACCCCAATGACCCCACACTTCTCCTGCCAGTCGCGTATGCCAGCCGGAAATTAAACAAAGCTGAACACAATTACGCAACAGTAGAAAAAGAATGTTTGGCATTGGTCTGGGCATCCAGAAATTCCAGATGTATTTGTATGGCGCTCATTTCAAGGTGCAGTGCGATCACCAACCCTTAACCTTCCTTGCGTCATCGCAGAAACTCAACGCCAGACTCATGCGTTGGTCACTCTTGCTACAGCCCTACTCATTTCATGTAGAATACATACCCGGGAAGAGTAACCATGGAGCTGACTACCTCAGCAGATACCCCGTGCCCACTGTAGACAAACCTAACCTTGCTTCCAACCCCTCACAGTTGCGGGTGGATGCACCCAGCTTTGTACCCCAGTGACCTCTTCCCCAGTACTCTATGTAAATAATGCATGTACATATTTGCGCCACCATTTCAGTACCAATTCTTACCTACGGGTAAGAATAGTTTTTTGGGGGGCCTATGTGACAGCAGAAATACTGACGACAAACATGGAGGAAATTAGCTTAGCGAAACAGAGATACCATCGAACGAAACTGGACGTTAATACAATAGTTAGCCAACAAGCAGCCCACACATGGCAAATTAACTTCCTTGAAACAGTCACACCGCCAATAGCTACCGATACCATCAACAGGCTTGGCGACCAAGAATTCTAAATAGCATACTTTAGTCAAAAACTAACCATAGCGTTGTCTTCGCCATGAGACACTAAGTAGCTCACTCCAGCCAAAAGTTACCAAGATGATGTCACCCGTATTGGGCAGGCACCGCTTATCGTTATGGCATCTGTTCTTCACTCTATCCCTGATACTCCACTTGAAAGTGATTATGCGTGTCCAGTGACGAGAGAGAAGGGGAGGAACTATTCAAATTAGAACCATAATTCTGTAGAGGCGAGATTATCGAAAACAAGAGCTAAAAACGATTGGTCAGAAGACTATTGGGAACTTTTGTATACCTTTGGGGACCAACAATCAGCTAGTCAGTCGCAAAAGAACTGTTAAGCTGTGAGGGTCGACCAAAGGAACAAACTGCAGTGTTCGTCTATCTCCATCTCATCAAGAGGGTGCTAGAGACGTAAAAGACGATTTCACGAGTCCCAGAGTCTACAAGTAAGATAACACTAATAGTTTTGATATGTGTATGTTTATTGTATATTGATTGCCATGTATAAATAATATGTTTTTGATATATAGTTACAGAAACAGATTATTGTTTCTGAGACAGTATGCAGGTGGTTTGATGTACCTTAGCCGTAAGATTCTAATTGAATTGTGCATATGGGAACCCTGCAGGTGTCTGATGCTATGGACACTTTGCAGAGGAGACCGCACACTTATAGCTAACGAGAATACTGTAGCCAGAGCTCCGACTTTTCCAGGTCGGACCTGGGATCACGTTTGTGGAGACGAACGCCTGACCGTCGCTCCAGTGGAACCAAGGAGAACTACAGCGATTCTACCTGACCACGTCCAAACCCCACAGCTTCAAGAGCGGCCCGACTTACCTTAGCTAAGTCCCCCCCAAGAACTGAGTCATACCCTTGAGAAACTAGAACCTTTGAAACTTACGAACCGTGAAAATCGTAACCGCAGGTAGCAAATGACGAAAGAAACCTGTTAAAACATTTTCCCAGCACTTGGAACTATATTACTTATTAATTTACCGATTAATGCAGAAATGTTAAAGTTTGTGTCGAATATATAAAAAGTGAAATTACATACATACGACTGGTGTCATTCTATTTGTATTGTTGTGTAGTTATTAGTTTTCTTCTCTTGAGACATAATAATCTAGTCTTTTGATTAGTCATCACCGGTTCTCAAGTTGAGCCAAATGATACTAAAATTCCCGAGAACAAATATAAATTTTATGTGACCAAAGTACCGTGATCTGTCTCTCACACCACTTTAGGACTCCTGGTAAAAGAACGATCGATAGTGGTAGCGCATCGCCCATCTATCAATAAGTCTTACCCCCTAGTAAGATAAACGTATCTTTCCCAGAATATCATCACAAACTGGTTTAGTCTAAAATTGTTACTATATTTAGTAAATGACATCATGTTGAAAATGGAATAACCCCCTTGGCCTATAAAGTTTCCAGGTGCACTTATTTCGTGCTAATCATGATTCTTTCCCCTCTATTGTTTGATGCATTAAAAAAATAGTATATGGAGTTTTTATTTCCCTAGTGTATTATTATTATTATTAAATATAATTTGTTAATTATTTCTTCATTTATTTATTACATTACATGATTATTGCTTTAGGTCCAGGGACTCTTCTTAGCCAAATCAAGACCGGACAACCCCTGATCCACAGCCCTGAAAGCTCTCCACCACCCAGTCACTTTACAATAAATACATCCCCTGCAGGGGACGCTGAGGCTGTACTCTAATTTATCGAACCCCCGTTTACAAAAACAAAATAGAATACAAACATCATTATAAATTATCAACAAAACACATACATATAAAATGCCTACATTGCTAAATAATAACATCATAGGAAGCCCTAGTGACCACCTAGCAGAAAGCATCCAATATTCCCAAGCTGATCCAACAGACCTCATACACAAATAAGGAGTCTTGTCCCGGAAGAGTTTTCAAGAAAAAAGGTAGATGACTGGTCTAGCAAAGAAGAAGATAGTATAGCAGATTGATAGAACAGAGCAGGACTGAGAAAGAGCAAATGAGAAAGACAGCGACAGTGGGAATTTAAAGCACTAAATTTCCAGAAAGTGGGGATACTATTTATACTGAAACCCCCCGGCACCCTAACGGGGGTAATTATTTTTTTATTTATTGTGATATGACATAGATAATGTGTGATGTGTCACAAATGTCGGGTTGTCAATAACAAACGGAAACATAACAAAAGCAAACTTGTAACAACCATTTTCAAGCTGGTTTTGTTTTTATTCCAAAAAAAAAAAATAAAAGCAACAGGTTTCCACTTGGGGACAAAAGAAACAGAATACTCCTCAGAGAAAAATTTCTGACAATAAACTGTTTCACTACAATACTGTATATATAATAGTTAAACAGAATGATGATTTCCTTACACATACAACACAACATTCTTTTTCCTGTGATGAGCGATATTGGCGATACTGATTTCACAAATGACAGGCATGATGATAAACTATAATGACAATGAACCATAAATGAAAATGGTCTTTGAGGATAGCAGACTGTCAGGATTTTTTTGTTTCTTTTTTTTGGTAAATAAATTACACTTGCTGTATGCAAAATGGTGAAAATATCATATGAAATAGAAAACATTTACATCAACGGAAGTCGGAAGTGTCGGTAAAAAAATAAAAAAATAATAATGTGGTGTAAATACAACATCATTTTTGACAGTATACCACGACTGCACATTAATAAGGTACTCACAAATGATGGCACAAAAAAAAAAAATCTCCAAAGCAACTGGATTATTATTTACATCGACGGAAAGTATACAACACAAAAATTCAAAATCAAACTAAAGCACATTCAAAATCATACTAAAGCTACAATGAACATGCATGTTGCTTAATTTATGAGCTCGGTATATACATCATGGAGATGTCATGAGACTCAGTTTGTAGCGATGGTTGCTACAATCTCTAAAATAATGAGAGAAAAAAAGTTGTTCAATGTTTTAATTTACTTGTTGTTTTTTTCTCCAAAAGTGAATAGTGATTTTCACTCTATCATTTGATCCGTCTTGTATGCTGCTAAACATTATGCTATCATATCAAACGGTGCACAATAATCAACAATATAAAATAAAAAAATAAGTGTGAAATCCAGACTTCAGTCCAGGGTCAGATGAGTTATAAGTGTAAATGAATATGTAGATCTATACCAGTATTATTGTTCCACTTTTTACTACAGCACAGTTATATGGTTTAGTGAGAAGTATGAACTGTCCACCACCCGTATAGAAGGGCAGGGCATGTTGTCATTCAGTCATTCTCTCTCATAATGCACAAAGTGCAAACTGATGAATGTTAATTGAAATTCATGACTGACCAACTCGACTATCAGTTTCAAACAGTAAGACAGTGGGAATAATATGGCAACATAGGAATGGTGATGTGATCTTAGCACTCGTGTGTGCATGATGCCATACCTACAAATTATGAATCAACGTTTTCTTACAATTTGGTAGTAGTCATTTATTACAATAATAAACAAGATTCAAATGACATTAATTGTTTTGTTAATGTTGTACAGTAACTACTGTTATATGTTTAATAAATGTGGCAATCATTAAGAGAAAACAGAGAGAACTACAGAGAACAATATCATATGGAAAACAATCCACAGTAAGGCGGACCCTTTTCTTTTTTTCTTTTTTTTAAATGGGAAGGTGAGTGCAAGGATAGTTAGTCATTGTTTATAAGGTACAGTGGACTGCAAAGAGCCCAATCAGTACCACAACTTGGTTGAAAGAGACTCACCCCCGATCCGTATAAAAGATCTGCTGAAACAACCCTAATGGTAACACTGAAGTCGCTCCACCAGCCGGTCACTTTACAATAAAAGCATCCTATGTACAGGACGCTGAGGCTGTACTCTAATTCATCAACCCCCAGTTGACAAAAATAAAATAGAATATAAACATCATTATAAAATATTAACAAAACACATAAATATAAAATGCCTACATTGCTACATAATAATACCATAGAAAGCCATACTGACAATTTGGCAGAAAGCGTCCGATATCCCCAAGCTGACCCAACAGACCTTGGGATACAAAAACCAGGAGTTTTGAGAAAGTTTTAAATAAAAAAGGTAGGTGACTGGTCTAGCAAAGAAAATAGTAGATTGATAGAACAGATTAGGAACGAGAAAGGTCCAATGAGAATGACAGAAATGGTGGTAATTTAAAGCACAAAATTTCCACAAAATGGGGATACTATTTATATAAAAAATCCTGGCACCCCAAAGCGGTTATGGATAGTTGAATTTTTGTGTAAGTCTTAAAATGCCTACCATGCTGTGAGTAATATGAAACATATGGAAATCCTACATGTCTTCCATGATCGGCTTAGCTCTATATGAATATCGGCAAGATACAAACGATGCATGATTGGCAGTGACCGATCTTTCCAACAAACTTTCTGGCTCTTTCCATAATACAAAACAAGTATCAAAAGATTAAACATGATTATCATCAAGTAAAATATACAACATATTATTTCGACACATGCACATAAAATATATACAGGGTTACTATGTGTTTACACTATAAATGAAATACACCAAAAGCATGCACATCAGTGATTATTAAAGCCTTTTTGAAAAGTCCACATTAACCAACACATTAACTCACTCAAAATAACAGAGTACAGTTTTGTGTCATTCTGCTTCCAGAACATAAACAACACTTACGACAACAACAATTAAAAATTAATCAAAAACAGAACAACAATATATAACCCTAACAGATGATTTTGCACATGACCATTAAGAAGCATTATTGAATTTATTCCTGTACATCCTCAAACTTCACCCAAAAAAAAATGCTAAAAATGGTTGCTTGAATTTCACTTACACAATCTCAACAATATAAAAAGATTTATTCAATTTGAATGATTGACTTAACACAATCTCGATAAAACAATTTTAAACATTGACCAACACAATAACAAAAAACACACACAAAAGTGTTTGGTAAATTTCAAGATTAATGGATGTTCAAAGCTGCTCTCCGTGCACTTACTCATAATTTTACACATCAATTTAAGAAATTTCATACAGTTAGTCCAAGAACTGGAGGCAACAGCAACCAATGACATCATTAACAAAAACAACCCAACAAACGAACACTAAAAGCTTAAACTAAAATGAAGTAATGAAAATCATACTGTAACAGTGACAGAAGTACATTTGCACACACCTACGCATATATGCACACACACACACACACACACACACGCACAGACATATACACACTTATGCATGCACACACACACACACGTGAGTTTAATTCAAGTTGCTCAAATGCCATCTACAGATGTATGCAGTCGATGATAGCGATTTGATTCAGAGGCATCCTGGATATAAACATTACTTTGTACATTTCTTACAACTTAATAGGTTTTGTGCAAAAGTGAGTTATTTGCAAGTCATTGCAAAAATTCCAGTACATGACGTGAAATGTAGATTTTTCTTGAGCACAATGGACATATCAAAGTTATGTACACAAACACAAAATGCTCTAATCCATACACCCCTTGATGAGCTATTTCTGTTTCTGAATGATATTGATCAGATCTTGAAATTGTATGCATTGTTGCAATAAACCTGTGAAAAATATCAAATTCAAAAAAACTTTAAAAGAAAACCCTGACAAAAACCCTTTGAGCTTCATTCTGTTAGTGTTATTACACTAATATTAAATTTAATGTATTGTTCCAAATAAATAATCCAAGCTGGTAGTTGTTTTTTTTATCAACAAAATGTGTTTGTGTTAAGAAATTTGGGCCCAACAATAAGCAAATCATTGATGTGATTTAATCAGATTTAAAACTTTTTACAGTTCTTAGAAGTGTGCATGAGCTGTTTTCTATAGATGATATGTGCATGAGCCGTTTTCCTTTACATGTATAGACAAATGTTACCATGCAGGGTTTGCCAATTTTTTTCAACAAAAGCTTGCCCCGGGTAAGCAATGTCATTTTTAACTTTCCCACTCAAAAAATTACTTTCCTGCTCAAAAATGTATTTGAACACATAGCGAAAGCAAATAAAGCTTTAAAAAAACACTAGAAAAATAGGTCATCGTACAGTGGAAGGAGATAAAAGGCTCGCTGTCATTGGCGGACGTTTGAACAATTGATCAATCAAATATGCTGTGATATATCGCCCCACTATTGATAAAAGGAGCGCTGTCATTGGCTGAAGGTTGAACAATTGACCAATCAAATCCACTGTAATATATCGGATTAGAGTGTGACATCAAAATTTCAAACACGCGTTCCACAGGCTACTACGCAGATCAAAGTACACATGATTTGGTACCAATGATCAATTGGTGTTGTTTTACGCTCACAGCTTTTAACTTAAACCAGGACTAGTGACTTTATTGATTTGTCTTTCCCTTCAACTTTTTTACTTGCCCTGGAAACCAGGAAATGGGATTTGGCAATCCCTGCAATGGTTTGTCTAGGTTAACAATGGACTGACGTATTTCCTGAAACGAACATTACATCATGGTATGTTCAAGTCCCGTACAAATGTAATAAAAATGTCCAGTCAAAAAAGGCTGTATTATGTGATCTGAAAATGAACTTCCGTGGGCGTGTGGCATGAATGAACAAGGAAATGTTTTGAGTGTTCTGTACAAGAGTAAAAAGGTAATATGAAATGAAGACCTGAGTAAAAACTATCATCAGCATTAAAAATCCTGCACAGATACTAAACTTGCCAAACACACAAAAAGTTAACCAACGCAGGTTGCAACAATACACAATATATTCAGATCAAAAGAAAAGGAAGAACGAAATACATAAATTCAACAATCACCAAACAAAACATGATTTACACTGACCTGCCTTTGGAATGAATTGTAAGACATGCAAACTTGAGTATAAAATGTGAAGTGGAGTAACAGAAACAGCACCAACATAATAACACTCATATAGATCTGTCACCTATAATTCAAACAAATTTCTTCTTTCTTCACATTTTTTTTTCTCCAAACTTCCTCAGCCATTTATTTGCTGAAATATTCCTTCTAGGCTTAGGAAGAGTAATAATGATAAAATTAGAACTCTTCTTCTTTATCTCAGTTTCACAAAATTATGACTTATTTTTTAAAAGTGTCTTGCAGTAATAAGTCTCTAATTTTCTCTACTACTTGACAGTATAATTTAGAACGAACATCCTCTTAAGCCTGATGGAACAGGGGCAAAGAATAGTATCGTTAAGAAAGAAGAACTCTGTTAGTATTATTCATTTGAATAAAAGGTCTATTAAAAGTGCTTTGACTTACAAGTCAACAGGAAAGTTTTGTTTTAAAAACAAGCAAACATTAAACAACATCATGAACATACATTGAAATAATTATTAATATATATGGCGGTAGACTGCCGATTCTCCACCAGCAAAATGATTACTGTCCATTTGAAAACAACAGTGCATAAGCAGCAAGTACAAAATAATGTAGAACTTGAAATTCAGATGAAGAGAGAGCTGATCAATGTTCATGACAAGGGACTAGGCCTAATTAAAAATCAACAGGTCTTAATGTAGAACTTGAAAATCAGATGAAGAGAGAGCTGATCAATGTTCATGACAAGGGACTAGGCCTAATTAAAAGTCAACAGGTCTTTCCTGTCTGCAATTATCCATTGCTGGACCTGAAGTGGTTCATAAGATGTACACATCAAATAAATATCTAACCAAATGTTGACACTTGGCAGATTGTAATAAGCAGCATGACAGTAAATTAAAAACTAAAATAAAAAAAATAATTAAAAAAAAAAAAAAAGCACTTACACATTTTGTTGCTTTAAATACTACATTTTTTCTTTGGGAAAAGAGAACACGAAGGGCAAAGCCCATATGACTCACAAGCTCCTTATGGAACTTGCAATGTTTAACATGAAAATGAGTGCCCAGAAAAAACAAAAGGAAAAAGTGTGGCATTAAAATGCAAAATAATACCCACTGTGATCTTTCTTGACCTTGAGATGACCTTGACCTCCGGTTCCAAATACACTCATGTACTATCAAATAAACTACAGCAAAAGTTGTATTATGCCGAAAAAAAAATGGTGACCTTGGGATGACCTTGACCTTCACGTGACCTCTCATGCATGTCTTGACCAAATAACCCAATGCGGTTGTATGCTATGGGTTAAATAAACAGCCATTCCACCAACATTTGTTGACCATGTGAACTTGATCTTGAAGTGAAGTCATTCATTCACTGATCATTTATGAGGTCTCAGTGGTATACACCATCTTATCAAGTTTGGTTGCGATAGTTGAAATAGTTTCTGGGATATTAATCCACTTGCAAGTTTTACACAGACAGACAGCGGACAGACAGACGGGCAAACAACTTTTTTTTTTAAATGTCCTTTTTGGACTTTTAGGACTTATCTTGCACAGATTTGCAAAAATCTGGAATTTTGGTGTTTTTTTTTGGGGGGGTGAGTACATAGACTAAGCGTGCAAGTCAAAAATGCACCCATAAACATTGTCACATCACGTATATTTACAGGATTACCTTCACAAGAGAATGCCAAGATACAACAGTGATAAGAAACTTAACACATGGCTCCAGGACAGTGTAGAGATGTGGTTTACCCCCTCACTCCACCCACATTATTCATTTTATCCCGCAAACAACCTATTTCAGTGTCTTATACACATTCATTGCACAATACAGAGCCCCATCTTTCAGTCCAGCTGCGTCAAAACATTGTAGCATTTTCAGCGGATGCTCAAAGCAGCGTTACAGAAAAGAAAACTAATAATAAAACAATATTTAAAAATGAAATAACGTTGTAAACGTAAATCACACAATAAAACACAACTGTATATGAGCGCCGTTGGTAAAAATAAATAAATTAATTAAAAAAGCACTTCGTATGATTCCATGATTTATAACGCCTTCCACCACTATATTTCCTGCAGATGATGGGCCGTGTACACAGAACAAAGGGTTCACGTCATCACTAATGTCAGCTGCTTAGCTGCACAAATGAAAAACACTACCACAAGAACGAAGGAGAGAGAGGGTGCTATTGCATCACACTAATCCATTACTACAAGGAATATAAGTCGTAAATGGAAGGAATAATATCTCGTTTCTTTCCAACCACCTCAAGTAAAAGAGGTTGTAGCAATCATCAGAAGACAAAAATCCAGATGTCTCTTGTCAAAGTCTTCCTCTTTTGATGCAAATGTATCGCTTGTGAAAAGAAGAAGACCAAACTGCACATCAGAGCATCGCAGCTTAGACATTAGTGGTGTGCACAAGAAAGATTTGTTAGCCTATGGCAATTTAAACAACATTCCCTTTTCAACAGCACCGCCACATCAAGGATAGAGCATTTGGCAAACAAACACATACACAGTCATCAGCTGCAATGGATGTAATAGGTTGAGGTTGTTTGCTTTTGGGTTCCCCCTAATTTAATTTCCTCATCAGAAAAGAGTGGATACGGTAATGTTCAAAGCAGCATTACCTTAGCACGGCCGCTCAGAATGAAGCCCGCATGGTCAACTGTGGCTTAGCAATCTGTTCATGATGTATTAAACATCTTGCACAAAATCTACATCCAAGGGTAAAATATTTGTTGGTACATTTTGTACACATACAATACCACACAGAAAGAAAACAAAAAGTGTTATTAAAAGTAAAATACACAGCAAGTAAGTTTTGTTCATATGTCAATTAGGGCTGTGTGAGCACAGCAGCAGGGGAAAACGAATCTGTGCACCTCCACAGAAAAACGACACAAAGCACTAAACATCCATGGCTGAATGCTTGCACAAACTCAACACCTGGACGCTGCAGAAACATGTTCGTTATAGAAATATCCTCCGCTTGAGCTTAAGTAGAGAAAGATAAAACATTTCACATACATTGACGTCTATTTTGATATACAGATGCATGGAGCTGCTGGGACACAAAAACGTGGAAATACACTGCTGGTCTCTTCAGCTTTCCGCAATGTGCTGGTATTTGTGGGCCATACAAGCCACTCTCGTCTTTCTAGCTGCGCTTCATATGTTGGTTTCATTTTTGGTGGTAGGGGTGGATGGAGCACTGTTTTGCAACGTGGATGATCGAGGGAGGGTGCCATTCTTGCGAACGGAGGATCCCCCCTGGCTGTGGTGTCGATGGCTAGGAGAGGAGGAGCACACAGAGCCTTCTTCCTGTAGATGTTCACGCAGCACCACCATCGCATCATACAGGTAACGGAGGTCCTCCTGAAACACACACCCACATTTACCACAACAAGCTTCCTTAAGGACTGCTGTTATATGAAAAAAAATAAAAAGTAAAATTTAAAAAAAAATCAATTCTATTTCCTCAGTAATACTGTTAAATATTACACGCTAGATTCAGTGACTGCATACTGAGTACCACAACAAGCTTCCTTAAGGACTGCTGTTATATGTACAAAAAAAAAGAGTAAAATTTAAAAAAAATTCAATTCTATTTCCTCAGTAATACTGTTAAATATTACTCAGTATGCAGTCACTGAATCTAGCATGTAATATTTAACTGTTGCACAATTGGATCAAGTTTTGCAATACTTAATTGTTGTGCTATCTGTCACAAGATGAGATGTACAAATGTTAAACTAAATGAACCTCTTGTAGCATCACTGCTTACCTCAGAGCCAACAATTCCCGGCCTCTTGAGGTGGTACAGCTTAGCAAGCTGGTAGACGTCTACTGACTTGTCCAAGATCATCTGATCTCTCAGTGTCCATAACGCACAGAATCTTCCTGCACGCGTTCCTCCATACCTGCACAGCCACAGTTTGCACAGCATCATATGAAGATCTTAAATTCAATATTGCATTTATTTATCAATATTACCTTTCGAAACCTGTTTATCAGCATTACATTTCTTCATCTTTACAACCATTTCAAAATGCAACTTTGTTTTAGTTTCATGGTAGCTGCACATGAGCCTTCTCTCAACGTTTACGACAATAATATAGTCCAGATTAGCCTGCAGTATTGGGAAACTAAATGCATAAAAACGCTGCAAATTGTGTGTTATATAGACAAAGTGTTGTGTCTACTAGATACTATCAACAATGTCTGTCTCCTACAGAATAACAGATGGAATTTGGAAAAACCACTTTTAAGCCTTACTTATCAATGATGATGATGGGCCCAATATCGTTGGCTCTTTGATAGTCAATGGCTGTCTCAATCATGCTGAACACGCTGTATTGTGGTGGCGCAGAGTCAGGCCACTCTGTTACTGTCACCAGCTTAGTCATGAAGATGTAGTCATACTGAAAATTCACTGTCTAACATTACTCATGCAAAAGCAAAATTGCTTCTATGCTAGCTTATAATTATAAGACATTTAAACAGGGCTTCATCTTCTATTTTTATTTGTAATTTGTCTTGGAAATAGAACATTCTAAAGAGCTGATTCCTGTTCATTTATTTTCAGGCATGCCTACCCTCAATTTGAAGTTTCAGTATCAGCTTTTTCAAATTTCAGTATTACTATTACGATTTCTGTATTTACTTTTACTACCTATTGTTTTTGCACTCGTCCTTTTTGATATTATGCGAAGAATCATAGCTTCATTTGCTTCCACAATCTTCTTTTTCTTCAAAGTCTCATAATTCTTAATATGCTGTGGGCTTTCCACGTGCCGCTTGATGTGGTTCATACTGCCGGCGGAGATGCCAAACTGTTGGCATAAATCGTACTTTTGAGTCAGTTCTGCCGCAAATAACGAAAGGACACTTTTCCAAATACGAGGCAATATACGTCTGCCCCTTGCGCCGTTTCTTTGAAGATTCAGATTCACAATCACTTTGGTTAGCCATTCGTTTGGACGCCATGTTTTGAATTCTGTCTCGCGAGCACTGATCTTCACTGTGACTGCGCAAAAACTGGTTCGGCAAACTTCGGTGCCTCTACCGGAAACTTCGATGCCATGTGTCTCTACTGCGACTGCGCATTGCAGCATTAAACCGTGATCTGCAGTCTTCGGAAAAACGTTACGCGGTGCATTACCACAGGTCAACGAGTTCGATTTTTTTCCCCAATGTTATTTTATTTATTTCTGGACCGTGAAAAAAGTATCCGTATTTTCCGTAGAGCTTGCCGAGTTTGTCAAATTTCTGGAAAAAATACGGAAATTCCGTACGGGTAGGCATGCCTGTATTTTAATATTCTAGTTGTCACATGAAAAATATATTCTCATTTGTTATTAAAACAAAAAAGTGTTTAGATGACCTAAATCAGAACAACTGTTCCTTTACCATACATCTTAGAGATACTTAAAAGAGTATGAAAACGGTATTTAGAAAGTATAAGATGTGCTTCTAAGCAATACCATGCATTCTAAAATTAATAAAACGACGTGGGACAGATCCATTAATACACATTTTTATTTCCCTGTTTTATTAATGTCTTTTTATTGTTTAATTTATGAATGCTTCCTTCGCCAAGATGCTAGACAAAAATAAATAACAAAAGCTACCATGAAAATGGTAGTTACCACAGCCAACAGAACATTATCTTAACACTGCGGTAGTACACACATTGCCATGCTGACAGTTTGTTAGAATTGTTAGTGATTAAAAGGATTCTGCAATATCACTTACATTGTAATGCTGACAATTCGTTACAATCGTTTGTACTAACTGACCTGAATGGATTCCAGGATGAACTCTCTGACTGTGTAGCCCGGTTGCTCCTCTGGGTCATCTCGCATGGACAGCTTGAAGTTGCCACAGTCAACCTCCACAGAGTTACCCTTTTCCGGCCAAAACTCAGTCAACTGTACACAGCAATGTAGCGTGCTCCATCAGTATACGCAGAGGTGTTTATGGAAAAGCTAAAATATATGTACAACCTGTACAATGCTATTTCAAAGGTTGTGTAGGTAACACAAACCTTAAAATAATAATATTAATAATACAAGCATTAATAATACAAATATAAATAATAAAATATAAATAATAAAATAAGATCATACCCCCTCATCTTCTGACTCCTCCTGGTCTTTCAAGACGATGATGACAGGAGAATTGCGGTCCCATACCATGCGCCAGAAGTCTTCCTTCGTTGTCTCCAGTGGACACTGGGTCACTATGAATTCATCCCACTTTCTGTAACCCTATGAACAATCAGAACTGCCCAAATAAGCAGGTGAATCACACATGTGATAAAAAACAATTCACCAACTTTCAATAAATCACAATGCTGGTAAACCATTATGTCAGAAGGCCAAATAAAAGGAAACCAAACCTAATAGACCAAGAATATCATTATCACCATCATCATCATATCAACGTTATATTTATTATCATAGTCAGCATCTTCATTATTATCTTTGCTGTCTTTATCATCATCATAATCATCATTGCATCACCATTATAGTCATTATCATCACGGTTATTTTTATTATAACCTGTTATTATTAATAAAATCTGGTCATATAACTGTAACAAGAGCCTAGATTTAAACACAGCCCGCTAGCTTTTGCCTTGTTTACTCAGCTGTAACCTTAGTAGGTTGATGTTAGGCTGCAGCAGACGATAGAAGTCTGTGGTGCGCTACACATTTCTTATGCTGACGATAGCCCAGTAGCCAATGACATCATTCAGCTTACGGATTTACAGCCATATTTACAGCCAATCAGGCAGAGGAGCGCATAGGTATACCGGTTCTACCTGGTTCAGGCAGACAGCTTAGGAGAGTCATTCGCTGAGCAACATGCCTAGAGGACAGAGCTACGCTCTAACTGACATCTCTCCATAGACGAAAAGCAGGACTTGTTGAAAACTAGATTCAACTAAGTTAGCCACGGCCTGACATTGTCAAAAAGACGAGCAGGCATAGTATCGTGAGCCCAACCAGACGAAAACAAGAAAAAGTCTTCACTGAAAGTTGGCCTGCCGCGGCAACTCAAGCAATGAGCGAAGAGAGCCCACCAGTCCAGCAACAAGGAGAAGAAACCACAATAACACAGCTCATCAAGGAATCAACCACAACACAGCTCTTCTGACACTGAGTTAAGTACACAGTACTCAGTGCACCCAACCTGTATCTAAGGACCACAGTAGTCCACTGTTCCAGAACTCTGACCCTTAAGGCAGAAATCATCCAGTGCCCGATGATGATACAGTAGCTGCATAGAACTATCAAGAAGCGAACCAGTCAAAAAAAAACATTTGAACTTTTTAAGTTAGTATCATACTTCGCAGATCGTGTATAGAGTAGAGGAAATAAATGTGTGATGTTTACTGTTATCAAGTGGCTGGACTACCTATGTTTCATAGTCGAGTGAGAGCTAGTGTGAGTGATCTTTTACCATTGTTCTTTCTATCTCTGTACCCCAGCCTAAACACAGACCGAGCTAAACTTATAAATGTATTAAGTAGAGTCACAGGGAGATTTACTAGCGATCCCCATCGACTTAAGATGAGTGGGTAATAGCATTCCATTGTGCAGAGCCCAGCAACAATAGACCCACCGTCACAATAATGATTGTTATTATCTTTATTCTTCTTCTGTTTGTTCTGCATAGCTGGAAATAATTTTTTCACATGTGATCTTGGGATAAATAAATCAATGTTTTATGACTTTTAAAATATTCTCAATACATACATTTCATTAAAAGCTTCACCAGAAATTCAAAGCTGACTCATGTATGCATTCAAAACAGTCCTGCTGAATAGACATGAGATAAAATGAGGACCCGGCGTAACATTCCGTCTGACCCATGGAAGTGTCCCTTGGGGAACACTTTGGTGTCCTGAACTGTCCCATGGGGACCATTAGGTATCCCCAGTCGGTCCCCCAGGGGACAATTCGGGACACCAAAGTATCCCCCAGAGAGACCAACTGAGAAGTCCCCCACGCATTTGTCTCCAACCAAACTCTACAATCATCCACCATTCCAAAAGGACCCCCATCCTGCTTTCAATCCCCCCCCTCCTTACCCTCCCTCTCCCTTTCCCCTCCCATCCATTCCTCTCCATGTTACATGCTGTGTCTGTGGTAAGAGGGAGAGGGGGGTGTGTGTCTCTCTCTTTTTCTCTCCTGACCCAACACCACAGCTGGCCAGAGCAAAGCGTTTGCCTGGCACACCGATGACCCAGGTTCCAATCCAGAGGTGGGGGCAAGATAAAAGTAGCCATGTTTTGCTATCTTAGTAGTTCAGGTTCTGGTGGTTCAGGATTAATGTAGGCCATACTCTTCTTCCCTGGTATTTTGATCTTCGTCTGCCAAATCACCAATGATGGGTGTAGACGTTCAAGTTCCATGTTCATTCATTCCATTCCATAATCTCCCTTCTCTAATTTTTGCTCACCTTTTAAGTGTCTATTTGCTTGGAATTCTTTCCCCAGTGCTGAGATCATGCGTTTTGTGTGGAAACATTTATGCTCTTAATAAATTGTCTTTAATGAATGAATTCTCTCTCTCTCTCTCTCTCTCTCTCTCTCTCTCTCTCTCTCTCTCTCTCTCTCTCTCTCCCCCTCTCCCCTCTCTCTCTCTCTCTCTCTCTCTCTCTCTCTCTCTCTCCCTCTCTCTCTCTCTGGGCATGAGAGAGTATCCAAACATACATACTCAAAGGAAGTAGCATGGCACTGAAGCAATCATGTTTTTGACACTAGGCGGCAGAACCTTCGCATATTCAAACACAGTAAACTAACAGACACAGTCACACACACACTATCCTATCTTATTCCGTAACTCGGAAGTCATTGGGGCACCACAGATGATTGTTTAACCAGCATAATTCATCTTTCTCTGTCCTCAGCAGGCTTCATGGCTCAGTGTCAAGCCAGTCCATTCTCGAATGTTGTCTTCCCACCTCTTTTTCTGTCTCCCTCTTCTTCTGTCTCCTTGCACAGTGCCTTGCAGGATGGTCTTTGTAAGGCCTGATGCTCTGGTGATGTGGCCATACCACTGGAATTTCCGTTTCTTCACCACTGTGAGCATGTCATCATGTTGTCCAATGGCTTGTGTGATAGTCTGTCGGACTTCGTCGTTGATAATGTGCTGGGTATAGGAAATGCCCAGAAGTCTTCTGTAGCACCTCATCTCCTTCACTACAGCTCACTCTACACCCATTTAGTTCAAGCCCAGCCTCCCTTCCCCATATGACCTGCACTGACTCAGGCAGCAGCCAGTGTCTCTGGCATTGGCTAGCTATAAACATGTCAGTCCTCCTCTCCCTTCCCACAGCAGCAGCCCACACAGCCAGTAAGCCTTAAAAATACACATAGTCCTTTTAAACTGAAAGTATTCAAAACTGCCAACATAATGAACTTCACAAATGTAATAGACTTACTGGCAAGTTGTTGTTGTTGCAGCAATTTTTATTCATCAGATTAACATAAGTTGTACTGATAAAACTGATATGCTGGTTACTGGCAAGAAAACAATCTTGAAACTGACTGTAGTGACACCGCTAGTGTTGGTAGTACACAGTTTGATATAGTTCAGAAGCGAATGTTTATTAGCAACTGTGCTGTGAGTGCTGACAAGACAAATGTTCATTTTTAAATTGCCGGCATAGTTGGTCCGAGCCGCCAAAATGAATTAAACTTAGGCAAAATACAAAGTAATATATGTTGCATTATTTGCAAGTGTTAAAAGGTTGTAGTATAAATATGCTTGGTTACAACAACACTTCAATTATGCCTACTAGTGTACCATGGGAAAGCAAACGTCAAAGTCAAAACAAAAGATCAGTTGTTTCCTATTAAGTTTGTTTTAGTACCAAATTTATTCTACAAGAAAGTTCAAAACATAATATCAACTCTGTGTGAAAACTAGAAACATCAATCAAATTTCATAGAATGATATATTGATTAGCAATAATTGTTTAAAACTAACGGTACCAAACTCAGTTCAAACCCTAGTTGGCTGTCCTTTAGTATAGACTGTTGTGCCGGCTGCATGCATTTTGTGTGGTTCCAATGCTGAATGAAACATGCAAAGGCCCAATCGTGCAACACAGTATTAATTGTAAGTTAGTCATTGTTAAAGCCTACAATATCACGTAAATCATGACTGACCTTGTGCGAAACTGCAAACATGAGCATGTAATCCCAAATCCAGGTGCACTAACAAATGATATAGATGTTGCTGGCTCTTATGTATTTCTCACAGATTATTCTGAGGTTGAAAATCTGCACAGTGGTACTTCGCCCTGCCCTGAATCTGCTTGTTCTTCAGCTATTATTTGTTCAGCTTGGGGTTTCAAAAGGTTGAGGTTTTTTTTTTACCTAGGACTTTGCTGGAACGGCTGATGAGGCTGATGGTGCAGTAGTTTTGACACCTCTGAAGGTTACCCTTTTTGGGAAGAGTGAATACAAGCGATTAGGCTCATGGTGTAGGACTCTCCCCACTCTGCCAGATCTTGTTACAGGTAATGGTGAGGGCGTCAATCATTGTTTCTCCTCCTGCTTGAAGCAATCCTGCAGGTATATTGTCCCCTCCTGCTGAATTCCAATTCTTCAGCGATTTCACTGCTGCCTCAACTTCTTCTTAGAGAATTAGGATTTCTTCTTCTTGTGTGTTCTGGGAACATGCTAGAACTGATTGTAAAGTTGTAAAGTTGTAAAGATCAGTACTCTGTCCATCTATCCAAGATTTCTTGTTCTTCTGTAAGCCACAAAAGCCAGACTTGCTTTGGATCGTGGAGACTTTGGGTTGTTTAAAACTTGTTAGCCGCTTCAAAGCCTGGTAGGCCTTCTTGCTTTTGTTCTTGTTTAGACTGTTCTCTATTTCCAGGCATTGATCTTCTATCCAGTTCTGCTTTGCTAATCTCATGCCTTTTCGGATGTCACTGTTGATGTCTCGGTAGGTATTAGCTCCACACACACATAACATCAACAACACTACGACAGCAGCAAAACGATTGCAAACACATAGCCACTAAACAGAAAAAGCAACTAACTTCTCACGCAGAACACAATCACACCTAGAAGGGGAAGAGGGTGTCGGAAGTGTGAAAACAGGTGTGGTCCCGTTTGGGATGGGGACGATTTTAATGCAGTACGTGGGGGACATCCAAATTGGTCTTCCTGGGGGACAGTTTTGTGATATCCAGACCTGTTCACCCCTACCAATGCCAGTCAGGAGTAAGCAGACTGTCTGTCAGGAATTTCATCTGTGTGTCAGGAGTACAGTACTGGAATACATTTTTTGAGAGATTGAGAAACAAGAAAACAAAAAGACAGTTACATTTAGTGATTTACTATAAAAACACATTAAAAAGTAAATTTGAAAAAGCATTCACTTATTTATTGCTTTAGCAATAAACGAGCTTATTGTGCGTTGGTTAGCCTGCTCTTGTTGCTACTGCTTGTGTCTACCACAGTTCACGTGCCTTTCAATGGCATTTCTACCGCCGTCCGCAACGCTGAAGTCACGTTTGCAAATTTTGCAGTAAGCGTAGTTTTCAGACCTTTCGGAGCTCGTTAAGCACTTATGCAGTTCTGAATAAGAAGCATTCCACTTCTGTGTGTAAAGCATCTTCTTTTTGGGTGGTGTTTGTCCACCATCTTCTGCGTTTTTTATTTTCGGCATCGCGAACAGACTAGTCACTTCGAAAATATGCACAAATGCTCGATCACACACGAAAGAAAGTGCGAGAGCCGGAAATCGAAACTTGTACAGGAAATTCCAGTTTTTGTCTTATTACGGAAAACTTACGAAACGAAGAAAAAGTATCTTTCTACCGAAAAAAATACCTTTTTTTTTTCATCGCTCGCGTTTGAAACCGGAGTTTTGTTTTCAAAACGGATAAGCGGATTTTTACAGTCAAAACGGAGAAAATCCGGTCAAACCGGAGGAGTGAACAGCTCTGGATATCTAATGGTCTCCAGGAGGACACTTCCAGGTGGGGGTCAGATGGAGCGTCTTCCTACCTGTAAATAAGTAGCGTTGATGTATTCTGACCCCTCAATCCCTGGTCGTGCTGGCAGAATGACTCTCTTGAGGTTGACAGGCAGGAAGTCGGAGCTGCGGTTCTTTTCAGTGTTCACTGTCTTCAGTGCACAGGACATATCATCCTCGCTAGGTGAGTACGATGTTGCCAACTGCAAATAAAAACAGCAGGACATTTGAAGAACAAAATAAACCTACTACATGATGTGAACCAATGCATCCAATGCCGAGCTAGAGCTAATACAGAGTTTACAAGATTTACAGTTGAAGGAACAGTTTTAAACAATATTTTAATTTAGAACTAGAAAAGCAAAGCCCATATGACTCACATGTTCCCTATGGAACTTGAAATATCCAGAAAAAACAAAATGAAAAAGTGGTATTAAAATGCAAATACAGACTTTGATATTTGAATGCTCTTGATCTTGATTCTAAATAAACCATGTACAATCAAATAAACTACAGAAAAAAACTGTTTGATGCACACACACACACTCCCCCCACCTTCCCCTCACAAAAAGTGATCTTGGGATGGCCTTGAGCTTCAGTGACCTTGACCTTAGGATGACCTTCACGTGGCCTCTGATGCTTATATTATGATCAAATAACCCAATGGGTTAAATACAGAGCCATTCCGGCATATGATGACCCATTTTAAAACATTTTTGCAAGTCCTAAAATGACCTAGACTTTCAGGTCAATGCAAAAACGGAACAAATATAAAAGATCAATCTATCATCTCTCAATACAATAAGTTTAGACTTTATATCTTTCATAGTTTAGGGTCAAGGTCACTTCAAAGTCCATATATGAACATACTGGACAGTTCAAATGACCTTGACCTTGGACAGAGGTTTACCAAATTTGCAAAGTGTGTGTGTCTCATTGATATTTATCAGGCATCAAAGAATCATAAGTTGAATATTAATAACTTTGGGGGGAAAAGTTAATCTTGTGAAAAATTGTCATTTTTTGACTAACATTTGCTGACCCTGTGACTTTAACCTTGAAGTGAAGTAATTAATTTGCTGATCATTTATGAGGTCTCATGAATATACACCATCTACCAAGTTTGGTTGTGATAACTGAAATAGGTTCTGAGAAATTAAGCCACTTGCAAGATTTGCACAAAAGGACCGACAAACTTTTTTTTCAAAAACGTCATTTTTGGACTATATAGGACTCATCTCGCACAAAGACAAACTCCTACAACTGGAATCATAAACATTAAAAACATTACTATCCCCCCAAATCAATGCAATCACAGTTCTCTAAACTTGTGCATTGTTAATCCAGATAGATAATGTTAACCAAAGAGTTAAAAAATACACAGATCAGAGTACTCAAGCAATCTTGTTTCTACGGAGCAGTGTGGTACCCAAGATTTAAATAAAGCAAGTAAAGCAATCATGTTTCTCCAGACTGGAGAGTGTTAACGAAATACAAATGTTTACAAAAAAGCAAGTTTTGCATAAATCACAGTCCCCTGACCTTGTATTGTTTCTCCAGAGTGCTGATACTCTCATGCATGTTCTTCTCTTCGTGTGGAATGGCTCCGTTGGAAGTGGAAGTGAGGGAAGCCACATAGCTGATGACATTCTCATTTGGCACTTCCGTCTGTCCCCCTCCCATCAGGTACTCCACCAACACATCATGAATGAACATGTATTGGTCCTACAACACACACAAATACACAGTCTTCAATATCAACATCCCCAGACATGCCTACCCTCAATTTGAAGTTTCCGTATTAGCTTTTTCAAATTTCAGTATCATCATTTCCGACATCCGTATTTACTTTTACTACCTTGTTTTTGCACTCATCCTTTTTGATATTATGTGAAGAATCCAGTGATAGATTGATTTGCTGCCACAATGATCTTTTTCTTCTCCAAAGCCTCGTAATTCTTCATATAGTACTGTGGGCCTTCCGCATGCCTCTTGATGTCGTTCATATCACCTGCGGAGATGCCAAACTGGTTGGCACAAATCGTACTTTTGAGTCAGTGCTGCCGCGAATAACGAAAGGACACTTTTCCGAATACGAGGCAAGAAATGTTTGCCCCTTGCGCTTTTTTTTTTTAAAGATTCAGATTCACAATCAGTTTGCTTAGCCATTCGTTTGAACGCCATGTTTTAAATTCACGAGCACCGATCTTTACTGCGACTGTGCAAAAACGGGTTCGGCAAACTTCTGTGCCTCTACCGGAAACTTCGATGTCACAGGTCTCCACTGCGACTGCGCATTGCGGCATTAAACCTTCGGAAAAAGGTCATGCGGTGCATTACCACAGGCCAACGATTTCAATTTTTTTTCTTTATCATT
The DNA here is from genome assembly GCA_036898135.1 of Oncomelania hupensis. Classification (NCBI taxonomy): domain Eukaryota; kingdom Metazoa; phylum Mollusca; class Gastropoda; order Littorinimorpha; family Pomatiopsidae; genus Oncomelania; species Oncomelania hupensis. The sequence continues at coordinate 36,533,511 of CM072514.1, read as the reverse complement.
TTTTTAAATTTCCGTACCGTAAAACAAATATCCGTATTTTCTTGCCGAGTTTTTCAAATTTCCGGAAAAAATACGGAAATTCCGTACGGGTAGGCATGTCTGCATCCCTACAAGCCCGCCTCACATTTATGATGATAATACTACAGCATTCTATGATACACACTTTTCTTCTAAATCAGACTCGAAGCATGGGAATCTGTAAACAGCGTTCATATTCACAAGTTTACACACACCTTACAAACGCAACACACATACATTCATCGCTCAAATACATTATGTAAAGGTAGGTAGATCGTTACTAGAAGATGGGACGGAAAGTTTTTATTTTAAAAATTTAGAATCACTGCATCCAATAGTTTAATTACCCCTTAGTTTACCTTGAAGGCCTTACCAAACAGGGCTGTGTGTGAGCCAAGGCTACTGTTCATAAGCTCACTGGGAAAACCAAGGGTAAAGTCAGTTGATTTTGAAATGGCTGTGATAGTTGTTAACATGTTTATTTTCTCTTCACTTGATCAAGAAAGTGTATCAAACTCTATATTGGTGTGTTTGGAAGAGAAAGGACTATTCCGGAGTGTAAGTATGAAACAATAAAATATTATTTACTCAAGGAATTCTAGTGCAGAACATGAACATTCAGACAGCTATACAAGCAACTTAATTTCATCAACATTTTTCACAAATAAATTTTTTAAAACTATTTCAGTCAATGTGTTGTATGATTACACTCATGCAACTTTTCATCTTTTACCTTCACTAGTTTATTTCACCCAAAATTCATGTTATCCATCTCTATTTACTTCAACACTGTTGGGTTACTCTGTGGTATTGTGAAGCAACCATTCGGAACATCTCGTTATTTCTGTCTTTTTGACAGCCAATCATAAGCAGGATAACAAAAACTAACCATAAATAGAAAGGCGGAAAACCAGGCATTTCAATGATGTATGACACAAGGTATCTTTTGTAACAGAATTTGTTGGGGTCACCTTGAAATAAACGATATCGAAACTACTCGCCCACGCATATTTTTGAGTGTCAACAACGCCTTTACTTTCTCTAAAATTTTTATTTTTATACCTTCTGATCAAATCCCCCTGTATGAAAATGTTGGCATTGAAGATGACTATCTAGCACCATTTCTCACATTTGTGCGTCAAAGTTCCTTGTGTAACAAACCTCAGTCTGCACAAGCAGGTTACGCTGGCGTCGAATATGAAGGGTGAATCCTGGGATGTTGACTGTGGCTTTGTCTGCAATCTGACGGATCATGCTGTCGATCAAGATGTATGTGCCTGTGCGACCAACCCCAGCGCTGCAGAAAACACCACACCACTATGAAAATGAAGGAAGCCAAATACCTGCTGACTATAACATGTAATATTGTTAGCATTGAAAACAGTTTTTAAAAAAAGTTAGGTCTGCAATATTACATATTTTAAATTATTATACCAATTTTCCTCCCTCATCCCTGAACACACGTAAAACAGACGTAATTACAATAAAGCAGCTATGATCAACACAAGTTTCTCTTTGTCTGAATAAGGTTTTCCATCCAATTAACAGCAAAAAAGAACATTCTAAAGAATGATATTCATTTATACTGAACAATCGTAGACCACTGGTAAAGTCCTGCTAAAATAGGAACAATTCATTTCATTTTCACAATTAGAAAATTAAATGTGTGCACAAATCTGACCTGCAATGGACAACAATAGGACCTCCATCAGCAGGGTTGCGGGCTGCTGACTTCTGCACAAACTCCAACACTGGTAGAGTGTAATCAGGGACACCATGGTCAGGCCATTCCGTGTAGTGGTACTGGTACACCATCCTTTCACTCACGCTCTTCATAGAGTGCCTCTGTTGCAGGAAGAAAAGTAACAGTTTTTAATCGCTTTTGTTGACTCCAAAGTAAATTTTGTGCTTGTTTGGTTAATGCAGATTTTATCAGTACAAAGAATTGTCAAAGTAATCAGATTTGGTTTAATTAATGCATCCTGTTAACTGTATGCAGTCTGATTTTACTGAATAAGTACTATGGTTTGATTTTACTATGATATTTATTTATGCACAGAATTGTGTTTAGAACAGATGTATAATTATGAACGGGTAAAGCTAAAATCCAGGTGCTTTCCTAGCAATGAATTTATTAGGAAGCAGCTTAACATCCACACAAATAAAACTATGCACACACAAACACACACATGCACACACACACACGCACACCTACCCAATCACAAGACAGAAACACACACAATCACATGATGTCACAGCACAGCACTAAAATGTGTTTCAATGTATGATACTTTTGAATCGATCAAAAATTATTTCAATATTTTCCATGTATGTAATTATTCAACATTTATTATATTGCAAACTTAGGTGTTCAAGAGCAAAGAAATGAAAATACAAAATAAATTCCAATTTTTAAAATCAATTACAGTTATTTAGAACAGCTACCTGCGGTGTTGAGGTTGTTTGGGATGGATAACCAAGCATAGTGAGAAAGTATAGGGAATAAAGCCTTCAACTATACACAGCAAGGGACATGTACAGTCTGTAACAATCCGTTCACAATGGGGAGTGACTGAAGTTGAATGCAACACTGTGCACAGTAATAAGAATTCAGGCATGCCAGATTCATTTACTAGCCTTTTGGCAAGACACACTAAAATCAGTCACCTAAAAAGGAGGAAAAAAAACTTCTGGTAAATGGGTTACATGGAATCAAAACACTAACAACCAAAATGTGTTGGTCAACCACTAATGAAAGGTGTAGGCTAGGGGAAAAGCTAGTAAAAAGTAAAACATACGATACTGGCTTGGTCTAGGCACGAACAAGCACCACTTGAAACACTGATAAAGGGGGTTCTGATATCTCAATCATATGTCTACGGGATGCTGGCATGAAGGAGTAGAACAAAAACAAAGGATGTGAAATGGGAGAGGGAAGAAGGTCAGAGAGAAGACTGTAGCCAAAGAAAGAAGACATTAAAAAGTCAATGGGAAAGAAATTGCAGGGAAGTCCATAAATATTTCACAACTACCTCAAGTACACACTGATCACAAAAAATGAGAAAAAACTAGCAAGACCAAATAATAATTTAAAGAAGAAGAAGAAGAAGAAGGCACCCGATACACATTGGTCGAATGCTACTAGAAGCATGCTGTAGTAGTCACCTCAAAAGGCCATAAAGCATGCTCTCATGCTTCAGAGCACTTCTTCCTATACTCTTCAAGCCCTAGGAGCATTGACCAATCAACTCATGAAACTATAAAATGTAAGTTTCGTCTCCTCTAGGGGACGAATTAGGTCAAATTGTATTTGTTTCTAGGTCAACTGTCTTTTACGAACTGTTTGAGAATGTTTTTCAACCGTTTGTTGCCACCGGATAGTGTCCTCACTTGGTTTCATACAATTTAAGAATCCAAGAAGGCAAAATAGAGAAACATTCTGTATATATTTACAGTGAAATTGCGCTTTTTCTGTCACTATAGAGCTTGAAGATTATAGGAAGCAGAGCTCTGAAGCATGAGAGCATGCTTTATTGCCTATTGAGGCGACTAGTAAAGCATGCTTTTGGTAGCCTTCGCCCAATGTGTACCAGGTGAACAAGGAGGAGGAGGAGTACGAGGAGGAGAAGAAGAAGAAGAAGACGAAGAAGAAACAAGATTAAACATCCACTGAACTGCAAGCAGAGGTGCAGAAGAAACCAAACCAAACAGAAAGTCCAAGGAAGAATACCTAAACGTTCACAGTCAAGAAATGTGTGGAAAAAGCTAGACCGTATGAAACACAGGTTTGAGTAGAGAGAACACTGAAGAAACACACCTACAGGTTGAAGCAGACATTATTGCCAACCAATGGGTTTACATCAAGGTCAAACCTAGCTGCCCATTCTCGCTACCCAAAAAAAAGTGTATACTTTAAAAGAAAACTTATATGCTCTGTAGTGAACATTTTCTTTGAAAGAAAAATAAAATCACCAATTAAAAAATGCATAAACACAAAAATAGTTAGTTAGATATTCATTGCTTACAAGGTCCAGTGGACAGCAAGAGCTGAATCAGGACCACACAAAAATAGCTGATAATAATAAATATATAGTCAGTAATACAAACACCAGGTAAGTAAAAGTCATATCAAAACACTAGCATTTTTGAATCATTCTCTTCAAAAATGTATAAGCAACTATTTACAAAATAACATAGCAATGCTTGTTAGTATGACAATCACATCTGCAGAGCATGTGATCCGAAAGATTTTTTTTTTTTAAATAAGCAAACATGAATGCCAGTTGCTACTGCATTCAATTGGAACGAAAAAGATTAGGCAAGATATTGTTGAAAATCAGATTGTCATTCAATGCAAGATCTAATTCAGTGATTAACATGCTGTAAAGGCTAAGCGATAAATCAGTAAATTATTAAGATGTAGAGATGGTTATCATTCCTGAATTAATGCATGCATAAACCCACTCACTTCTTTTTTTCTCTCCAGAAACATCAACAACTTTCTTAGTATAGTGCATAATTTGCAACTTGTTTGGCGTAGGATGCTCAAACCCACATAAGTGACAAACCAAATAAACCACAACAGTGTCTACAAGGTGTGGCAACTGAAAAACACGCACACTCCAAAAGCAGAGGGACAGGGCGGGACATGCATACCTTTTTTACCTTCATATTGCGAAGGGAAAAAATGTTGACAGTGTAATGAGCACGCTGGACTGTACTGAGATGTTTCACTGACATACTTCCATAAATCTCCATCCCATCATTGGGCCAGTATTGATCACACTTTCTCTGAAATTTGACAGTGAAACAACAGATAAATATACAAACAAAACTACACATTTAAAAAGCAGGAACCATATGCACTGCACAAGATGATTAAAGCAAAGGCCGATTAACAGACTGCAACACAAGTTTTTCATGAAATATTGTATTTACCAAAACTTCAATCATCGCCAACTGCACTCAGCTTCGAACTATGGCATCTCGAGTCCACATAAACAATGAATATGATACACAATAAATAACGCATTTGTCACTAATAGGAAAAGATATGAAACCTTTACCATTGAAAAATACCAGGCATGGAAGCTGAAAGCAGCCCACCAGCTATACTACTTACTAAATTATTCAGGTCCTCACTGAAGGCAAAGTCAATGCAACTTACGCCCAACTAAACAGCACACTGAACAAAACATTTGAAAAAATTATGGAAAACCTTTGTGAGTTACAGAAATGTAATATAAGCCAAACCTACCCTTCCTTTTTCCATAAGGTTGGTGATCATGACAATGACACTGCAGTTTTGTTCCCACACCATACGCCAGAAGTCGGAAAACGTTTGCGGCAGAGGACCCTGTGTGGCAATGTAGGCCTTTGACTTTTGGTAACCCTGTCAAGAAAAAAAAAGAACAACAATAAAAAGGAACTGTCAGTTTATTGTTACATAATGCATACTTATCAGGCAAAATTAATGAAAACTCCACACACCTCATTTTGGTTATAATCAAGGAGACAAATGACAGTCGTGTTAAGAATGTACAATGACATAAAACATTTATTCGTCTGAAGGTTTTACATTCGAAAGGTCGTTTCTACTGACTCAAAAAAAAAAATAATAATGCAAACAATAAAATGAATATGTCAATAATGCATGGCTAAATTTTCTTCCAACGTTTCAAAAGCTGTATACTCACATCAACGTAGTTCGCATTAATGTAGTCTGCCTGCCGCAAGCGTCCAGCCTCGTTTTTCAACACCACCCGAGAATGGTCAACTGCCCAAATCAGAAAATTGTTTGAAATGTCCCTCTTTTCAGGGCGTATAAGTATGTTGGGAGGGCAAGAACTAAGAAATTTAATCTGATGGCAATACACCAGCTGTTCTTCTCTTCTGAGTCTTTAATATTAAAAGTCTGACAAAACATCAATCAACAATAAGGTAACATATTTTCAGAAAACAAAACTCACAGGCTGCGATGTTGATGTATCGGTTCTTGTTCCGGTTATCAGGAAGGTTGGAGGCCTCACACTTGAAGTCTGTACGTGTGTTGCGATACAGATCCTGAAAATGCAACATTTCCACTGACAAATGCTTGTGCAGCATTCTACCCATAATCGCGTAGGTTTGATGACTGTTTAACATTGAAGTTATTTGTCTATAAAGTCATTAAGATAGTATGTAGCCAATCAGAAGACAGAATTAGGCTGTTAATTGTCTACATTCAGATGCTTGAACAGACCTAAAACATAAGTGTTGCCAGATGCAAAATAAAAATAGAATAATTTTGTTGTGTGTGAAACATAATTATCCATCTCCAGATCATCATTAAAAGAAATAAACAAATATATAAACACATATGCAAAGCAGGCTCAATATCATATGCATGCACACCCTCCCCCTCTCCTTGCCCCCAAACACACATCACCAAACAATGGTCTCACCTCAAATTCCTGAGAGAAGGCGAAGTCCCCGTCAGCGTGCATGGAGGTGACATGGGCAGGAAACTCGCTGATTGGAATCTCCGGATACTCCTTCTCCTCTGCATTCACAAATAACACTGCATGCAGTTGTGCATTAGCAGTATTAGTAGGACACACAAGCAGCTGTATGATTCGGTTTAACTCCGGCACCACACAAAACAATACTACTACTAATACTTAACCAGTGAATGCTATATGCCTAAATACCTAACAACGCAGAGCAAACTAAGAAACAATAGCTTGGTACAAGTTTCAACGCACACACACCAAAAGAACACACACACAAACAATAACTTGTAATACATTAAGAGGCAGTTGTGTTTTACTCAAGTTCCATGTGCTTCTATACCCACACTTCAGTCCCTCTATTAAATTAAATATCAAACCAAAACAAAATTCACTGCAACAGCTTTGTATCTTTACCCACCCCCTTCCCCCTCCTCTTCCTCCCAGCTAGTATAGTACTAGTGTTTAACGAGTGTGCGATTGTTTGAGGGCACACTCGGAATTGTTTCTTTTTAGGAAAAGCAGTTTTATAACTATTGTAACAATTATTATTACTATTTTTTTAAATCTACTTTTACTCTTGAACAACAAGCGCACCTTGATGTACTGATCTTTTTAAATCAAATATGTTCAAATACCAAAACACAAAATCCCTGTCTTTCAGTATGCAGTTTTCAGAAAGAAGGGAGGGTGCAGTTTATGGATTCTAGCTCTAAACACACTGATATGGTTTGTTAGATGAAAAAATATATAACCACACGGGAGGGTAGGGGAGGGGGGGGGGAAGGGGGAACGTGTTATGCAAAGAGCCTACTGAATGCAAAATCTTAAGACAAACCTAACTTCAGAACTAAAACTATCCTCTATGCTAATTTTAAAATTAAATTTTAAAAATGTACTAAACTACATTAGAATTTTTTTTTTTAATGTATATACAAGGTATAAGGTACATAAGAAAAATAAAAAGGTTTATAAATTCACACACTAAAAATTTCAACACAACTTGCAATGTTAAGATTTTCTTATAGCCCGAGCATGAGGAAAGCGGCTGTGGTTTTCAATCTGTCCATCGTTGGTGGGGTTTATTGCTTTATTAATAGGCCTTTTGCTCTACCACACTGTTACTTAGGTTATATAGGTGAGCGGCCCAAAACGATGGCGAGTGTCAGAGGCTATTGAGGGTATACACATAGCTTATGCTTGATAGATCTCTGACACTCAGCTAGTCAAGTGTTAATGTCGCTTGTTTAGTGGACATTTCTTTGCCAATGTGTGTGTGTGTGTGTGTGAGCATGCGTGCACGTGGAATGCGGGCATTCTCAAGTATGATCAAATAACCCAATGTTGATGCATGCTACGGGTTAAATAAAGCCATTAAACTGTACAATTAACTATTTTTTGCATGCTTTTGCAAGTCCTAAAAGAACTTGACCTTCATGATCAACGCAAAAACGGATAATATATGAAAGATAAATCTATCATCTCTAAAGACAACAAATTTGAACTTTATATCTCTCATTGTATAGGATCAAGATCACTTCACTTATAGTAATTGACTTTGGACAGCTCCAGTGACCTTGACCTTGGAATGAGGTTGACCAAATGTGCATAGGATGTGTGTCTCATTGATATCTATCACACATCCAAAAATAACAAGTTCAATATTAATAACTTAAGAAAAAAATTAAATTTTGTGAAATTTTTACATTTTTTAAAATAACATTGTTAACTTTGTGACCTTGATCTTGAAGTGAAGTAATTCATTCATTGATGATTTATGAGGTCTCATGGATATACACCACCTTACCAAGTGTGGTTGTGATAGTTGAAAAAGATTCTGAGATATTAATTTAATTCACTTGCAAGTTTTGCACATCTAGACCGCAGACAATGTACAGACGGACTAACCCTTTTTTATTATTTTTTTAAATAAAATTTTGGGACTATTTAGAACTCATTTGCATAGATTTGTAAAAACATTGATTTTATTATTATTTTTTTTTTGGGGTGGGGGGGTGGGGCAGGAGGGTAGGAGGGGGGGGGGGGATGTGAGCACATAGACTCACATTGCTATGCCTGTAAGTCAAAAATGAATATAATATATCTCTCTGCATTTTGCCTCTGCAATTGAATACAAATTGTAGCAAGGAACAATGCTCGATACCCCATGTTTGCTGTATGTTTTCTGTCCTCGGCTCACAAAGCATGCCACCATAGCCTGAACTAAATGGCACCCGAAAAGTGTTCATCATCATCAACAACAACATCCCCACCAAAACCTCCATCAATCAATCAAGGAATCAATCATCATGATCAAGATCAAGATCAGTCATAAAAAGCTGTTGTTACTGACCACTAGGCTCCGCCACTGTGACGACAGTGGGTGGTGTGGACTGCATGTTGCTGGGGACAGCAAGGTAGTAGTACGCCGCTTGGTAGCATTTCTGACATGCCAGCGACCTGAAACACCCAACACAAACACAATTACCACCTAAACAAACCAACCTACCCTGAGAACCATACAAAAAAACAGTTGCTACCAAACACAACAACACCCTACACAAATGAGGTTACTACCCCAAAACGAGTGAGATCCTTCAGCAAACAACTTTTCTAAAAATACAATGAGGCACGCATCTCACCCCCAACACCCCCCCCCCCCCCCCCCCCAAAAAAATTTTGAAAAATGTGAGCCTCAAAAAAGATGAACAATTATCGACCAAGAAGTTCCAATGAACTGTCTGTTTGTTTAAGTTGGATCATTATTAACATTCTCCTGTCAACAGGAACACATATATTTATAATTTCTATCGCTCAATAAAATGTTTCCTTTTTGCATACTTGTATCCCACAAACGCAGCGACAGCAATGACAATGATGAGGACAGAGCAGGTGACACCGGCAATGATTTCTGCTGGCACTCGGTCATCTTTCTTCTCCATATGCGGATCTGAAACACAACACAGACAGTGACTATAAAGTACATTTGGCAAAGTTCACACATTAGAACACGTTTACAATATTGTACTTTTTTGTAAAAGTCAACGTCAAGTAATAAGGACATTTACAAATGCTTTACTGCTTATAAGTTTTATGCTGGCTAAAACTTATATGATTCAAGCAAGAGTTCAAATACAAACTCTTCCATGCATGTGTTTCCTGGGCTGCAATTGCCCCTCTTCTTTTCCTTATGAAAATTACAATGACTTTAATAAAAGATGTAGATGATAAAATGAAAACCATGAAGGACATTGGGTGCAATATGAAATGCTCAATTAAAATCAATCAAATGTGAAATAAAAAATGTGTATGAAATCATTTCTTTTACTTGAATCAAAGGCACCTTTATCTATCATTATCAAGGAAAAAATGGATTGACTATAAGTTCAAGGAAATGATTTTTAAGGATAACATTTGTCTAATTATATCAGACTGCACATTATTCAAGGGTAAACCACATTTAATTCTGAAGTGTTGCTACTTCATAAAATGTGTTATAAATATATAATTATGTACAGATTAATGACACTTTCAAATATGTGATGTTAACAAGAGGACTGCTTACAATGCTAGAAACAATATAGGACACCTTTGTTCAAATTAAAATATAAGCATACAATAAACATGACAGACATAAAAGCATAAAAGGAAGGAGTAATCTGTAGAATAAATTAGAAAAAGATATTTTTTAGTACACAGTATTAGCTACTCTTTAGTCCTCTTTCTTATACTAACAACAGTATTCTGATGCATTATTTTACCATTTCAAACACCACAAAGGTGAAGGGAGGATCCTTAGCAACCAAAACTGAATCCATGCAGGATGGCCACAAAAAAATAAATAAATAAATAAATAAATAAAAAACTTTCTTAGAAAACTGATTGACATGCTTTCCATGCAAACAAAAAAGTAACTAACTACCAAAACATTTAAACTAGCTAACATTAAGTCATGCCCAACAATGCCCCCTTTAGTTCAATATTTAAAACCTAGACCAATGACAAACAAGAGACACTAAAATTCTTACTAACAAGCACACAATTATCTAGCTTGTAACAGTAACTAGTCTACACCAATAATATATAACTCAAGGTAACTAATTCTTTTGTAATGAACTTGGGTCAAAGGATTTTGGTTCCTAGATTTGGCTACATTAGTCTACTCCTGAACCTTTCAAACAGGAAAACCAACTACAATTTACTAATACACCAAGTTTCTGAGACAAGAGAATAACATTTGTACATAGCTGCCATCAACATATGACACAACAATGTACACACAAGGTTTTCACATTAAAAAGTAACAGCTAAAGCCTTTGACAAACATAAGTGCCCATTTTTGCAGTGCGCATTACTAATGGATCATACAAATTGAGAATGGTACACAACATGTTAACCTAGTGCGCCACTCTGCGCAGCGTTTCAAATATTTTTGTCTGTTGCTGTGAACAAAATGCTCATCATGTCTAGCGTCTGTATCGTCTGCTAGACCTAACCCCAAAGGAAACAAGCAAACACTCATACAATGTAGGGTGATCTAATTTCTCCTTGTGATGTGCATTTTGCTACGTGTTCTTTTGCTTGTCAGTTGATAAAATGTAAAGGTAAAAACGTTTAAAATAAGAGATTATAATCCTTATAGTTAACTTTCACAAATTTAATGTTCTTGTATTAGAATACAAAACTGAAGATTTGCTGAATATACTACTTACTCTTACATTTAGACAGAGCCAAAAGATACTGAAGTCAAATTGTGGGAAAGAAGACATGAAATGAAGTCTCAGGACCTGCCTATATTTCTCATGAAGAACAAAAGAATACATTCATCAGCTCTACATGGTGAACGCGCACACATAGATAATATGGTAAATTAAGTGATGAAAGGATGAAAACACTAATTGAATTGAATCTTGAATACTGCAGAGCACAGAATGCAAAAAGGTGCGGGACCTACATGAGAAAGAAAATAATAAGAAATAAATCATAATCTATATTATACTGCAGAAATAAATGTTCAGTAATATATATAATTGCTTTGTTGTTTTTGTTTTTGTTTTAAACTAAAATAAAACAAAACTAAACTAAATAGAATGTGTAAACATGAGAAATGATTAAAGTTTATAGAATGTATAAACATGAAAAATAATGTTTACAAACAAAAAGAATGTGTAAAGAAAGCTAAAGTAATGAAGAACAATCACTCAAACATGGCATGAAACCCATTTCTTTCTCCCCTCCCAAGCTCAAAGGTGCTTGCTTCATGTTCAGTGTATAAAACGTGATGATACAAATGTCCACCTCCTTTGCCTGGTTTTACTTTTATTTTACAATTCTACTTATTTTCAGAACGCACTAAAAATGCACATGACCGTGTCAGTAAAAATCATCACAAAACATAGCATGAGCCTAACAAGCAAAAATGATAAATAAATAATGAAATAAATACATTAAAATAAAAGTAAATAAAAAGCATATTTATATAAATAAATTAATTATTAAAACTAACAACAACGAAAAAAAGGGGGAAGAAAATGCACAAATGAAAACCTCAAAAAACGAAGCAAATGAAATAATGTAGGAAAAAACACAACTTTTTTAATGCACAAAAAACAAAGGAACAAAATAGTTAAAACACCAAATGTTTGCACTATCAGGCAAATAAATAAAACACATCAATTAAATCTGTAAACAGAACCACTGGAAAAAGCAAAAGCACAAACAAAAATAAAAACAACTAAGAAAACACAACTAAGTTTTTGCTAACACAAAAGCAGAGCTGAAAGTATCCCATTTTGGCCATTAGTTTTAAATCCTCACCACTGCCACATGGATTGATAGTTGTGTAAGTACTAACAGAATTGAATAGGCAAATGCTGTCAAACCAATATCACAAGTAGTAGTTGTCCTTAGTGTAACTAGCTGAAGTGGTAGGTCCTGACATTAATTATCACAAAACTGAAAGTGCCAAATAGTACAGGGACATTGTATGACTCAACATCAACGTCCAAAACAGCTGAGGTTCATTTCTTTGTCTTCGACTGATGTGCATTGTTGAAATCAAATATTACAGACTCAAGAAACATTTGAAGCATTGTGCATGAAGGACATACAAGAACTACACTACAGTAAACTGGAAGAAAATAAAATTATATGATCTGATTGAAAAAAATTTTTAAGTGCAACTTTTTGCAAGTGAAGTTCCACACTAACACTGCATCTCTCAGATTCTCACATGAAGACAAAGGTGAATTGTGCATGAAGATAAAGCTAAGTCATGTTTTACAAAAGAAAACAGCACTGTTATTGAAACACTCATAGCTCTGCTTCGCTTGAAATTCAACCTCACAAACAAACAAACAAACCAGAGAAGGAATAGCAAGTTATAATCTACACATCTCACAAAGCAATCCAGCTCAATAATAAATATTGCAAACCGCAGATATCAAAAGATTGTCATAGCTTGTTCCAATCCCAACTCTCTTATTTCAACATGAACAGACAGTATTATTAAAAGAATGGTACAGCCTTCATACAGTCTCCTTATACTGATTGTGGGAGTGGGATAGATGTAATCTCTCTCTCTCCCTCTCTCTGGCACGGTTTCAGAAGCTGGAGCTAGGTAGTGTGCTGATAAAAAGGCTGGCAAACAATTGAAGTGATGGGAATAAACATAATAGTCAAAAACTGCATTTTATTCCGCTTTCAATGTCGGGAGGAAAATTCAGGTAACGAATGTAAAAAGATTACAAAATGGACGGCCTGGGGGAAAAGTGAGACTTCAATAATAGGACTTTGTACTTGTTCCTGTTCACCAGGCATTTCATTGTTATAATTTGTCAAGGGGTAGCACTTATTTAAGCTTTGCTTTTGTGTGCCCTTTATGTTCTCTATGCTTTGTTAGCTTGTCTCGTGAATAATAAAATTTTGCTTAAACCAATAATAGGACGTGGTGGAGATTTGGTCATGAACTACTCAAGCCATGGTTGTGTTCTTGAGATAGGGATATATTTATGAGGTAGAAGGAAAATAAAAAGATAGTACCTTTTGGACAAAGTAAAACACTGACACAGCCTGCAAGATTTATTAATTGAGCTGAAGTTCAGGGGCAACCCCACAAACAGAATGAAGAAATTACCATTGTCCTCATTACCCATATTATCCCAAATCATTTTGCTCTCGTCGGAGCTTTCAACTGGAAACAAACATGAGAACAGAGCCATGATCAAGCCTCGATGAAGAGCAGAGGAAAGTTGTGACACAAGCCGTACACAGCAAGAGCAATAACACAATTAATAATAAAATACATGAGTAATGAATCAACAAACAGCATCAAATCATAAAGCAAACACTTTCTGACAAATCTTACAATATTTTTTTTAATGCGTACTGGGATGATTATTAATAAGAAAATTGTACAAAACACAACTGCACATAAATGAAAATTACTCCCTACTCCTACCCTACCCCTCAAATGTTATTTTATAGAATGAGGCAGCTGTGCAATGCAAATAAAAAACGTATAGGATAATTAAATGTATCCGAGAAATGGAACTCATCATTATTTGTTAGAAGCTGAGATGAAAAATAGTAAACAGTTAAAAAGCCACAATTTTATTTTTATTTTTAGACTACATGAGCCCGCAGGACTTGCAGATCAACTCCTTATGAATCACAGCAAAACTGTACTACCAAGTTCAAACTGCTGAAAATCAAGTGAGTATAACAATGCAGCTAGGCATAATCTTTGCGATTTCTAAATACGATGAACAACATATACAACCCATTATTGAATATGTTACAAAATTCAGCGAAGCACTCGCGTTTATGTTAAATCTTTCAATCTGCATCTACCTGTGAACGTTTAAATGAAATCAAACCTACCCGGCAAACCTGTTAATAACAAAGGTTCAAAACACATTGGAAACAATTCTCTATGACTATAACATTTATAGTGTTAAAATATTACGATTATTTAATCAATATGAAATTTGAACATTTTTCTACAAGAATATAATTTTTTTTTTTAAATCCCCTTGCACAAATAAAGCTAAGACTGAGACACTGAAAAGGTAGGACGGTCTACTAACAGCACACAACATGTACCTACCAACTGACTGGTTGTTTTCCTCCTCTGATTTGCACAATACATGTAAACAATACATACAGTTGGAATGGCTGTCTCAATGTAAAACAATACATAGCAGTCGGAATGTCACAGTCTAAATGCATGATATCCATTCATTCTCATGAGATGAATAATGAATACATAAACAGAAATAAAGAAATTGCCTGAAGGGATCATAAATAAATTGTGAGGAAAATGTAATGTGCTTTACAACAAAGCCACAGCATGCAAAATGTCTGCAATGCCCACAATTTACTAGAAAATTATAACCCCCAAAATATACTTTCTACCATTCACGCCATCGCCCACTCAATGTGCACGCCTACACAATTTTCTCCTAATCCCCCACACTCCCTATAACCTGCATTTTCATACAAGCAAATTCAGAAAACAACAAGGTAGAGAGTGGGAGAGACAGGGAGGAAGAGAGAGAGAGAGATGGCAGTAAAGAAATGAGGAGGGATGGACAGAGAAGAAGAGGAAGGAGAGATAATCTCTACACGTCAACTACATCCAGTTACTACGTTAAGAATTAATTTTATGTGCAAGAAATTTAAAAGAAACGAAGGTAAGGTGATATCCCATGATACATACTAAACAGGAGTAGACCTCTAAAAAAAAAAAAAATTCTGTACATGTTTCAAGAAGTACATCTGCAATTAATCCTTTCATTACTACCCCGTCTTATCTCCTATTTGATGCTCCCTTTCACATCCAATTAATAATTTTAAGAGTACAGAACATACACATAAAAGAATACACATTTATTTTCAGACCAGATTCAATCATGCTTGAAAGCAAGATGTGAAACAGCACAACAAATACTTAAAATACATTCTTTAGAAAAATTCCACCAATTTTGAACACAGAAAGTCCACAGAGTTCATGTACAAATAATGCAAAGAATCTGTGAAGAAAAAAATAAACCAGATCAGAAACAGCCAATCCCTAGTAATAGTACTAATACTAACAAGAACAACAACAAATCATTAATGTTCCTCCTAAGAAACAATTAACTTAACTTCAGATTTGCATGAATTTTTTAAACCTTCCCTTTTGCATCGAATATTAATATCAAAAGTATTCAATGTAATATTCTTGAAATTTATTTAAATTTCCATGAAGTATTATGTGGGTAAGTTTTAGGGGCATAACTAGTATTTATTTATAACTTACAATCTAGAAATATCTGGAAATATTTCAAATAGTCTAAAATCAGAACGAGCCAAAAGTCGGTCTGGCTGTCCATCGGTCTGTCAGTCATATTATGCCATATCTCAAGAACTACTGAACCGATTTTGACATAACTTCATAGAAAAATTACTGAGCTTAGTGACCTGCCTCCCATGCCATCATACTTGCTCCACATTAAAGGTCAAGGTTGCTGAGATTGCATTGTTGATAAACAGGTTTTGGAGAATATTTCAAGAAGGACTGAACCAATTTTGATTAGTCTTACTACTCAGATAAATTAACCACTTATAAGCCATTTGGGTCCTTGACCTTTGCTCTATCTCAAACATCTAAAAACATCCTGCACGTGTGTGTTACGTTGAAACGCCAATGGTAGTATATCTGAAACGCGCACGATAGATCTAATCGTTTCGTTTTGCAAAGTATTCAATAATGGAGTTTATTTACCTTTGATTTGAGTTTGCATGGTTGTTAGGAGAGGCTTTGTATAACGTTGATAATTTTCGTTGGTCGATATGGTTGGAGAATTCTCTGGACCCGCTTGTTTACTATCGATCGAAGTTTCGGGATAATTGTCGAAGTTTGAAGGAATGTTCCCGGAGGCAGAAGAAATATGTATGACGTAAGTCAGTGATGACGATCTTTAATTCTGATTGGTTGGTTGTAATGCGTCATTTCTAGAACGACCTGTCGTCATCTCGAATGAGAAAAAAAATTATATATTCGATGCTCCGTGTGTTGTGGAAAGTAGTTGTTGATAGTGAAGTTGGAAAGTAAATTTGAGAGTGGAAAGGTGATTGAGCGATTGTATGCAGTTGTTGATGTGTGCTGATTAAAAGTGGAAAACTTCATACGTCGACTCCGTGTCTTGTATGCTGAGTGAGCAGGCTGCGTGGATACACGAATCTGAGTTACACCTTATCAGGAATTCAGCATTGGGGCTGAATCAAATACTGATAGAAAACACCAACATCAAACGGAGTGTAACAGTGTGCTTTATCTCAAAATTGGTTGAATCGATTTTTTATAATATTTTTGAGACAGTGGTCCATCACTCCATGATTTCTTTTTGCTTCTTCAAGATATCGCCACGAAAATGGACACCTCTGAAAATGCAGATTTTCAGCTATGTGTGTGAGTACTGAACATATATTTGAAAGATGCAATCTCGTTTTTTTAATCTTTATTTTGAGTGAGTGTGTGATGTATTACTATTGTTTTAGGCATTCAAATGCTCTCTCTTACATTTGCAACTATGGCAGTTTTGGGGTGGAACGCTTACTGACTCATACAAGAAATGCAGGCACAACAAATGAGACAACTGTAGTTTTCAGATAATTGGCAAACTTTTATATAAAGGACGATGACCATTCAATACATTTTTTGCTCTGATGAACCAGCTTCAAATCATGTTATAACAGGAAACATTTAAATATGGCGTTGGCTGTCACTGGCCTGGCAAAGAAAAAGGAAACAACTTTCGTGTTCATACACATACACAGAGGGATTTACACTGCTCAAAACACAAAGAGATACACCGCAGAAAAAAACCCACTTAGTTCAATCTTAAAAACTGGCATCATACACTTGTAGCCTAATAATAAAACCTACTACGCGTATATGACATGGGCAAAATCACATTGCTTTAACAATGTCAGTCTGAACTACAATGAAATGAAAATCAAGGATATTCAAAATGAGTGTCCTATATGTAGGATGGAAACTGTAAATACAAACCAAAAAAAGAATAGATAAGCCTTATATAATGAATGTAATGCATACCTCCGAGAGTGAAGGGAAAAGGGGTAGTGAATTCCCCCACCAAAAATAGCTTGCTGAAAATGGCTCCAGTTGCTCCAGCTATTTTCACGTTGTACTGCATATTGGAGTCCAAATTTCTCAACACATGCTGAAAAAGCAGAAGTTTCATGCAAATCCACAGCTACTTACACATTTTGAAAGCATGTATTTACAATTTCATTTTATACAAATTAGTTCACTTACCATCAAACTTAAAGCTAATGGAACAGTTTCCGAAATCAAAAGGTCCTTCCATGCTTACACTATTTTAGATCATACACTATTCATAATTTTTTGAAAAGTGAGTACGCATCAGGCTATACAAGCCACTGCACTGCAATTTTTTGTTAACATTCTTCCCTTTTTGTACAGTACAAAAATAAAACTGGTGCATGTTACAGGACACAATGGAAATATTTCCTTGTGCTGCTATACTGCCATATTGAAACAGCCCAGTAATACAATGCCGTTATTTCTCCACACTACTAGCTAATGATATGTGGGCTTTTTTTTTTTTTTTTTTTTTTTTTTTTTTTTACATTTCCTTTGGTACCCAGTGGTGGTGACAAGTAATAGAACCATTTCTATGTTAGAAGCTAATATTAGTGCACACATGGGAGGCAAATATACAACTCTCTAACTTGTTCTTTTACAACAGCTTTATCCAAAAGCATTGTATACACTTGAGTTTTCTAGCTGAGACTAGGCAAAAACAATGTTCATATTGGTGGATTTAACTGGTTGGTAATCTACAATAATCACAATCCTTCTTCCCTCACTCTTACCCACCCCCTACTTCCCATTTCCTTACATCCACAACCAACATGTTAAGCTTGGGAAAAAAAGTGGATCTGCCAAGAACTCTTGGGTAACCACTATATGCAATGCTCTCTAAGTAAATATGGGCACTTACCAGCATCACATACATATCAAAAACATATTTGTCTTCCAATGAATAGTTGACTAGCTTTAATAATTAGCATTGCATTCAGAGTTAGACCAAACTTTCACAGTCTGGTCGACAGATGAATTTGCTTGTTTTGTCTTTACCTTCTCATTTCACCACTAACACTGTGAAATGAGCGACTTTTCAACGGGGAGATAATCTTGTGAAAGTTTTACTCTAATGTAGCCAGTGCCACAAATGCAATGTCAAGAAGACCCAAAGGGGCATAACTGCAAAGTCAACCACCTGAGCGACATTTGGATGGGAGAGTCTGCAAAAGTTTTACCCCTAACATTGCGAGCCAGTGCCACGGTGAAGGATAACTACTGCTGTACACTTCATATGCACCATAAAATCATTTTTGCCGTGGAATATGTAGTAGGCCCCCAAAACTAATATAAAGCTTGAACAACTTATTTTATTTAACAACAGTATTATTGCTTATGTTGATTATAGTTTGATAAAGTTATACATTGACCTACTGAGATTCATATTAAACTGATATTATTTATCTAGCACTGTTGCAACAAAATAATTTTTTATAAGTCCCGAGTGGTAAATGTAGAATATACATTATGTCTGTATGTATTTTTATTATATTTTAACTGTTTAAAAAGGGCATTGACATACGTGTGATAGAACTAGAGGGCGTGGATAGGTGTTTGAAGGAAAAGACAAAGCGTAAGAGTACGCAAGTGATTAGATTTATAGAATGTATAGAAATTTAGTATTGATCTTTTAGCTCTGTTAAATGTTATAACATGATTGTTTTCTATTATGTGTTTTATGTTTTATATGCCTGACATACATTGCTGTGAAGTTCCTTATGGGATAATAAAGATTTGTTGTACTGTATATTGTATTGTATTTATCATCATTGTTTATGATTTATATATTTATTTTGTACGTTCCTTTCATTAATTTTGTTTTAGTTTGGTTCTCGTTATTGTACAAAATAAACAAACAATGTTTTACCTGTGTCTGGGTGCCGGGGATGAGCATGTCAGGATCGTTGCCGTACGTGTCGTACCATTTCACAATATAGTTGTCAATGCGGCGGTAATAAATAGTGGGTGGATCCCACTCTAGGTAAACACTGGTTGGTGAGAGGACCGTAACATTCTTGATGAATGGAGCACTTGGAGCTGAAAGCAGACAGACGGCAGATTAAATTATAAAAGTTTGAAGTTTCATTTGATGCTGAAGAAATACATTAGGTAGTATTTGTATCTCTGAAAGCTTAGTATAAATAGACCAAATATATAGGAAATTGAAAAATGTTCTTGAAATGGTTGTCTCTGTGACAGAAAAGGATGTTCAGAGGAAAGGACTGCAGTGACATCTACTTTTCTGCAAGCCTGGGAGTGAAGAAAAATGGTTTGGGTGTACCGAATACTAGGAGATAACATGGCGCGTTGTTTGGCAAATTAGATAAATTACAAGAAAAGAATACAAAAACAATCCATTCACTTTTTATCTTATCTTGCCTAACTAAACTAATCCAACAAATCTGCAAACATCAGGATACTGTTGCTTTTGAAGGAGCAGAGGCTGGTTCAGCTTCATGCAACATAAGCATCTAGGCCACCAGTTTTCCAAACATGACCCTTTCCTTGATGAAGGACCAAAAATCATCGTGAACATCAGCTTTAAGGGCATGTTTTGACGCAGCGTTCCTTGGCAGCTAACTACTTATCACACAAAATTAACGAACTCCCCAAAGCAATCTTGATACCATTAATGATTGCAAAGATTGCACTTTTCCATGACATAATGTTTAAAAAAAAATTTGTGAAGAAGAGGGAGGCCAAAAAGAGGTGGTCTTACTCTGATCTCAAAATACCCTCATATTTCTTTCAGCCACGCTTTTTGTAAATATTTCAAAAGACGTATGATTCCAAAGCCTAATTATGGTAAGACAAACTGAAAAGTAAAGTAAAATATTAGAACACTCACCCGCAACATCAGTTAGAGCTGGATACTTCTCACTGAACTTGCCTCGACCACCTCCTGTAATGGCTGCCACTTTAATCTTGTATTCTGTGTAAGGACCTGCGAAAAAAATGCAATAGTGTTTCAACAGTTTTTTGTAGTTTTAAATGATCCATCATCTGAGGGGGGAACTAAAATCTACTGAAAAATGTTGACAATTCATAATCATATGACAGCAAAGCTGCATAACATCTTTTAATTGGGAACCCTATTTTGTTTCATTTTATTCCAATTACTAATGTGTTAACGAACCTATACTGACAAAATATATTTTTGAATCATTATAGTATTTTTGACCCATTTGTCACTTAAAACATCCTGTTAGAAACAGAACTAAATTTAACTAGATTACAGGTCAGATCAAAAAAGAGATAGCTATTCAGTAAATTATATCAAAAACAATCGTCATAAAAGTGTCATGCGTGCACAAGATAAATCCTGTTTCACTGTCACCTATTTTGGTCTCCAATGTACAGTTTGCTATAGGCTATACCAAATTCAATCTGCACAATTATATACAGCATGCAACCAGATCAGTCCAAAATGGTTTCATGCCGCTGAAGATAGCATCAAGTGAACAGTGCTAGTGCCATAGCAATAGAAAAGCTTGAACACCTCATAAAATCTATACGCCAATGGTTTTCTTTAACAGCAACCTCTCCAACTCCAAGTGAGATCATTCTTAAATAATAAACTCAATTGGCCTGGCCTTACAGCCCACATGTCTAGCCATAGTAAAACTGGGATTCGTTCAACATTTGCTTTTTATAGCTATGAAACAAAACATTCCTGAATCATTGTCAACATGCCAACAAACAAAGGCAACAGCTGAAAATGTACAGCATTAGAAACAAAACCTCACACCTGTTCGATTGCAGCAGCAAAATTACAACTGGTAAAACTGTTTAAAAAAATAAATAAATAAATAAATATTAATAATAATTTTTTTAAAAGACATGTTAAAAGCCATCCACATCATTTCTTTAATAAAGATTCATATTTTTGTCCATAAGACTTTCACCTCCCCACCAACTATGTTGTACAAAAAAAATGTTCCTTTTCCAAACCCAAATCAGCAACTGCCTATAAGAACTTAGATCACCGCTTATTTATTTCCAGTCTCCCGATGTACAGTAATAAACTGTATAAGCTGAAGTCTTGAACAGCTTGGGCATAACCCTGACTTCTGCCAGTACCTAGACCTTCCTAGATCCTAAAATAAAGAACAATAACTTGAAACAGTCTTATAAATATTACTATCTTAATATTTCAAAAGCTACAAAATGGAAAGAAAAACAGATCACACAAATATAATGAGACTTACGCAAATCAGTAATAAAAGCAGACATGGGGTTGGTAAGGAGGCCTGAGATGATACGCGTTTTGGTGGTGTTAGCATCAAGAATCCAATGGAGTTCATATGAAGTGAGGTGGCCGTTCAGCTGTTTTGGGGGCTCCCAATGGACATAGAAAGATGTTGCATCACGACCAGTGATGTGTGTGATGCGAGGTGCTGAAGGTACTGAAATATACAAAGAAAACGCTGAATAACATGACAAGTGTTGCTGTATTTTCAAAAAACTGAATGAAATGGTATGGTTTTATCTATTTTTTTAAACAAACGTTTCATAGTGGAAACAGTCTGGCCATAAACTTTTCTTGTTAAAAATTTCCTTGTCAAGTTACCAAAATAAACTGACAGATCACAAACATTACTCACATCCTTCCAAGGTCTGCACAGCTAACTCCCTGGCGGGTCCATTACCAACATCATTGTAGGCAAGGATTGACACCATGTACCAGGTATATGGGTCTAGGCCCTGCAGCACCATTTCCTGGGGAAAAGCACAAACTTATCACAAACTTGATAATGATGATGATGGTGATGATGATGACAATGATGATGATGACAATGATGACTGATGATGATAATAGTGAGAAACTATGTAACCGCAAAGCAAAATCAAAGCTTAAATAAATAAACACTGTCAGTCTAATATGTATGCAGCCACTTTCACAGAAACAGGCACAAAGCTAGTTTTAAATAATTGGAGAACACGAATTCCCTTCACGAAAACACTGTACAAGAACTATTCAAGACGATTCAACAATAAACCTGGCCGTTAACATCCTCCTTCAAAATAACATTATTTCAACATTTTTCAAGGCGTTACTGCATCTCCAAGTGCCAGTAGGTTAATGTAAGTACTGATAACCACAAATGACTAAAACAAAATAAGATCACTGACCGTTTTAGAAGGATCCACCACAATGGTTTCAGTGGACTGTTCCTGGCGACCGTAGGTGATCTTATAGCCTTTCAAATTTCCGTTCAGTGTATCTTTCTCTGGTGGTGCCCATGACAATTTGATTTCTGAATTGGACGTACTAATGGCCTGGAAGTTGCCTGGCGTCCCAGAGGGAGCTAGGGCAAATTACAAAAATATTTGTTCATTAATTACTGTAACAAATGTGTTCATTTTTATAAGTAGGATGCTATTTTTTTTTTTTTTTTTTTGGGGGGGGGGGGGGGTTGGAGGGGAAGGGGTGGGGTGGGGTGAACTTTATCAATGTGTATCGTAAGGTAATTTATTGCTACTGTGTTGGATTGAATACATTTCTTGCCTTTAGTTTAACATTGTGGGATATTACAATGTTTTCCACAAAAGCAATAAATAAAGGCAAATAAGCTTGTACTGACTAGTGGACAATATGATTTTATATTAGTATGTTCAATCAAAAAGTGTATTTCTTACCACCCCCTCTCCATCCCCCCCCCCCCTATCCCTACCTCCCCCCTCCCACTCCTCTTCCAAAAAAAAACATATGGTGGTAAATTAAAAACAGAACATTACAACACTGTGCTAGTGAGATAAAAGCAGTTTCAATGATATACCTCAAAGTAACAGCAAAATAAAGCCTACACTTCATCAAAACAAATATATTTGTACATGTCATCTAAAGAAACTCTATTATTTCTCTTTTTCCACAGATGATCAAACTATACACCTTATCCAAACCTACATTACATTACATGATTATTGCTTTAGGTCCAGCGGACTCTTCCGAGCCAAATCAGGACCATATATATCAATACACTTTTTTCATTGCCTGCCTTACATTGCTAAGGTATGGAAAGGATAAAACTATTTACTCAGTTACGGTCAATGAAAACCTTAAGCTTGTCCAGTGGAGGCAGTGGAGAAATAAACAAGGCTCAGTGAATAATACTTCAAAACAAGTATTCTACTGTAAAACCCACTGAATAACTATAAACATTGTAATTACCTGGGATAAAGTATACTTGTAACAACATCAACACACGCTCGACACACCTAGGATATTCTTAAACCTAGACATGCACTATGATTGTGAGCGTGCTCTGCGAGTAAACGAAATACAAACATGAATCATGATAAAGACAAGGTGGAAACAGTAAGCCAGCAACTGATGCTAAAGTAATGCATAAACCTGAGGAACTAATCACCATCGCATGTTTAAGCAATGAACTACCAAGGGAACAAGCGTATCGGCATTTTCGTTATAATGCTACAAATTCAAATAAATAGCATTGAACTTTCTCCAAGCACTGTAATGCTGGTAATCTGAACCAAACCTGACACTGACCAGCAGATATTTAAAGAACAAAAACCAAATCAGAATCAGAATCAGAATCTTTATTGTCCCCATGAAAACACAAGGAAATGTGTGTGCGGCGTACACTTCATCAAAACAACGGCACAAAAGCAATAAAACACAAAAGACTTAAGGGATTAAAACAATACACCCCAAAGAACAGAAAAGCAGGTGTACACAACATGAATGTAGCTTATGAAATAATAAAAGTCATGCATCCTACTTTCTAACCCCTAACACAAAACACTCACCTACACACACCTACACACACACACACACACACACACACCCTCACCCACACCCACAAACACACACACACCCACACACACCAGAAGTTAAAAAGTTACCGGTACAGTATTTAATGCAGACTGTCACTGGCCTGTGGCAGGACCAGTAATGACGTCACTTCTAACCTAGTTACAGTGTTCTAAACACACAACGGGAGTTGTGCTAAGTCTGTGTTTATTTCAGTTCAGTGCAGATCAACTGCAATTCCTGGATATTATTTTTATGCGTACACAACAGGACCCAAGAAACAAAGACCTGAATTTCCAAGCAGTGAAATCTGGTGAAATCTGGTGAATACACACACATAAAAGGCAAACGTTAAACAAAAGTACAAGTGAATTTTGCCAATCCTTCTTAAAATTTTATTATATTGAGCCATTCCACTGTATGATGCCCAATCTTTTTTACTTTTTAATTTTTTTAATGGGGAGTGGAAGAGAGTGGGTGGGCCAAAGTTATGTGGGGTTAAGGTCCCAATCCCAAATTCATCTTTCTGTAAGACGCAAAACAACATTTATAAATACTTCGTTCTTCACAGGTGAAATTGAAAAGTTTAATTTTATTTTTTATTGATTTTGTTTGTTTTTGTTCTATTTTATTTGTTTCTTAATGTAAACGAATTGTTATAAGGGATGTATGTTATTAAAAGTGTACATGGTATGTAAGTAGTATGATGATTTATATGGTTAGATTAATTAATTAATTTGGAAAATATCTATAATTTTGTACATTGTTTATGTTATATCAGTACAACTTATGTTAATCTGATGAATAAAAATTGATACAATTTTTTAATGTTTCTTCAAGGGTTAAAATGACCCTAACCTTCAAGATCAAGCCAAAAACGGGACATTATGAAAAATCAATATGTTATCTCCAAATAAAGCAAATTTATACTTTATATCTCTCATAGTTTAGGGTCAAGGTCACTTCAAAGTATCTATAGGAACGGAACTTGGACAGCTCCAGTGACCTTGACATGGGAGAGAGGTTGACTAAATCTGCACAGTTTGTCTCTCATTGATATCTATCATGCATAAAAGAATTATAACTTCAATATTAATAATTTCGAAGAAATGTGAACTTTTGTGAAAAATTAAAATTTTATCTCTAAATTTATTATTAATAAGCATACTTACCATGACTCAACAAGTGCAATGTATTGGCGTTGCTAGGTGAGAGTGCCTCTTTAGCGGAAGCTGGCAAAATCAAATCAAACATAGAGTTGCTTCCCTGGCACTAAACCGTCCCGTGCACCACGTGCTACAACACGCGTCTAAGCGCTCACGGCAAAAGTCAGCACACCTCATTCCTTATTTGGAACTGCGGGGAGGTGGGAGGGATATTAAATTGAGTCATGGTAAGTATGCTTATTAATAATAAATTTAGAGATAAAATTTTAATATTAATTACACATACTCTACCATGACTCAACAAGTGCAGATTAGCACGAAAAGGACGGAGGGAAGCAACTTTAACTGAAACAATCTTACCGTGAACAGGCTGGAGAAGAGGACCGGGACTGTAGGGCCATGACCACAGAACCGACTCCAAGAAGCCATCCTCTCGAGTATGGTAAGACAGAAACAGGATGCAAGCTGGAACCGGCCGAGGTCTCCTGAAGCCCAGAAAGCCCCTATAGAAGGCCGGACAACAGCCAAGCGTGAAGACGGAGAACGCTTGGATTGCCGTGTGGAATCTCGGATCGAGGCTGCAGAAATGATCGCGCCCCGAGAGCGAGAGGAATGCACCGCCCCTGGGAAAGACGAAGGAGATCGGGGAATCAGGGCTGAGCTGGCCAAAAGGGAGCCACGAGAATGAGAGAAGGGGACTCCTCCTCAGCTTTCCTGAGAACCCGCGGAAGGAGGGGGAATGGCGGGAAGGCATAAGCCGCCAACCCCTCCCAAGAAATGGACAACGCGTCCACCGCCCAAGCCAGGCAATCTGTGACCGGTGACACAAACAGGGGTAGCCTGGAAGAGTAACGAGTGGCAAAAAGATCAATCAGAGGTTTAAACCACTCCGCCCAAACTGGTTGAAGAACAGAGTGGGACAGCGTCCATTCCGTGTGGACCACACAATGAGGGCGACTCAGAAGATCGGCTAAGACATTGACAGAGCCGCTGACATGCTTGGCCACAAGCGTACAACCGAAATCAGCTAACCACAAAAGGAGGCTCTCCACCATCATGGAGAGAGCAGGGGAATGGGTACCCCCGAAGTGGTTGATGAGAGAAACCACAGTGGTACTGTCGGAGCGAACGAGCAAGAGGCCCCGAGGCAGGGAGGGAAGAAAACGATGAAGAGCCAGGCAAACGGCTTCCATCTCCAGGCGACTGATATGCCAAGACAGCTGGTCCTAAGACCAAAAACCGTGAGCTGAAAGGCTGCCAGTATGCGCACCCCAACCGACCAAAGACACATCCGTGAAGATTTCGGCCACCGGAAGCGGAGGGGAGATAGGAACCCCCGAAGAAAGCCACTCAACATTCCTCCAAGGAAGCAGAGAAGCGCGAAGGACCTCCGTGACCGGAAAAAGAGCGTCCCAGGAACCGCTGGACTGACTCCAACGGGAAGAAAGCCAACGTTGAATCGGCCGCTTGCGAACTCCCGCGAGGGGAACCAGAGGAACCATAGATTCAAACGACCCCAAAAGAGAGGCCATAAATCTGGCTGAAACGAAATCCTGACTCTCCAAAAGTAGCAGAAGGGACTGAAGCTTCTGCACCCGACGAGCCAAAGGGCGGACCGACCAATCGCGAGTGTCGAACGACATCCCCAGGTAGTTGAAAACCTGAGATGGAGACAACTCGGACTTGAGAGGGTTCACAGAGAACCCCAAGCGCCGTGTCCAAAGGAGAACGAGCCTGGTGTGCACAAGACAGAGATCGTGAGAACTAGCCTTGACCAACCAGTCATCAAGATAAGCAGAGAACCGCACCCCGAGTCCGCGGACTACGGCAGCGAGTTCTTTGACAATCCTTGTGAAAACCCAAGGACTGAGAGACAAACCAAAGGGAAGGGCTTTGAAATGAAAAACCCGATCTCTCCAGACGAAACGCATCCAACGCCTGTGAAGAGGATGAATAGACACATGGAAATAGGCGTCAGAAAGATCGATAGAGGTAGCCCAATCCCCTGGGCGCAGAGACATACGCACCGCAGCGGGAGTTTCCATGCGGAAACGAATGCGGCGAAGAAACTTGTTCAACGAGGAAAGATCGAGCACCGGGCGCCAACCGCCGGAAGCCTTCGGGACCACGAAGAGGCGGCCGTAAAACCCCGGGGAGTGAGGGCAAAGGACCTCCTCTATAGCGCCCTTATGGATAAGGGCTATGACCTCCGCATCGAGAATCGCCTGAGCCTCAGGAGGAGACAGGGGGCGAAACAAAGGCGTGGAGCGACGAAGAGGGGGCCGAAAGGAACCCCACTGAAGTTTAAACCCCGACCGAATCACCTCTAGAACCCAACTGCTTGCAGAGGGGAGGCCGAGCCAAGCATGAAACTGATGAGCCAAGCCACCTGCCCGGAGGGGTAGAACACCTAGGGGTGGACAGGCAGGGATAGGACTGGTGGAAAACGCGCCAGTGCGTAAACGCCTACGGCCTACCTCAACCCTGCCACGGGAAGAGGAAGTACCACACTGCCCACCCCGAGAAGAGCGACCACGGACCGAGCGACCGCGACCCCTGTCAGGAAAGAAAGGCGGGGACGAAGGGGTGGCCCGACCCCAGAAGGCGAAACCATCCGAATGGGACCGCTCCGACTCCTCACGAACAGCCGTGCGAACGTAAGGACCAAACAGAGAGTGGGGTACCAAGGGTCCCACTCGAAGCGAGGAGGACAAGAGCGGAGGCAACGGAGACGCTGACTGAAGAAAGGCGTCACGACGCACAAGAAGCAGGTTGACATAGGCAATAGCCTGCGACTCGCAACCCAGAACGATGGAGGCACAGAGGGCCTGCAACAAGGACCTCACCGAAAACAACGAAACCTCGTCGCAGAATACGTGTCCAGAAAAAAAAGCAGAAGACAGCGCAGCAGATAGCGCGTCAGCGAGAGAAGTATACTCAAGGGACCTAACAATAGCCTCCTCTATCTGTGCCAGACCACCGACTGGAACAGGGATCGACGAAGGAGGCAAAGGCTTGAGGCCCCTAAAAAGAGCAAGATCATCCTGGGAAACCGGGAGCGATGACTTCGGGAGAAAAGACCGAGAGAGGAACTTCCCGGGAACACCGGTTAATGAGGACGAACTCAAAAAAGAGCCCACAGTGGAAGCTCTAGGGAACTGAGGCACTTCATCCAACGAAGCGGAAGAGGCCTCGCCCGCTTTAAGGCCTCTAGCCGTAGAAAAGGCCCAATCCACAAAAAAAATTTAACACTAGGCGACTCCCTGAAAACAAGGGAAGCCTCATCAGACTCGGCAGAAGCAAGAGTCCCGCCTAATAAGGAATGGAGGTGTGGTAAGGGCACCGAAACCACCTCCACCACCTGAGGACAAAACGCCGCAGCGTGCTGAACCGCCTCTTGAAAAAGAGCATCAGGGTTAAGGGCCGGATATAACGCTCCAGCACCCGTGAAATCAGGAACTAGGGTAGGAGGAACCAAGAGTGCCCCACCCCCATCAGAAGTCGGCGCGCACAAAGGCAAAGCGGCGCTCGCATGTGATCCGGAGGAAGGTAACGAAAAAACCGAACCAACAGAACCGGAAACCAGTACCCCCGACCCACAACCGAAACCGGAAGTGACAGAGGTCGAAGGGTGAACAGGGAATGCTTGACCCAAACCGGAAACTGAAGGGGGCCACGGGCAAACCGTACCCCCCGATCCGGAAACCAGAGCCCCCGCCCCACGACTGCAAGCGGAAGTGGAGTACAAAGGAGGATGGGAGGGAGAATCCAAACCGGAAAAGGGAGAAGGTAACGGGTGTACCGTACCCCCCGTACCGGAAACCAGAGCCCCCGCCCCACGACCGCAAGCGGAAGTGGAGTGCAATGGGGGCTGGACCGGGGAGGTGAGGGACAAACCGGATGAACCGGAAGCCACACCCCCTGTCGCAGCTGGACGTAACACTGCAAGCAGTGCTTTATAAGTCCCAAGCTTGACATTAGCCCGCAGGCCCGACCCGGTCTGAATCCCGCAGGAAACAGAAGGGAAGGCTTCGGCAGGGAGCTTATCCGGCCGTGCCGGGGCGTCCCCGCCGGACATTTTAATGTGGTCCTAAACTAGGGCGACCACTTATATAAGCCAGAAGTCCCGACCCGATCTGAATCCCGTAGGAAACAGAAGGGAAGGCTTCAGCGGGTAGCTTGTCCGGATGCACCGGGGCGTCCCCGCTGGAAAAAATATGTGGTCCTAAACTAGGGCGACCACTTATATGTTTCTGGTCGTAACCTTGACCAGAAACGGCCCCAAGGTCACTTCTGGCAAGACCAAGGAGCCACCCCTCACCTCACTACCACCACTCCCCACCTCTCCACCACCACTTCTACTGACCTGAAAGGCAGAAGACAACGAAGAAGGGGGCGCAGGAGAGGACAAACAGCGAAGCCAACGAAGGAAAGCGGTAGTATTGACGGCAGAAGAGGGGACGGAAGAAACCCCGGTCTTAGCGGGAGCTGCGCTAACACCAACAGAAGAAGGGACCGTAAACCGACCTAACTAGCGTGAACGGTGAACGAAGTAGAGACACGCAGCGACGGGGTGGAACTCGACGAACCGCTGCGGTAATAGGATAACAGGATAATAAACTAGACAAAATAGAGAAAACCTTTCAACTCCGCCGGCAGTAGCAACAACGAACTACCGGGCGAACGCAGTAAGCCAGCAAACAGAGAGCTACAGTAGGCACAACCACTCTAACCAAGTGCCAAAAAGGAATGGGGTGTGCTGACTTTTGCCGTGAGCGCTTAGACGCGTGTTGTAGCACGTGGTGCACGGGACGGTTTAGTGCAAGGGAAGCAACTCTATGTTTGATTTGATTTTGCCAGCTTCCGCTAAAGAGGCACTCTCACCTAGCAACGCCAAAACATTGCACTTGTTGAGTCATGGTAGAGTATGTGTAATTAATATGGTCTTTAGAAATGGAAGGTAACTTTTTTTGTTTGTTTTTAGTTGCCTAGAGTTATCCTGGCGGACATCTCATCTCTGAACACTATGAAAGCTACCCGGAGCTGCAAGCTTTTCTTCGGGAAAGGGTGGTGGTGGATGCCTGGCAGCACAACGCCTAACTAGCAGAACAAGCTAGAATTGCAACTGAAATCAACCTTTCGGTTGATGCGGAAGGTTTGATGGAGGACAGAGAAGAAATTGTAGGCGAGAAGCTGTGTTAGTTTTGAAAGAATGTCCGCCTGAACGTATAAAACAACTCTGGTCAAAGCTGGACAAAGTTGTTTCCTCTCGTATTTCCGAGCATGGTCTATTGTCATTTTTTGACTAACATTCGTTGACCCTTGGACCTTGAAGTGAAGTCATTCATTCACTGATCATTTTTTTAGGTCTCATGGATATACACAATCTTACCAAGTTTGGTTGCGAGACATAAAATAGGTACTGAGTACTTAGCCAGATGGATGGTGGACAGACAGACAGGAGGAGACAAACAAAACAAAAAAATAAAAAAGAAGTTAATTGTCATTTTTGGACTATTTAAGACTCTTCTTGCATAGAATTGCAAACATCTGGAAAACATATTTGCAGAGAGGGAGGGTTAAGGAGGGGGGGGGGGGGGTGAGTACATAGGCACATTGATAAGATTGTGTGTCCCCCCCAAAAATGAAAAAAATTAATGACAAGAAACAACTGACAACAGCAAATCTATCCATGCTGAACAATAAATATAAAAGTGAAACATCACCAAAAAAAACCATGCTCAATCAAATGCAACATTGCAATTCAAATTAAGTAAACTTGATGCGTCAATAAATTTTAATAGTTTTTTCTTTGATCAGTTAGTGCCTGATCAAATGATCAGCACAATAAATAGGTCGAATAGCTATTAAAATAGGACTGGTCAAAAGACCAGTTACTGAAGACATCAATCGGGCACGACAAGATGTGGAAAGAAACAGCCATATATGCATTGTAAGTGTCTAATCACCGACTGAATCTGCTATGCTATGTGTGATACTATTGTAGCCGTGCTGGCTACGAGTATTTCTGACCATACGATATGTAGGCCTAACTTTGTTCTCTGTTATGTTTAAACTAACTGTATGAAATAACTTGATATACATTTTTCAGATCCTTTAAAGCATATAACCATTAGACGCAGCGTTAAATTCTCTATTAGAATATATAAACTTTATTTGTGATTTATGTAGCAATTTTGAATTAGAGCGCGATGTTTAGGATAGCGCGATGCATATCATGTTGATAAAGACACCGCACTGTTGTATGCTCGGCGCGGCTGCTGCTGAAGCTGTTTTGGAATTTGGCCGGTTGTAACGGACCTTCCCGCTCACCTACAAAACATAAGATTATAAATTGTGAATGATGCTAGTGTAGCAAAGATTCTCCACTGTAACACCTTAGTGTGATATTTTCCGATGTTTTAGTTCATTTTCTAATAGTAGATACTTAAATAAAATATTAGTTTTATAGGGACATACACATTGAAAGGGAAACAGTGAAAAGCTGTCAGAAGGCTATAAAAGTAACTGTAAGTTGTTGTGTTAGATGTTTTCTAGTTTAGTTCGCCATAGTTGGAACACAAAATAGTAACCATGCCATATTGTATATCATTGAAAAGAGGAGACGTTGTCCTTTCTTTGTCATTTCTATTATTATTTATAATTGTATTAAATTAAAGAGTTATTATGAGTTTAGAGTCGTGACATTCTTAGGAGCAGCAGCCAACTCCCTCTTAAATTGCGTATTATTTTTATTTTGAAGCAGATAGGTCCGACATTGTTATAACAGAAGAAAGGTTGTATTTTTGCGTTTCCGTCAATATATAATTTGTATAGTATTCGTTTGCGTTTCTAGCCTTATGCGTCAAAGTAAGTTTAGTTACTAACACAAACTTAGCCAGCGAGCCAAGATTTTGTGGCGGGTGGGGAATGCGTAAGCAGCACGGTCGCTGCGGCTGACGGTCCCTAATAAAAGCAAAACACAAAACTCGGCATGGGGAGAGCACCGGGCACCACGCAGTAGATAAGGGTCGTGCCACTCGCAATGCCTTTGCTCTTAGTAGAATGATGTACTTCGAATAAAATCATTTTTCAACGGTCATCACGGACTGGCGTTGGGGAAGAGAGAGAGAATGTGTGAGCCTTCACCATAGTCTCCAATCCATCACATAACACACCATCGTCTCTCCAAAACACAACACCACTACACCACTACACTATGTTATGCAAACAATAATTTCACAACAAAACAGTCATCATGATTGTTCACTTGCAAGGTGTAGATAGTAGATAGTGCTCACATTCATGCTCAATACAATATATTTAACAACTGTGACATTCACAACAACAATAAACATCTACTTACGACCCAACGCAGTACTGTTGCCTACAATAAGATAATGCTATCTAAATCACACACTGTCACATATCCATGCAAACATTTCGTTTTTCAAAATAAAAACAAACAAAGAAAGTCATGGAGGCAAAAATTATAAATGGATTTGAAAAAGGACCAGAATAGTCAAATTACTACCAAACACACGCAGAAAAGAATTCACAATGGAAAAGACATTTTAAAAATGGTGCATTTATCCTTCCCACAATCCCTACACTCGACTCTAAATTGCATTTGAACAGGAAAAACATCACACCAAAATGCAATGTACAAATACAGGGAACTGTTCACACTGGGTAAGACTAAAGTCAAAAAATAAAACACAGTAACATTCATTCAATGAACATGCGACAATAAAAAAACGTCTATCATTTAAGTAAAACTAGTCTCGCTATCTTAAATCCGAGAAGATTAAAAAACAACTTTCTGTACCAATATTCTAAAGGTGAACTACAGCATGGTAGAATTAGGATGGAAAGAATTTGGTGCTGAAGGTCCTCTTAATTTTTGCGATATGAGACAAAAATGTACAACAAAAAAGCACTCAGCCCACCTTGTGGTTCAGTATAGAAAGTGCCACTGGACAGGCCAGCTAAGCTGCGACCAATGCCGTTTCTGGCTCGCACTTGCACGCTGTAGCAGGTATAAGGGGTCAGATTGTCTATGACCACAGACAGCACGCTGCTAGACACCACCTTCTCTTTCAAGTTATCCTTCTTGGAACATTCACTAGAACAAAACAGAAAGCGGATAACGGAGTTAATAAAAGGAAGCACAAAATGTCAAATCCATCAACAGAGACGCACATAACGGCTAAGGGTAAATTAAAAGTTCAAAGGCATAGATGTGAAGATGGTATATTATTATTATACACTGTAATGTTGACAATAATATTTACACCCTAGACAGGCGAGTGCCAGATAAGTAAATACACTTAACAAGCATTAATTCCTATGACCCACTCCACCCCCCCCCACCCCCTACCCCTCCTCAGTCGTTCAGGATCACATAGTCAAGTTGGTGCTTTAGACGGCGCGAGTCAGATCCTGATTTCTGCCAATGCCTTGAGCTGCTCTTTGAGCAGGTAAAACACGATATAAGGACACGTCTAAATACCTGAAGTAGTAACTCTCTTAACAGAGTTGCATTACCTGATTTCAATGATGTAGCTAGAAATGGGACTGTTGTTGTCAGTGGCACTGGCTGTCCACTGCACTGTCACTTGCTGAGACTTGGGGTTTGTCACCTGCACTTGGCCAGGAGGGCTAGGAACATCTGCGAAGGCAAAACAAGCAATAGTTTATACTCGGATAAGTGACGAAAATGTTCTCTATTTTCTTCCTATTTCCCTAACTTGATATAAATTGCACTGATCGTTGATATTCCATTCAAACTAACCTTGAACGATGAGCTCCAAAGAGCTGCTGAGGTTGTTCACGTCGCTGGTTGTGGTATTGCGGACAGAGAGCTGACAAGAATAGTTGCCAGAGTCTGCCACTTCCAGCCTTGTCACTATCAAACTCAGGTCGTCTTCCAGCGACAACCGACCCTCTACGCTAAGATCTGGGTATGTCACATCTTTCGTTGAGCCCATCTGAGCCTGTTGAGAAAGAAAAGAAAAATAACATATTATACATTATATTTATACCACAATAATTTGTAGCGATTTTAACAGTACAAAATGCAATTAATCTTTATGTCATACATTACACAATGACGTTATATATGTATGTACCAATTTTAACAGTGTAAAATGCAATTCATCTTTTGTCACAGATATTATTCTACGCATAATAGTTATACATGCTCATACGTGCTTTAACTGAAAAACTACATTAGCCAAACTAAAATTATTGTAACAAATAAAATACTGCCTGTATACCTGAACAAGTTCTCCTTTATACCAGATGAGGCTGACAAGTTCTTCAATGTCATTAAGCTGAGTACAGGGTAGCGTGACATTACTACCCTTTGCTTCTGTAACTGTTCCACCCCCTGCCTCACCTGGAATCAAAAGATGACATTCACAATCAGCATTAAGTGCTCATAACTTTAGACAGTAGTTCAAAATTAAAGTAAAGCACCATACATTCTGGAATGTGGGGTAGAGGGGAGGAGAGTAATTAGAGAGTCATGCAGGACAGCAAGCAAATGTCATTTTATTTACTCATCCATTTCATAGTGAACATGCCTGGGCCTGGGCACTTCAATCAAGACTTGCTGGATGTGTTAAACAACAAGATTCAAATGTATTTCCTGTAACTCTAACACAAAGTTTACAAACAGCATTTGCAAAGTGTTATGTTTATAGCGATGTGGTGACTCAGCTTTATTATACAGAAGGGAAATGAAAACATGGAATGATGGGACACTATCTACAACACTGTACAAGCACATTTTGCAAAAATCTAAATCTGTACAGTCAAATTTAAATTAATGATAAAGCGCAAAACCTATTTTTTATAATATAACTGGTCTCAGTGACCTTGAACTTGAGAAATAACAAGGACCCCAAAGGCTGAGTGGTAGTTAAAGTATCATAATAAAAGCCAGTCCAATCATTCTTGAGATAAAACAAAAATATGATTTGAACAAAGAAGTACAATTTGGAGGGATGGACCAACCAAATGACTGACTGACAACAGGACTGCCACTGAATGATTAGCCACGACTTGTACTTGAAGTACTGGTATACTTAAATCAACAGTGAGAGTCATTTGTAAGAAACTGAGAGGCGTGTTCAACAACTTTGTGGCCAATCAAATTATTAAGCTTGGTCAAAATCCATTCAGTAGTTCCTTAAATATAATATGGAATGAAACGGACTGATCGACTGATGGGACAGACAGACAGACATTCGGCTCATTCTGATTCTCGACTATTACCAAAAGGGTATGCATTACCTTTATAGTTTATACTGGAATTTTCTTTTAATTTTTTAAAAATTCAAAGTCCAATAAATAAATTAAAAGTTTCTGGTTTTCACTAAAGGCCAGGATTTGGACTTGGTGAGAAATATATCACTCTACCTTTTCCCTGACAAGATATTAGATGCAGCAGCGATGCTCTATCTTCAGTCAGTGGATAGAGGGCTACACATCTACTTCTTATCAACATCATTAGTTTACTGCTCCACTGCCTTCCCTATCTGCCCTAAGCCCAGCCAAACCATCCCTCAGCTAATGAGAGATAGCCCTTTGCACTGAAGAGGTACCACCTTCAACCTTCCTTCCCCTTTCCCCTCTCCACCCTCCCACACAACCGCCACTTATTCCGGACATCACACACCCTACTGATTCACATGCATACACGGCATAAACAAATCGTGTTATTTTTCCTCAACCCGTGCTATGTGCCACTTTCACAATCACTGCCAGCTCAAATCATTACAACTACTATCAGCCACTTTCCATCATACTATTGCAAGCTGTCTAGCCCCATTTCTTTCCCTCAACCTAACCCTCAAGCATTTTCACTGAAGTAGTGGTCACATAATTTTGGCTTATGGCTTGGGTTACGAGATTTTTAAATGACCGGAATTTTGAAGGGTGGCTACACCTAATGAGTTTAGTGGCCACATTTGACTTAGTTTTACTGCTTTTGCATTGGGTCAGAGTTAGAGGTGTTATGTTTTTCACGACCTGGTTCGAATTTATAAACGTGTGTAGCTGTAATTTCACTATAAGGCATTTTTTCATGACGATGTAATGTATTCTTTCACGATTTGATTATAATACAAAAATACTTTGTTAAAATCGACACGCAACAAGTGAATTCAACTGCCTTTAGCTCGCCAAGTCGTGTGTAGCAGACAACATGTGTTGCCTGACATAATCATGCATGTGGAAGGAGCAAGGAGTTCTATCTAACCTCCTTGGGAAGGAGTTTAGGTTGAACGCGTGATGTCACACTCTCGCTTCTGATTGGTCCTCGCCCAGCTTATGCATTTTTGCAGAAGAAATCAAACATGCGCTACCCTTGTAAAATTTTACGTTATTAGTTATTCATTGTTTACAGGGTCCAGCGGACTGCAAAGAGCCGAATCAGGACCACAAAACCAGGACCAAAACTTGGTTGAAAGAGGACAATACAATACAATATAACTTTATTGTCTGATGTTCATCACATATAGAAATTTGTCTTTGGCTCGTCGTCCGCAAGAAGCATGCAAAATATCCATTTTATCCACAACCAGAAGAGACACATTCATTTCTAATGGCACAGCAGCAACCTTAAATTCCAATCAAATACAGACATTCACAATCTAAACCCCACATCAATAATAATTTTACATTCACGCAGAAAAAGCACACACACACACGCACGCACACACAAAATAATCTAATGACAGCACAAGTTGTTGTCTTAAACTATACATATCACAGCCCATACATGATTATAATGGCAGTGCTTTAAAGGTAGAGGCATGACTAGAACATTCTACATTCACCTATACATAGATGACAGTCAACCAATTACATAATACAGTGCAATAGCGACATTCTTAAAACACATTAGTAATAAAATACACAGCAAATACACAACTGAGCAGGTTGCCTATCTCATCTCTTATTCATATAAAAGATCTTTGAAACAACTCTAACAGTAACACTGAAGGCACTCCGCCCGCCGGTCACTTAACAATAAAGGCATCCCATGCAGCAACGCTGAGGCTTTACTCTAATTTATCGAACTCCGTTTACACAAACAAAATATAATATAAACATCCATTATAAAACATTAATGAAACACATACTATAAAATGACTACATTGCTAACAAATAATATCATAGAAAGCCCTAGTAACCATTTGGCAAAACGCGTCCAATATCCCCAAGTTGATACATCAGATCCCATAAACAAATGAGGAGGTGTGGGAGAGTTTTCAAGAAAAAAGGTTGGTGACTGGTCTAGCGAAGAAGAAGATAGTATAGTAAGATTGATAGAACAGAGTAGGAATGAGAAAGAACAAAGGAAAAAGACAAGGACAGTGGGAATTTAAAGCACTAAGTTTCCAGAAAGTGGGGATACTATTTATACAAAAACCACGGCACCCCACGGTGGGAAATTTTTTTACGTTAGCCAGTACGCATAAAAACCACAAGGAATTCATAAGCTTAACAAGTGTGGCTGGGCGCAATACACAAGTGTGGCCGGACCTTAAGTATAGCTGGTTTGGCAAGTTTAACTGCAGGTACTTTTCTCCTTTGCTCCCCAAGCCCACTACCGCCTCCCCACTCCAACCTCTTATAATCTGCTCTATGTATACATCATGATACAAATTGCTAGCCTTGCATCCATTTTCCTTCCCCACCCTACAACTGTATTAACAACATCCATTCACCAGGTTCTTATGTTAGCACATATCCTCACCCAGCTTAGGCAATGCCAATTTACATGTCAACCAGGCTGACAACATGTAGGGTGTAAAGAGGAAGATTGGCACCAGTTTTTATTTATCAAAGGTGAATGTCCTACCGACCTCTTCACCTGACCTTACACCCTTTGAATCCTTAGAATCTTTTAGTTCATCACAATACCTACAAAGATACATGCACGCCCCTTTCATCCCACACCCTCGACATACTTTACCTCTTCTATTCAGTCTCAAATGCAGCTCTATCGTATGAGGATCATGTATATACGTTAGTATATGTAAATATGTTGTCCATCTAACTTAATATTTTCATGAGGCAGCATATTTACTTAAGATGCATTCCACCTCGCTTGTCCTATACTGCTATAGACCTCACTCCTCTTCTATCATATCGTGTGCATGGACAAGCTGACACTTGTATAGACTTGCTGGAGACGATTAACTTCCACCCTCCCCTTCTAACACCACAGTAAATCACACCCTTCTCATCCATAATATCGTGTGAAGGGACAAACTGACAACTTGTATGGACTTGCTGGAGATAATTCAAGCTCTACCCTCCGCTTCCAACAAAACAATAAATCATACCCTTGCTACTCCTTCGGATGAGAGTATAAACTGAGGTCTAGTCTGTGTCGCATACATTCCATCATAACGGACTTTAAAGATCCTAATGCTCATGTCCTAGATGGGTGAGTGCCGGTGACAAGAACACACCCAGCATGCACCTAGGTCCTTCTCCCCCATCCCTGGCTGCCTAGGATTGTGCTCGTTTGTCTGGAGCGTTATTACGATGCGCCCAAAGGCTGCAAGTTGGCGCCTCAGGCAGCTTGAGTTAGATCCTGTATCGGCCAGCGCCTTGAGCAGCTCTTGAGCTGGAAAAGCACTATATAAGAACGATTAAATAAATAATTAAATAAATAGTCCATCAAAATCCCCCTCCAGCGGCATCATGAATTAATCTGCATCTGGCTCCTCTTCCCAAATGCTCAAACACATACACTAAACTGAAAAGGCATAGCTTTTACCAACTCAATCCTATAACACAGGGCTGAGCTTTAACGTTCGCCAACTCGCCAATGGCCCCTAAAAATAGTGTGTGGCGAGCTCGATTTGGGGTACCATTCGCCCGGCTGGCGACTTGAAAATACCGCCAGTGGTAGAGATTCTGTACCTATACACGGACTTTTGACTTGCAATGTAAAACAAAACACGCGCCAACCGCTTCTGCAGTCAGCACCGGAGACCCGTTCCGATGCATGCTAGGAAGTTAGGTAACGCTAGCAAAGCGAGGGATTTGCGAAGTAAAAATAGCCTTTTCTCGCGAGACTTTCTTCTTTCCCTCGCCGCGAAACGCTACTGCCCTGCGAGATCCTAGCCTTCTTGCTTCCTTGCGTGTATCGGAACGAGTCTCTGACTTCCTTGATGAGTCACGCGAGACTTGCCGTACTTTCGATATCCCCCATTCTCAGTCTTTTGTCAATCTCGAACGATGTGGCGCTTTTTAAGCGGTGTCTCGGAGCCTCCAGCAAAAAAAATAAAGTCCTAAGAAGAAAAAAACCGGCTGAAGAAGGCACACCCAAGCTCCTTCAAGTTTTGGAACATTGAGGAGGAGGATGTCGATGATGAATAAATTATACAGCGCTTGTTTTAAAAAATGAAACAGTGTTGTTGTTGAAATTTATCTTATTAGCTGCAATAGTTATACAGTTTAAAAAAATGACCGTGCTTTCAATCAAAGGGTCTGGCAACCTGAGAAATATTTTGGCAACTTCAACTTCCCAGGTTAGGAGCCCGGCTGGCTCCTTAGCCTGGCTTGCTAAATCTCAGCCCTGTAACACTGTCATTTCTATACTAAGTTTATAGTTGCTTGGCAGTTTGTGTATGATCAAGGGACGGTCCACATAAATTTTTTTAATAGGGATCTATCCCTCCTCCCACTCCCATTACAGTGAGAAGTTAATATTGGACAACCAGTATTCTTCATCTGTTTTGTATTTATATAACTGGCAGATATTAGAGATTCAACTATAGTGGTGTGCATAAGTTTGGAACCACTTGCGACTTTTGCATTTTTTCAACATTATGAAGTTTTATTTTAATTTTTTCATGGACCTATTACATTTATTAGTGTACAACGTTATGAGGGACACAATTGGCAATAAGAATCACATTTCTAAGGTAATGTGCTTCCAATTTTATAAGTTTTATTGATACTGGAATATAATTACTTTAATTTGCTCAGATTTTGCGTTCAAAGCGGATCGAGATTATCCAATCAGCATGCAATAGTTCTGACCCATCAGAAGGCTGTTGTGGCAGCCAATAACATTACGGATGCCTAGCTATTGCAGCAGCTATATAAAAGCCCGGGATTTTGTGATTTCATACAATTTCTTCATTAACCATGACAAAGACGCGAAATCTGACGTTGGAGAAACGTATTAGGGTGTCAGCGATGAAGGAGGAAGGACTTTCTTGTCATCAGATCGCCAGAAAAGTCGGCTGCAGTCACAGCGCGGTTGTAAAGATTCTGCAGAAGAAGCGCCAGACTAGTTCAGTGGTGGACAAGCCTCGGTCCGGTCGTCCACGTGCTTCAACATTACGTGAAGACCGTGTACTTCGACGCATTTCGTTGACCAATCGCAGGTTGACCTCACCTCAGCTGCTGTGTGAGTGGTCAGCTGATTGCCAAATCAATGTAAGAACTTGTACAGTTCGTCGCCGGTGTTTGCCATTTGGTCTATGAGGCTGCAAGGCCCGCAACAAGCCATTGATTACTGATTTACAAAGGTGCAACCGAATTGAATGGGCACGGAAGCACTCAACCTGGACCTGTGCAATGTGGGAAACAGTGCTTTTTAGCGACAAAAGCACGTTCTGCCTGTTCAGAAACCAAGCCCGACTCTACGTGAGGAGATTTCCTGGAGAGGAGTTAAAACCCGAGTGTCCTAACCTCACAGTGAAGCATCCCCTCACATCCTCTCAAGGTCATGGTCTGGGGTTGCATGGCTGCCAGTGGCGTTGGACGTCTCCACATCGTCGATGGAATGGTCAATGGGGCCAAGTACAACACCATACTCGACAAATGCATGCTGCCATCAGCTCAGCAACTGTTTCCAGATCAGTTCATTTTCCAGGATGACAATGCGCCCTACCATCGGTCAAAAATGGTGATCAACTGGAAGCGGATGCACAACATCGAGTCAATGGAATGGCTTGCCCAGTCTCCTGATCTCAATCCCATTGAGAATTTGTGGCACAAGGTGGCACTGGAGATATCTAAGAGACACCCAACATCAAAGCGTGAGTTGATTGAGTCACTGATTGCAGCCTGGAACCAAGTTGTCACCCATGATCACCTCATCAAACTGGTGCAATCAATACCGACTCGATGCCGTCTCGTGATCAAGAGCAAGGGCTGGCCCACCAAATATTGAGCCATCACCAATACACAAAACGACTTTTTTTAAAGGCCATCTTTGCAAATACAAAGAAATATAAAGAATATATCACGATATTTTAAAGTATGCTAAATTAGTTGACATAATTAAACAGTGTTGCACATTATGTGATTTTTGCAGAAAATGATTAAAATGCAAACCTTAACAAAAAAAAAAAAAAATTATGTCCAAGGGTGCATAACAATGTTAATTTTATAGTCAAATATATCCCCTGTAACACTGCATGCAGATAAATATTGAGGGTCAAATAAAAAATTCAAATTAAAGGTCAGAATGTTGAAAAAATGCAAAAGTTGCAAGTGGTTCCAAACTTATGCACACCACTGTAATGTGTCACTAGTGGGATGGTAGATTTTATAAGAGATGATTTGCCAGAAATTAACTCACATGACCTCACGAAGGCAAAAAAAAAAAATTGTCTGTTTACGGTATCCCGACCGACCCTAATTTTTGTTGCCCGACCCTAAACTTTTTTGGGGGGATCATCTGGGGAAAAAAAATTTGAAAAAAGCAAAAAAAAATCGCACCCAAGGTAGAAACAGTTTTGAAAAAGGTTTTAAAAAAAAAAAACAGAAGCCAAACTACCGACCTTATTTTTTCCCCCCTATTTTACTGTAAACAGACAATTTTGGGGGCTAATGCTCAAATATTAATGATAACTATACAAACAGAAATAATAAAAGAGAGAAGAAGTAATAATTAAAAACAACGTTCGAACAGTAGGAATTTAACGAAGCCCCCCACCCCCAAATATCTCCCTGTTTCGACTATGGTGTCAGAAATTGACCCAGTTCTAGTCAAGCACTTCTGAAAGTGTCATCAGCCTCCTAGTGCAGTGTTTACTTGAAAGGAACGCCGCCACCTCCCTTTCAGATTCAGACTAAACAAAATCAAAGCTGCAGGACGCACAGGAGATCTATCTATCTATCTATCTATCTATCTATCTATCTATCTATCTATCTATCTATCTATCTATCTATCTATCTATCTATCTATCTATCTATCTATCTATCTATCTATCTATCTATCTATACATAATATATATATTTTTTCTTTTCCTTTTTTTTTTTAAATTTGTGTTTTTGCTTGCTGTTTTTTTGTTTCTGGAAATAGCAAAAGTTACAGCCACACAGTGAATCTTTAATTACTAAGTTATAGTTGTTCAGAGAGAGAGAGAGAGAGAGAGAGAGAGAGAGAGAGAGAGAGAGAGAGAGAGAGAGAGAGTTAAGTCATTGTTTAATGCAGGGGACCAGAGGATGCTGAGGCTTTAGTAATTAATTGAACAACCCCCTCCCTCAATCCCCTTCCCCATTTACAAAAACAAAATAGAATATAAACATTATAAAATATTAACAAAACATATATATAAAATTCCTACATTGCTAAATAAGAATACCATAGAAAGACCTAGTGACCATTTGGCAGAAAGCATCCATGTCCCCAAACGGACACAACAGACCCTATACACAGATAAGGAGTTTTAGGTGAGTATTCAAGGAAAAAGGTAGGTGGCTGGTCTAGTGAAGATGATAGCAGCTTGATAGAATAGATTAAGAGCGAGAAAGAAAAATCAAAATGACAGAAACAGTGGTAATTTAAAGAACTAAATTTCCACAAAGTGGGGATACTATTTATACAGAAAACCCAGGCATCCCAGCGGGGAAGAGAGAGAGAGAGAGAGAGAGAGAGAGAGAGAGAGAGAGAGAGAGAGAGAGAGAGAATGTAAAACATATAATTGTTCCATAGAATGAATTTTTCATGATGTTTACAAACACACACAAAACCTATTTATAGTCTACAGAGCACAAAATTTACTGGGCCTGCATCAGCAAACTAAAAATAAACAAAACCTTGTATAAACCAGGTTAATCACATCAAGAGGTGTTCCTCAAACGACTGATTGATTTCAGTACATGCTCAGAT
Source organism: Oncomelania hupensis (assembly GCA_036898135.1). Classification (NCBI taxonomy): domain Eukaryota; kingdom Metazoa; phylum Mollusca; class Gastropoda; order Littorinimorpha; family Pomatiopsidae; genus Oncomelania; species Oncomelania hupensis. The sequence continues at coordinate 36,489,731 of CM072514.1, read as the reverse complement.
GCTGCAACTTTAGATAACAGATTTCAGAAGAAGGCCAGAACTACAAATTATAAAGCATTCAGTGGAATTTTCCAACCTACTATCACAACCAACGTACAATAACAATAATAAAAGTCTGATCTATAGTCTACAGAACTCACTTTACACAGTACTGTGGGTATAAGAGATCAAATCTCAAATACCACTTATGGAAGACTAATAAATTGTTTACTTCAGAAGTTTTATCATCCAAGATCAAGTATAAGGGATAAAGTATAAGGGATAAAAATCCACCTTCTGAGGTAATATAAATTATCAAAGGATAAATAATTTCAGTGATACAGCAATGGTGTGCTAGAAGAAAAAGGTGCCCACTGATATTACCACTGACAGCATGCAGACAATCAATAACTCTTTATTGTACATGTATCTAGCCAATACTGGAAGCAGTGTGCATAGCTGAACATAAACCTCCAGTAGGAAACCAAAATAGCAAAACGTATGCTACATTCGCTGTATTGTGTTCCTACTCAAATGAAATCTAGTCTCAGCTGACACGCATAATTATATATAGTGGCTAAAACAATGAAGGAGGTAATAAGTCTAACAATAAAAAAAAACAACTGAACACACTAATTTAAAGACTTAAAAATTTTTTAAATTAAAAATATTTATTTAAAAAAAAACAGGAGAAAAATGTGCACAACACAGTATCAGCTAATCATAAAATGAAATACAGCATAGAAGTCAGAAAAATGGAATGGGTTTCTTTTCCAACAGAAAACAAAAGCCTTGCACAGTTGTAAAAATTATTAAAATGTTAATGAGTTGCGATGAGTCATCCATCCAAGCACTGAAGCTGCAAGGCTTGCAGCTTTTCATTGCTTCATTGTTAACAACCTCCCCCCCCCCCCCATACTTGCGCTCTTTGATCTCAGTCTGCACTCGCATTGTGAAGCCCAGATCAATAAGACAATTAAATCAGAACGAACTTCCCTGACAACATAGTGACAGACGATAAAAAGTGACAGCCAGAGCTGGAAATTTTCTAGGGCTATGCTGTAACTGTAAGCAGTAAAGAGACCGGTAAAGAGGAGTAAAATAAAAGAACCAAGAGCTAAAGAGAGGACACAAATGGAATGGTGGGGATGGTTGCGGTTTTGAAGTGTAGATGGAAAAAAAGATTAGTGCGCCATAGGGAACACAGTTTAAATACGTTTTTATAATTGTTTAACAAATATCATCTTGGTGAATTTGATCAACCTCTTAACGATAAGACACTGAACATTTATTGTTCAATGTGGTCAATGTTTCACATGAGCGATTTATTTTTAAACTGGAATTAAGATTTATATAATAATATATGTACACAACAATGGTTCCAAAATGGACTGCAGGCAAATATCTAAATTTTCTCACAAGCTAAAAAAAGAGGAAGTGGCGATAAAACTAAAAAGATAGGTAGAAAAGGACTATTGTAATGGGAAATGGGGGAGAAATGTTATGAATGTGGCTGCCTACACAAGGCCAAACGCTCATCATTCCCTCAAGGCCAGCGTTCCCTAGCCAAATCAATATTTCCACTCTTTCTCTCTCTTCTCCTCCCCATAAAACCTCATAAAACAGAGTTCTACCCCCTGCCTTATCCTGCAAGTGCCGCTTCTTCACTTTCCCCTTCTCTGATGTTCAGTGATAATAACAGGTAATGCTGTACATTGAACAAGGCTCAAAACTAAGGGGTGTAGTGTTCTAAACAAGGTGGTTATGTATTTTTCTGGTCAAGCAAACTCACATCCATATCACTATGTTCTGATATCACCCGACATCACATATTATATACAATTCACAGATTCAGTAATAGTCCCCCTCACCACCCCAACCCCCCCTCTCTCTCTCTCTCTCACTCTCTCTTGTATACAATCTGTCATATATATACCCACCCATCCACTCATTTCCTTTTCTGTCCATTCTTTCTAGAGTTGTACTTGTCTGTCTCCACCTATCACCTGTCCCTTTCTCTTTCAAGTGTTCCTCTCCGACAGAACAAACAACTCTTTCTGAGGATAACATACGAGGCTATGGTTAATGTCACTGGTACCGCAAGAACAAAAGACCCAAGCTGAATCTCGACCCTTTCATGTGTCGTCTTCATCATCGAGCACAGCACAATTAAAAAGAATTCTCTGTCTCCCCTCTCTCGCGCTCTGTGTTGGCGCTCGTTTTCATTCTCGAACCAATATTTCTCCATCATATATATCCAACAATCCAAAAAGCTAGAATTGTTCGTTCAAATTATTTGAAGACAACTAATTTTCAAACGTTCGTTAGTAAAAATTACCTTGAAGATAACAGTAACAACAATTTTTAATTTAAGAATAAACTGAAAATTAATTAGTGCCAAAAAAGGATGATTCCAAAAAACTAAATCAAACCTAACAAAGTATGTAAAACCATTCTTCTCTATACACATGGAACTTTCTTCAGTTTTATACTTTATTCCTATAGGGAGCCCGAGTGACAGTGCGACATGAATTCAAGACTCAAATGGTTGGCGGTGGTAATTGTGTCTTCCAACAGCGCTAACAACGACAGGCAGTTCTGAGTCATTTAGAGACTTGCGTGCGTAGCAAAAGCATCACCCAAAAGATTCAAATTGATATTATATGCTTCCCCATGAATATCACATATGGTACCTGAAACCCCAACTTTATACGAATACGATCACTTTATTATCTCAATCAAAGAGAAATTCACACGTGGTGCCAGATATAAATGTTACAAGACGATAAAGGACAGTATAACAACAATAAACAGTAAAACAGGATAAAAGTATATGAAGAAACATTATTGAATTAACCATTTAAAACTGTAATCATAAGAAGTTACATGGGGAAAACAAATACCTATCACATGATTTACGTTCAGTGTCATAATCATGATAGAAGGTATTGCAACATAACAATCACTGTTGGCAAGCAATAATCGCATCAATATACAACAACGTAAGACTTTTAGATAAATATCATGTTCATAAAAGAATATAAAAATCGCTAAGCACATAGAGCTACACTAAACGGAAATGTAAGATCGCAGGGGTACATACTCACTTTAATATTATTAATGATACTTCGAGTGATTCCTAACACACGCCTCAGAACTGATGGAGCCTGAGGATCTAGTCTACAGAGATTAGTGTTAGAGTTGTCACCAAAGCAATAAATGCATAGTTGGCCGTCTCAGCGCTGCAGATATGTGGACATGACAGAAACAGGAAACGGGGTGTGCATGAGACAGCGACAGCTGAGAATGTTGGGGAAAACGGGAGAATAAGGTTTAGGTGGATAAACTTTGTAGTTTGACTCCTTGTGGTCATATAGAGTTATCCAAAAAAAGGATGGAATAACCACTGCGGTAAGCCTGGAAGAATGGAAATGACAGAATCATGAACAATGCACAGAATCATGAAAAACACTCACTAGAATTTAATTAACTTATTATAATTAAGTGTTCACTTTCCGTCGGCCAAAAAGAGGGAAAGATCGCATCGGATTAAAAACAGTGGGATTAAAGCCAAGTCTTTTAAATATGAACGAAACATTTAAAACACATGAGTAATAATAGCGGCAGGAACTGGAAAGCTGGCATGTAGGTATGGGTTTGGGGTTGGATGGGGTAGCAGCTAGTAAGAGTATAGTGAAGGAGGTGGGGTGGAGAGGGGAGTGAGAAGGACGTCTCATTTTCGGGAAGAGGGGAGGGGAGGGTAGGGGGGATCAAATTTCTCCTTCACCGCCGGTTTCTCGCCGACCAAATACATGCAGACCTGACCGCTCGTGAAGACTCCAACGAACTTTCCACACTCTCCGTGTGCTGCTGGATCAATAAAGAGATGCAGTTTTCCAACACAGGGGAAAGAAGACCCTGCCCCTGACCCCAGGTGTTGGGGGAGGGCAGCAAAGATACTAGAAACTATCTTTGAGGGCAGCCAGCAGCCTCCGAGCCATAAACCAAAGAGTCATGACTTTATTTTACTTAGTATATTAATAGAGAAAGGTCAGCGCTCTTCTAGGTACTGTTGTTGTAAAAGGCCTTCGGCTATCAATATAAAATTCATAAATTGTGCAGAAACTTTTATTTATGGGTTTGATTTACATCGTAAATAGGTACCAAATAGATGTCACTTTTTCTTATAACGTGCAAAAAATATAACTTTATTAAGAATTTGAAAGAATAGGAAACTGAGTACAAAACCTCATTTACTTTGTTACAAGCAATATGTATTACATCCAAAAGGCTGCATGCTATCCATAATCTCCGGGGAAATTCATAAGTTGGGTGCATGTTATTCTATAACAAAGCAGTAGCAGTAGTATGCTTTTTTGAGGCATTTGTTGTACAGTATTTGTGTGCTGTCTTAAGTTTCGGGTGAAAGCAAGTGCTGCTACGAGACTTCAATAGGCACTCTATTATTTTCCTGTCAGCAGTCTCATACAGTCATAGGTAAGACTGTGTCTTTGCTATAGAGCTACAAGCACCCAACTTGTGTAATTTCCCTGTGCAATAATCCTGTATTTCGCATAAAAGACAGCGTGCTATTCACAGTGTATATGTTCTGTCATTTAATGATATAATTATGACGGCTACTACACTGACTCAGTGATTGTTAATGCTAAAACGTTCTTTAGCCTAAACATTGCATGCATTAGGCTTAGCTGAGACTAATAATATAGGCTTATGGACTCATAATATTTGTTCAACGCTTGGATCAACTTCAAAGACAGATTGGATACTGGTTGACAGATTTGTAGACACAATATTCATTAATCATAATGCATTTAAATAAGATCTTTTATATTTTTTCAGGGAAGGGATGTAACAGGGACACTGCATGGCAAAGACATGGACCTGCTAGGAAATCTGTAGAACAGTGTCAAAAATGTATGGTGAAGTCCTCATTCTATTATTACTATTCATTACTATCTACTGGCAAAAATCCAAATGGCACCCAAACAAATGACTAATGCCATGCACTAGTATTAATGCAAATGGTAGCAAAGCACAACACAAAAATAAGTAATCGACTGATTGACTATTGTTGTTGATGTGCTCCCTTTCAATTCTGAATTTAAACATTTTTTTCCTTAACTAAATACAAGTTAAATTATTTGCTCCAGCAAATCATAACACAGACACTGAAAAAGAACCCATTTCTAAAACTATTCTGGATTGTCATGTTATTAATATTAGTATTATTACATAAAACTAATTTGTTTTAAATGGATAGAAGATCAATGCCAGGAAATAGAGAACAGTCTGAACAAGAACAACCGGAAGAAGGCCTACTAGACTGTCAAGCAGCTGACGTTAAACAGCCCAAGGTCTCCACGATCCAAAGCAAGTCCAGGGCCGGACCTAAGTTTTTCAGGGGTAGGGGCCCAAATTTATTTTAGGGTAGTAGTGAAGGCGCGAAGCGCCGAGCCGTCGGCGCGAAGCGCCTAGTTTGCTAGGGGGGTCCGGGGGCATGCTCCCCCTGAAAATTTTTTGAAAAGGGAGAAAAAATGGTGCAATCTGGTGCAATCTGAGCATGTAAATTGCAAAATTTTGGTGCTATAGTAAAAAAAGGGTAGGGGCCCGGGCCCCTCGGGCAGTTCCGGCCCTGCAAGTCTGACATAAGAACAAGAAGTCTTGGATAGATGGACAAAGTACTGCTCTGACCTTTACAACCACACACCACAACGGAGACCCATCAGTTTTAGCATGTCCCCACAACAGAGAAGAGGAAGAAATCCTCCCAATTCTCCGAGAAGTAAGCAGTGCAATCCTTGAAGAAAGGGAAGTCAGCGGCAGTGGACAACATAGCCCCGAAATTGCTTCAATCAGGAGGAAAAGCGATGATTAACGCCCTCACCATTATCTGTAACAAGATCTGGCAGAGTGGGGAGTGGCCTACACCATGGACCCAGTCGCTTGTCATCACTCTTAAAAAAAAGGGTAACCTTCAGTAGTGTAAAAATTATTTCACCATCAGCCTCATCAGTCATCCCAGAAAAGCCCTACAGAAAATAATATTCAACAGATTGAAACCCCAAGCTGAACAATTCATAGCTGAATAACAAGCAGGGTTCATGGCAGGACAAAGTACCACCGAACAGATTTTCAGCCTCAGAATAATCTGGGAGAAATACCTACAGAACCAACAACATCTATCATGTGTTTGTAGACTTCAAACAAGCTTTGACCGAGTCTGGCATGCAGCTATGTGGGCAACCATGAGAGTGTACACCATCAACATTATTGAAGTCATCAAAAGCCTGTATGACAAGTCCATCCAGAGCAGTCCTCCACAAGAGGGCCATTATGCAAAGCACGGTGCAATGAGGCAGAAGAAGAGGGAGACAGAAAAAGAGGTGGGAGAACAACATTCGAGAATGGACTGGATTGACACTGACGTGAAGCCATGAGGGTTGCTGAGGACACAAGCTGGTTAAACGATGAATCTGTGGTGCCCCAACGATCTTCGAGTTACAACATAGTATAGGATAGGAGAGAAAACAACCAAATAAAACAACAAAGGATTTAGCACACACAAACGAGCTTGTGATTGTAAAGTTTGTTAGGGCCAAATTGAATCCCTGGGACAATGAACAGCTTATGTTGTGCATGCATGGCTGCAACTAACAACAACACAGAATACAAAATTTATTCAGCCAAATGATAACATACATTGCTTATATGGAAATTGCTCCGATGTTGGTAGACAGTCACACACACACATGTATACACACTCCCCCTTTAAAACTTCAATTAAGATCTAGCATACACAGTTGCAACATTAAGCGCATAATGGACATTTCAAGTTTTTAAAAAATGGACATGTGTATGTGTGTTATCCCTCAAAGGTCATTGGGGCACCACAGATGATCGTTTAACTACGTACTCCACCTTTCTTTGTTCTCAGCAACCCTCATGGCTTCGTTCAGTGTCAAACCAGTCCATTCTCGAATGTTGTCCTCCCACCTCTTTTTCTATTTCCATCTTCTTCTGCCTTGCACCGTGCCTTGAACTAGTATGTTTTTTGCAAGGCCTGATGCTCTGGTGACGTAACCATACAATACCATCGGAGTTTCCGTTTCTTCACCACTGTGAGCATGTCATCAGGTTGTCCAATGGCTTGTGTTATTGTCTGTCGGATTTCGTTGTTCGTGATGTGCTGGGTATAGAAAATGCCCAAAAGTCTTCTGTAGCACCTCATTTCCATGCTTTGTATTCTTTGTTGTAGATCTACTGTGAGGGTCCATGTTTGACAAGTGTATAGGAAGATGGAGATGACAAGGGAGCGCAGCAGTCTTACCTTAGAATGTAGACCGATGGTCCTGTTTATCCAAATGGACTTCAACCTTGTCAGAACAGCAGTTGTTTGTGCGATCCTGGAGAGGACTTCCTGTCGGAACCCATTGTCTTCTTTTCTTTCTTTAGTAAATTAACGTCCCCGGACACAGAGCGTATAGGGGACAATTGCCCATTGTCTGATACAATGGCTCCTAAATATCTGAAGCTATGCACTGTGTTGAGAGATTGGCCTTGGACTTTGATGTCCATGTTGATGTCTTTGGTGGTGTTGGTCATGATTTTGGTCTTCTCTGCACTTATTTCCATTCCACAGGCTCTGGAGGTGGTTTCAGGCCTCTGTACGTTCAAGTTCTTGTTCCTCTCCAGCCAATCCATCAATGTCATCCGCAAAACGGAATTGGAGATTGCTCGACCTCCTATGCTGACTGTGCCTTCGTGATCTGCAAGGGCATCTGACATGATGCACTCTAGGAAGATGTTAAAGAGTGTTGGAGAGAGTAGGCATTCTTGACGCACACTGATTGTTGTTCTAAACCAGTTCCCGATGTTCTAAACCAGTTCCCGATGGCGCTGTTGTGGAGGACTGCACTGGTAGCCTTGGCATACAAGCTTATGATGACTCCAATAATTTAGGGCTATATATCACATACAACTTTTTATCACAAAATCTAATTCACACAAAAAGGTAAGCTGATGCATAAAAAAAAAAAACACTGTTATATTAAAATATACCATGGAGAAAATAAGAAATATGCATGAAAAATGATGAATATATTGCCCCTAAAAACATTCTCTCTCTCTCTCTCTCTCTCTCTCTCTCTCTCTCTCTCTCTCTCTCTCTCTCTCTCTCTCTCTCTCTCTCTCTCTCTCTCTCTCTCTCTCTCTCTCTCTCTCTCTCTCTCTCTCTCTCTCTCTCTCTCTCTCTCTCTCTCTCTCTCTCTCTCTCTCTCTCTCTCTCTCTCTCTCTCTCTCTCTCTCTCTCTCTCTCTCTCTCTCTCTCTCTCTCTCTCTCTCTCTCTCACCCACACAAATACATAAGCACATATCATGATAATATACTCAAGCCCATACATGCGCACACTCAAGTATACTAACACCTAACACTTTTAGGCCTGGGTCTAAATCAAAACATTATAAACATAAATTCAACACAAAAATTATAGTGGAGTTATTAGGGGAAAAAATGCACATGATTAAAAGAAACAAAGGATGATAAATACCAAGTCATAAGAGTAATGCCGCCAGCAGGCAGGCACACACACAAAATCTGCCACCAAACCAAATTTCCACTAGAAAATTAAACTCTGTAAAAAATAAATAGCATACAACAATTTGGCAGGCATAAAACAAGCACATAAATAATTGTATAAAATTTACACACTCGCACATTCATACGCACCCACGCTAAATCACAATTTTACACACCCACCACATTTGCTCACTTGCTTTGTCTGCATAAAACACCACCACCATGGCACCAAAAACAATAATATTGTTGACCTCTTTAAGTCTCACTCATATGATTTATGTCTTTTGTAGGTTGTGTATACATTTAACTCTGGCAAGTGATCTACAACATTCCAAGATCATTTGATTCTTATTCTTAAGTCGCAAGGACAGCTAATTTGTGAATTTTACTACTTTTACTAGTAATACTAATAATAATAATGTTCGTCATTTGTAAGGCGCCTTTCCTAAGGATCAAGGCGCTGGCCGATACAGGATCTAACTCAAACCGCCCGAGACGCCCACCCGCAGCCTTTGGGCGCATGGTCTGACGCCCGGACAACTGAGCACAATCCTGGGCAGCCAGGGATGAGGAAGAAGGACCAAGTGCATGCTGGGTGTGTTCTTGTTACCGGCACTCACCCGTCTAGGACATGAGCGTCAGGATCTTTAATGTCCGTTATGATAGAATACATGTATGCGACACACAGACTAGACCTCGGTTTATACTCTCATCCGAAGGAGTAGGAAAACAGGAGTAAAGTGTCTTTCCCAGGGACACAACACAATGGCCCGGCCAGGGCTCGAACCCGGGACCTTCAGATCCGCAAGCCGAAGCACTACCATTAGACCACAGTGCCTCCCAGTGTAACCATGACTGATGCAGTTCGGAAAGGCACAGTGGGGATGACAGAACTTCAGAAGGCATGGAATGATGAGGGACTGGAAAACTGACAAAGCTCATGCATCATTACATGCAATAATGGGATGACCAACCAACCAAATTCTAAAAAAGATTAGTGACCAGGTAAAGCACCACTGGCTGGCTACTTTGGGCTTTAAAATGGAGAGTAGTAATTGTTGTGATATCATTATGGTTGAGAAAGATATACTCTAATATTCAGCAGTAATTGTAATACAAATGAGACAGCAGTATTATCAACTAGTAATACAGAGGAAGATCTGAGTATGCTGATAGTACATACTAATAGCACAGGAGGATGCACCAGCAATCAATGCAAAGCCTAATAAAAGAATAAAATATTGGATTTTTCAGGAATAATAAAACAGCACTCATTTCAAGATCATATTCATAGAGGGCATCATTGCAAAAGTCTTCACAATTAATTTCTTTATAAATTATACTGTTACCCTTGAAGTCTAGGATAATTTTATGTTTGTTATAAAGCTATCAATTATCATATTATCAATTTTAAATGTATCTTAATTTCATTGTACATTTTTTCCAAAAGCAGTGCAAGAACAAGTAGGAACTGTTAAGCTTCAAAGTAATGAATAGAACATTAATCAGTGCAAACATTAATGTAGAGTAAAAGAAAATAAATAAATAAATTTACTAATAATTCACTTTCAAATTCCATTATTTATTTATTTTTTATTTTTTTTTTTTTGGGGGGGGGGGTTCTAATTCTACTAGTTCTAGTATTAATTAATAATAAGAGTCCAACTTTTTGCAAGTTAAACTTACATGTTAAATAACAATTATTTGCAAAAACACATAAATAAAATTTAAACCCACACACACACATCATCAAAAACAGCATCAACCAATAATGATATAAATGATGTTGATGATGACTCTTATTTGAAGTTATTCACTGAGCTAATGGCCATTATTCTGCTTCCTGGACCAGCCCTGCCATCCTAATACAGGAAAGGTGAAATCCAATGGTCTGACTCACTGCCTTCACCATAGCCCTGATATAACCGATTCCCTATTAATGTCTTGAGTTGAGAGTCAGTAGTTGTCTGGAGTAAACATGTCTTCAGGAGATAGAACCAGTAGTTTTATTTCACCAATCTATGCTATTAACATTGGGTACATAGTCTTCCTTACTTGTAATCTAAAAGTAATTCAATGAAATCCCCCTCACCCCTTTCATCCAGACTAAGCATAACATCAAAGAATTCTAGGCACGCCAAAATTATTATTTATATATATATATATTCATAATTAACCAAAACAACTTCACAAACCTATAAAAAAAATTCTTAACACAAAATAACTTAAGTCAACAGTTTGGTAGATAAAAACACACACACACACACAAACCATTACAGCTTGTACACTACAATACAAAAAAATGTGCTCACAGTCACAGAGACTTGTTATGTTACTCGATGGAAACACTTCCAGTCTAAACTTGTAGTATACTTAACAATGATTAGTTTTCTTCTTCCTGGAGTCAAAATTGAGCAAAAGAAAGGGATGGGTGGAGCATACTCAGGAGAAAATCTGACTAATAACTCCAGGTCTGATGAGAGTAATGAGAGAGATTGGATCCAATTTCCCTGGTGACTATCCCTAAAGCTAGAAGTTCAGGGGGAACACACTAAAGAAAAGTGGCCGCATGGCACAGCAGACAGCTATGTGACTGTGACGCTGGGAAATGCTGTGTGACAATGTTCCCCTCTAGCTCTTCTCTCACTCAAGAGTAGTCAAAGTCTACACTTTAACATGCTCTCTAACTCCCTCTCTCTCAATTGATTTTTTTTTTATTTCACTATGATTGAACACAGTTACTTCCAACACAAACTTTGGAAACTTAATCTGAGTAAATTACATGATTATATCCGTCACTCTCTCAACAATGCGGATGCAACATACTTTACTTATTTCCAAACCAAACTACCGCCAGTACCGGAATAAATTATAAAATATCTCTCTCTCTCTCTCCACCCCCAAATATAAAATATCTCTGTCCCTCTTTCTCCCTGCACACACTTTATTTATACATCTTGTGGCTGTCAGTATGTACCACTATGTATGAATGTTATACACATGTTTAAGTTTTTGTTCATTTTCCTTAAATATAATAATGAAATTTTATTTGTTGTTGTTTTTTTAATAATAACATTATTAATAATAATAATTTATTTTATTTTTAATTTATTATTTTAATGTTTATAACTTGCAATACAAAATATGAAGTCTGAGAAAACAAGAAGGGCAAAGCCCATATGACGAATATGCACCTTATGGAACTTGTAATATTTAACATGAAAAAGGATGACCATAAAAAATAAAATGAAACCCTGGCATTAAAATGCAAAGTAATATCGACTTTCATCTTACAATACTCTTGATCTTGAGTTGACCTTGACCTCCAGCTCCAAATACACTCATGAGGACAATCAAATAAACTACAGAAAAATGTGTATATTATTATGTAAAAAAAAAGAAAAGAAAAAACTGTGGCCATGGGCTTACCTTTTCTATGACCTTGATCTTATGATGACCATGATCATGTGACCTCTGATGCTCCCGAGTGCATGGTCAAACAACCCAATGTTGTTGCATATTATTAGTCTCTAATACAACAAGTTTGGATATATCATAGTTTATGCTCAAGGTCACTTAAAAAAGTACAAATACAAACCAACTTTGGACAGCTTGGAGTGAGGTTGACCAAATTTGCGAAGTATATATCTCATTCATATAGATCATGCATCAAAGAATCAATAATAATAACCTAGGAAAAAAAGTTAAATTTTGTGAAAATTTGTTATTTTTTTTATAAACATTAATTTTGATGACCCTGTGACTCGACTTAAACTTAACCTTGAAGTGAAGTCACTAATTCAGTGAGTGTCAAGGGTATACACCATCTTACCAAGTTTGTTTGTGATAGTTGAAATAGCTTCCTAGTATTTAGCAACTTTAAAGTTTTGCACAGACGGACGACATATAGTGGACGGCGGATAGACAAACTGAGAGACACATTTTTTAAAGTCATTTTTGGCCTATTTTGAGCTCGCGCAGATCTGCATAAATCTGAAAACTTTCTGTCTTAGTAGGGGGAGGAGGGATGGGGGAGTACATAGACTCACACTCACTGCTATACATGCGAGTCAACAATTCCTTCCTTATGACCGTAGAGCCTTCTTTAGTTCTTAGTTCTTATGTTTACAAAATAATTTATATCCTAGAGCCTTCTTATGTTTACAAAATAATTTATATCAGATTAAAACAGCAGCCTGTGAATAGGTAAACAATTCAGATTCAAAGGAAATTTTCACTGCCTAATTTATTATTAAGTACCATTAACTATGCACTGTGGTGTAGCTGTAAACCATGTGCACTCCTTCATTTTACTTCAGTTCTTTATTAATATTTAAATCATTTCCTGCTGCTGCACCCACACCCACAGCTTAGCAACCAAGCCAACCATTCATAAGTAGCAGTAAAACAAAAGAAAAAGATATAACATTGAGGCAGTAGCATGCATTTATGTTGTTTAATATTTTAAATTATTTTTCAATTGACCAACCTTAGTTCAAGTTTACAGCACAAGTCATTTGCAGGGTGGAAAAAACCCAAATCAACTCAATTTGTTAGTAGTTAGCAAGTTAATCAACAGATTATAAATGTATCACATGCTGATACTCACCCAGATGTATTGATATTATTATGGATAATCCAAGAATCAGCTGTAAAACTTGAGACATTTTTCCGTATGATGGCTGCTACAACCATCAAAGGGTATCATAATAATGACTTGTTCCCTGAAAAAGAAATGCTTTATTTTAACTGTGAGTCAGTGTAATAGAACTGTAAAATTGTAAAAGGCAAGTTTGAGCACAAATTTAAAAATGCTTAACTTGCAACATACAAAAGTTGAGTATAATTTTATTTTTTTATCTCATACCACTTTACCAGAGACACTAAACAAATCACAAATAAAAACTTATCCTTAGATTTATTTTTAACAGTATTGTTTCCCTCTTACACATCTTAAAAGTGTTGACCACTTATATGTGACTTAATGACATGCATACATATATATGTATTCCCATGGTCATGTAATTGATACAATTTTACAAAATGTCACTAAAGAGCCAATTCCACAACAAATATTTTTAAAAGTAAAAAAATCAATAAATTAAAAAAAGAAAACAACTCCACAGTTTTGTTTTGTTTTACTACTTTTAGAGTTCAAACTCAAAGTGTGTTTACCATGTCAATAGTATGACTATTAATATTATTAATAACAATGAGGACGATGTTTTCAAAAAATTATATTAATACTTAATAACTTAGACTTAACACATTGTATGACATTTTGCTAGGTAATAGGTGGTCCTGTCTTCAAGTGTCATGGACTGGTGATGGACTGTTGAAAAGACAATGATAAAAAAAAAATCAATCTAGTACAAAGGGGTCGCAAATAATTTTAACATCAAAATACAGGACACACAGTGACACACACAGCACAATACATTCTCGATTCTGTATTAAAGTTTAATATGCTTTAATATGCAAAGGCCTCAGCATCAAAGTTTTTAATAATAATAATAATAATTATAATAATAATAATTATAAAATAAACAAAAACAATAGCTCCAGAGCTTACAGCTCAGGAACTGAACAGTCACAGGCCTCGGTGCCAATAGGTCTTGTCAAAATTCAACCAGCCTTCAATAACAGCAGTTTTATTTTAGTATTTTACAATTTTAAAACGGTACTTCGTAGGCCTCAGTGCCAGTAGCCTGAATAGGTCTTATCAAAATTCAACCAGCCTTCAATAACAGCCGTTTTATTTATTTTAGTATTTTACAGTACTTACTGCAATCCCTGAATAATAATAGTAATATCCAGGATAAAGTTGGGGTTTGAAAAAAACTGTTTTAACCATTTTAACTCCAATCAATCATCCAAAGCAGAAATCTGTAGAGAACTCCAGAAGCACACCACCTGCTTCAAAAATTTACACTCACAGACTACATTTTACATTAAGGAGAATATTGCACAAGCTGTCTTAAAGATCTATGTATTAGGAATCAAGCTATCTATGATCTTCCTAAAATTAAATTAATTAACTTATTAAGTTTTGTATTTATATGCCTGTGTGAGTGAGCGTGATGAGGATCCATCAACTCAGATTATTATCTGTAATTTAGTAGACCCAGAAAGATTTTTTTAAAATGCAAAATCTATCCACTAAGAACTATCTAAACTATCGAAACAAGCTGAATTAATTTCACAAAATCTTTTCTAATGTACAGTATTTTATTCAAATGAAATTAATATCGAGCCAAATACAGCACTCACCGTTTCACGTGAAGCTGATCACCAACAATCACACTCGCAGAAGCACCTTACCAGTGGCATCACATCACAGAAAATGTCAGTGATGAATTCCAGGAAGAAGAAAGCGTTTCTACTTATTTTCACATATCCACTGTTCACATATTTAGTCCTTGGTTCAAATTCAATCAAACAAATATGGAACACAGATCAGGGAAATGAGAAATAAGGACGAAAACATATCAAAATGTTATGTCTCCTCAGACAGTCTCCGCCATTTTCTTCACAATAATTACTTCCGGTCATGTGACCATGGTGCTCTCTTGGAGTAACTTTCGATTTCAGCGATCGGATTAATTTAATTACTTCTCATAACTTTTATGTCGGTGAAAGACAGATATGTATATTAACGCGTGATGTATAGTTCAAAGTCTGACGTCAACGCCAGTACATGCTCCTGTTTAGCTGATGATGGTGGTAATTTCCATTTCCCGAATACAATCACCGGCGCGCATAGGCCTACCCATTAACTGTGGTCACTTTAGGCTCGTCGAGATCCATCTTGATTTAGAGTAGCGTCCCTTAGTGTAGGGATCGGCTCAATACGAGTCTACAAACATACGCTACAAAATTGTTGCCAGCAGCGAAATTAAGATATTTCCAAAAACTTATAAGTGTTGACGGAGTTTATCCCTATGATGTTCCTAAGAATTCATGGTCTTCAGCACCAGAGAGTTTAGGTATTGATCAGCAGCTGGTGGCAAATGACACAAAAACAGAATCAAAACAAGACTTGTTTTGTGTGTGTTGGAAGGGTGAATTTGGTAGAATGGTTGCTTGTGACAAAAAAGATTGTCAGATTGAATGGTTTCATTTTGGCTGTGTGGGCCTGAAAAGAAAGCCTAAAGGTCTTTGGATCTGTCCTCAATGTGCTGCTAAAGATTCAAAATAAATAACAGCTAAACTGGTTTGACATTTATTGTATTATGACAATTAACAGCTAGTGTTTATGCATTGATTAGGCCTAGGTAATTATTATTATTATTAGCTGAATAAATAATTATTTTAATTAATACTGCCTGTTGTACAATGTTCATGTGTTCAGCTGTATGTGTCAATAACTAAGGTGTACTTAGTAAAGGATAAAAAAAATCTTGAGAGAGAGAGAGAGAGAGAGAGAGAGAGAGAGAGAGAGAGAGAGAGAGAGAGACTGACAGAGATTGGTATTTGAACTAATCATTCAAGCATGTATTTAATGTACAAATAAAATTTGTTAAAGTGTTATTTAATAACAATAAACAACTGGGTTTTGTCATAAGAAATTTTTGCATTTAGTGTAGCTTGTAAGCATGATTTCATACACAAGCCTGCCAGTAACGATGGCCCAAGTCAAAGTGAAGAGTTTTACCAAGCAACTCTGTTCTGCATTTAGTGCTTCACAACATTATTATATTAAACAAAATTTACCCATCTGTATGTAGCACTATCCATAAATGGGGCTATTTAAATAAGGTAGTATGATCTATCAGTATGATACTGGTATACACTGCATGAGATTAGAAATTCATAATAATAATATTTATAATATCGCACTTTTTTTAGATAATAATCTACTCAAAGCCTATACTCATTCATTCACACAAACAAGTTACTTTCTTTCTGAGGTTAATTAATCGATTGCATCTGAAATAGTAATAATTACACAACTTTACAATTATGTGTGTTATATATATCAATTTCTAAAATTGGCTTAATCATTTTGATTTTTTTTTCATCTGAACTTGAATCTGAACCAGAAAACTTGATAATCAATATACAGATCGTAAGAGCATCCCATACAGAACACCTTATTAGTGAGACATTAATGCATATAATACTGTTCAATGTATAAAAAAAATTGTCATCTTTGATTACTGTTGCACATTACATCAACATTGGCTTGCAACTTGCAAGGACAGGCAACATATTAGCATAAATGTTATGAGAATTTTGAACCACAGGATATATATTTTAAGTATCTTTTTATGGACTACTGCTAATGCTATTTCAAAACAAGTTTGCTTCAAACGTGCACCATTAGTATATCACACCCTTTAAAAGTTTTATTCAGAAACAACTCTACTAGTACTATATATTAATTAAATGTAACTTATATTGTCAATGTCATTCAATATTAAAATGTCACTGCCTCTTTTAGTCTATTATTTACATTTCAATACCCCCAATAACTAACATATAAATCAGGACTAATACTCTAGATTTTCAGATTTTCTTCTAACAATCTTTAATGTTCACTGCTGATGGGCATGGCACTAAAGTATATGAAACTTTGAAGTTATTCATTATTAAAATACATAAAATACAAATAACTCTTCCTGTTGGTAATATGTATAAATTTTTATCTGGAAACATTTACAGCCTTGGACCATGAGTGTCCCATTTTCAATTTTGTATCCAGTTTGGGCTGTTAACATCTCCAACGTAGGCTTTGTGACCTGTACATAAATTGAAAGCAATTAATTTTCCTGGTTAGACCCTATTCCTGTGTTGTCTAAGTAGTAATTTGCTACTTGAGATCTGACAACAACCCATTTGAAATTTTTTTTAGCAATTGAAACATTTTTTCCTTGCTTAAGTTTTGACTTTTTAAATTTTTGTTAACGATTATCTTCACTGTGTTGTTGATGCTTTTTAAAATACACTATAATATACAATAACTAGACCAAATGCTGTAGTGTATAAGTTACAATGCTGAACAACTACAATTACAAGCTTAAGCTTGTGAAAATCCCCCTCCACTTTATTACAACAAATGCTAGAAAAATAGGGAAATTGACTGGAACAGTGGAAGATAAATGATGGTACTTTGATAGGTTACTTTGAATCATTTATAACTGTCAGCTAACAAATAGATTGATTCTAATATATTATTAAGCTCAGAATACCCTCGTTTTTTTCTAATGTAGGCCTAAATGTTGCTAACTTCTCGTACGGTTTAGAACAGTACCTAAGTAATACTACTAAGCTAGTGTTTACTTTTCGCATTATTTAAATTAACGTCCCCGAACACAGAGCGTATAGGGGACAACGTGTTTACTTACTACTACCAAAGATATTTATAACTATCTTTGCTACTACTTAGTACATGTGTAGGCTACAGTAATAAATAATAATAATATGCCTACTTTGTATGCTTCTTTCAAAAGCGAATTTACATGAAATATATATATTATATATGCTAAAAAATATATATTTACCGTTTACAAAGTGATCTGAGCACACATTTTCTCGTTTTGGATTCGAACGTGATATTTTTTAGATGACGACGAAAGGAATGGATCGCACAACTTCATCATGAAGTTGTGCGATCTATTCCTTTCGTCGTCGTATCGTTAATTCTTTCATATAATCCCCCTTTTTATTAACAACTGTGGGTATGGCATAATATTTTCGATCAGTCTCACGGTCCGACCTATTGTAACACAACAGTTTTGAACCATTATAAAATAATACTAGACTGGCAACAAACTGGTGAAATCCAACGCACGTTGTTTTCGGCTTCGACACAATCCCTACAGTAGGAAAAGATAACTCTTCCTCAGACCGTGTTACGTCATGTCGACGAGCCTAATAGACCATGCTCGAAAATATGAGGGTAAACAACTGTTTATTAGTGCGCGATATGGGCCCCGCGATATATTGCGTTCTTTTTATTTATATCCATGTTTGGCGCAGAGATCATCTCCTGGGAATAGTTTCAGTACTTTACGGGAGTTAGTCTTGTCATGGCCCAGAATGGCCCCACTTCTGTTCCAAATCAACTCCCAGGAGTTAATAGGGGGAGTGAAGATTACATAAGGACGATCAAGGTCATGAACTGAACTGACTCTCTATGTGTGCCAGAACAGCCCCCAGGCATTGGACAATTTTGTACCAGAAAAACTACAAGGAGTGAACTGGACCAGTGCCAAAAAAGCCCCCTTTTTAATGGATAGTAAATCTGTCAAATCCCAGATGCACTCTACGGAAGTTATTCTGGGACAATTGTAATTGTACCCAAACAACTCCTGGGGAGTCACACTGGAACAGGTGGGGGTCAGATTGGATCAGGTCCAGACTTTCCCTCCTCTCCCCCCCCCCCCATTCTCTTCCTCCATGTGCTTAGCAATGATTATAGCTTATAGGCTAGCAAGAGGAGAGTCAATACAGGACATGTCCAGAACAGCCCCTAAACAAACATATTTATAAGACACTAACTGGGAGTTAAACTGGAACAGGTCCAGAACAGCCACTACAAAAATAAACTTTTAACCAATACAGCCCTTGCTTGATCCGGACCTGATAATTACAAATACCATTGGATAATTACAATATCAACGACATATTTACAATTAACACGTACACATGTTAATTATGACGTGAAAATTACAATTTTCGGTGTTGGCGCATTTCCAAACGGACACCATTTTAATTTAATTTCTTTAATTGCTTTAGTGTTGGAAAAAAAAATCCAATCATGCTGACCATTGCCATTGAGGATTTTCCTCCCTTTTTTTTCTCCAACAGTTAGGTTTTGAATCATCAGCCATCAAAATGGTGTAATATTGTTTATCTCCTTTAGGGACTGACAGTAAAGATTTACACAACAAAGTGTCTGCAAGTGTGACATTATTTTCAATCAAGATATTATTGATGTGGGGTTTAGATTGTGAATGTCTGTATTTGATTGGAATTTAAGGTTGCTGCTGTGCTATTAGAAATGAATGTGTCTCTGCTGTTTGTGTATATAAAATGGATATATTGCATGCTTCTTGCGGACGACGAGCCAAAGACAAATTTCTGTATGTGATGAACATCAGACAATAAAGTTATAATGTATTGTATTGTATTGTATTACATTTTCTCGCAAACGTCCTAATTGCATGTAAACAACAATGATAAGTCAAGAAATGTTCTGCGACGTTATATTTTATACTGAATTCATTGTATGACAAGAAAGAACCATCAGAATGAAGGTCTTTAATTTGAAATATACGCTCGGAAATCCACCCTTTGTAGCATACACTTTTATTACCAAATTTTATGTTAGAGTTACCAAAAAAATCGGTTCTGCTAAGAACTCTTGAGATGTTTTTACACTGATACGGTTACCAAACACAGCGCAAGCATCAAAAACATCTTTCCAAAACGCATTTATATTTTTAACAATAGGTAATTCCGATCCAAGGATTTTAAAGTGATGAGCAATAATTGTTTTCCAGCTATGCGTACCCAAATATTACTTTTTAATCCATGTTAGTTTTAGACATATGATATAATTACGGATACCTGGTATGCCGAGGCCTCCTTCTTCAAAGCTTTTTGATATGTTTATACTTATTCTGTCTTTTTTTTTTCTTCCGCAAACAAACTCAAATATATTTAAACTGTATTGATTGCAATATGTGATCGGAAGGGTTAGGTATCCTATCCTATCCTATCCTATCCTATCCCGTAACTCGTAGGTCGTTGGGGCATCACAGACGATCGTTTAACCTGCGTACTCCATTTTTCTCTGTTCTCAGCAACCCTCATGGCTTCGCTCAGTGTCAAGTCAGTCCATTCTCGAATGTTGTCATCCCACCTCTTTTTATGTCTCCCTTTTCTTCTGCCTCCTTGCACCGTGCCTTGCATAATGGTCTTTGCAAGGCCTGATGCTCTGTTGACGTGGCCATACCATCGGAGTTTCCGTTTCTTCACCATTGTGAGCAGGTCATCGTGTTGTCCAATGGCTTGTGTGTTGCTGTCGGACTTCGTCGTTGGTGATGTGCTGGGTATAGGAAATGCCCAGAAGTCTTCTGTAGAACCTCATCTCCATGCTTTGTATTCTTCGCAGTAGATCTGCCGTGAGGATCCATGTTTCGCAAGCATTTAGGAAGATGGAGATGACAAGGGAGCGCAGCAGTCTTACCTTGGAATGTAGACTGATGGTCCTGTCTTTCCAAATGGGCTTCAACCTTGCCAGGGCAGCAGTTGTTTGTGTAATCCTGGAGAGGATTGGGCCCCGCTAGTTCTTTCTTGCCCAAGACACACCATATGATGAAAAGAACCACTCACTCCACGCCGGATCGGTCGTCGCCCGGGTCACCAAAGACCGCGCCTTCCGTTGGCCACCAGGATGGAGTGTGCTACTGGCAGAGTGTGGAGTGGCCTACACCATGGACCCAATCGCTTGTCATCAGTCTTCCCAAAAATGGTAACCTTCAGGAGTGTGAAAATTACCGCACCATCAGCCTCATTAGCCATCCCAGCAAAGTCCTCCTAAAAATAATACTCAACAGGTTGAAACTCAAAGCTGAACAAATCATAGCTGAAGAACAAACAGGATACAGTACCACTGAACAGATTTTCAATCTCAGAATAATCTGCAAAAAATACCTACAGCACCAACAACATCTATATCATGTGTTGTAGACTTTAAGAAGTGTTTGACCGAGCCTGGCATTCAGTTCTTTGGGAAACCATGAGAGACCCTGACAGCAGATCTACAACGAAGAATACAACGCATGGAGATGAGGTGCTACAGAAGACTTCTGGGCATTTCCTATACCCAGCACATCACCAACAACGATGGCCGACATACCATCACACAAGCCAATGGACTCCATGCTTTGTATTCTTCCTTCTGTGAGGGTCCATGTCTTGCAAGCTTATAGGAACATGGAGATGAGAAGGGGGCGCAGCAGCCTTACCTTGAAATGTAAACTGATGGTCCTGTCTTTCCAAATGGGCTTCAACCTTGTCAGATCAGAGCTGCAGTTGTTTGTGCGATCCTGGAGAGGACTTCCTGTCGGGACCCATTGTTTAATACAATGGCTCCTAAATATTTGAAGCTATGCAGTGTGTTGAGGGATTGGACTTGGACTTTGATGTCCATGTTGATGACTTTGGTATTGTTGGTCATGATTTTGGTCTTCTCTGCACTTATTTCCATCCCATAGTCTCTGGAGGTGGTGTCAAGCTTCTGTAACAGCTGTTCAAGTTCTTGTTCCTCTCCAGCCAATCCATCAGTGTCATCGGCAAAACGGAGGTTGGAGATAGCTCGACTCCCTATGCTGACTGTGCCTTCGTGATCTGCAAGGGCATCTGACATGATGCACTATAGGAAGATGATGAAGAGTGTTAAAGAGAGTAGGTGTCCTTGACGCACATCGATTGTTGTTCTGAACCAGTTCCCGATGGCGCTTTTGTGGAGGACTGCACTGTTAGCCTTGTCATACAGGCTTTTGATGACTTAATAATGTTAGGGTTGATGTTGTACACTCTCATAGTTGCCCACAGAGCTGCATGCCAGACTCGATCAAACGCTTTCTTGAAGACTACAAACACATGATATAGATGTTGTTGGTGCTGTGGGTATTTGTCGCAGATTATTCAGGGCAATTACTAAGTGAAATAAATAAGACTTACCACAGTTAGAACCAACTGGTTTTTTTTTTGTTGTTTTTTTTTTGTTTTTTAAAGGTTACTCGCACTTGATTATGTAAACAGTGATAGAAATTTAAACATGCCATCGTAGCATGTTTCAATATTAATATAACTCAATATTAAAACACACATATAATATATACAAATAAAACAACTGTTACGTTTGAAACGCGCATGATAGATCCGATCGTTTTGTTTTGCAAAGCATGCAATAACGGAGTGTAGGCCTATTTACCTTTGATTTGATTTTGCGTTGTTGTTAGAAGAATGTTGATAGTTTTCGTTAGTCGATATTATTGAATAATTTTCTAGAATTACTTCTTTACTATCGATCGAAGCATCTAGATAAATCTACTAATAGCTAAGAGATTCTTCTAACCTAAATAAGGTTATATCACGTAAGACAGTGCATTTATTTATTTATTTATTTATTTAATCAGTTTATAGTCCCCTCTCTTCCCGCGTCATGCTGGAATGTTTGAACTTTCTCTCCATTATAGAGAGACTATATAAGTGGTGCACTGTGTCTGAGTAAAAAAGAAGTGGTGTTTCACCCGTCCCCTATACGCTTATGTGTCCGGGGACGTTAATCTATAAAACTAAACTAAACTGAGTAAAAAAAAAAAGTGAAAAGGTGATTGATTTATGGAGAATTTTGATGATCATTTTCGGAAAGCGTTTGTGACGACACTAGTTTTGACGCACGCTAAGTTTATGCTGTGTCAGGTTATTGTCAGAGTTGAGTGTTTCACGTGTGTTACGCATAGCTCTATAGCGGAATAAGTTGAACGGAGCTCTGTGCCTTGGACTGTGGACTGGGAAAAGCGGTAGAAGTGGCAGAGTTGGGGCGGTAGTCTTTGTGGTTAGACGACTTTTGGAGAGACTGTGACTACCACTATCATAGGATAAGTGTAAGGTCCGTTTTCTAAGGGTTGTGTTTTGTGTTTGGAACCACCCAAAGTCGTGTGCCTTAACACGGACAAGAATGACCAATGAGTTGTGACAATTATTATAGAAAAGTAAATTTATAGTAATTTAGGAGGACTTTTGCTGCCACAGTGCTGTGTGATCTCAGTGTTGAGTGTTGACTTCCTAAGGGTGTGTGCTCTTGTGTTTGAGACCTCCCAAGACCTATAGCATTTGGCAAGTGCTAGGGTAACCTAATATCATAATAAGACAGTAACGAACCACCTACTCTCTCTCTACAGACAGTCTTGTGTTGTGTTGTGTTGTATTGTGGTGTTGGTGTGTCTGTACTTTACAGGTCGGGAAACTGAAGGTGAGTTGATGCCCAGCATTCTAGTTCCTTTAGTGGCTATACACTCCGAGCATGCGTACGTGAATGAATGATGATGGATGAGGGGGAAAGGAATATATTTTGATAAGTAGCATTATTATATGATTTTCTTGTTGGTAGGTAAAATGGAATAATGTTGTTGTCACAAGAGCCCCGTTTCCACTGCCTTTGAGCTTTTGCTTGTTTGGTCAGTTAGACTTGGAAAGTTACTGTTAGTCTCTAGCAGACGACAGAAGTGATCATGCGGAACATTTGTAGCCTGACGCCCGCACAGATAGTTACATCATCGCAGCTGACGGTAGAGAGCTTCGAATTTTACATCCACTCAGATTTCTTCAACCAATCAGAACACAGCACCATTAGGTAGAACCAGTTCTGACTGGGTAGGCCTAGGCTAGATAGAACGTCAGTCGAGTTTGAAAAGCTTTGAAAAGCTTAGGGCAGTACACAGCTACTTCCTAGCAGAAATCTCCACTGATAGACCAGGGAAGCAGTACTTGTTGAATATCCGAATTCAATCAAGTAGCCACGGCCTGACATTGTCAAACAGGTAAATGAACATACTTCTGTTTCATCATGATGTATTTATATTATTGTGGAATTATGTTTGTGGAATTTGCTATGCATAGAATTGAATTGTTAGTCCGACTTTGCGTGACCACGTGGAAGAATCCGACCACAAGGCAAGCATGACCGGCCGACGCCATGTTGTATTATGTACAGATCCACTGTTGTTTAACCTATATGTATGCTTGCAGACCAGTGGCTGTACCAGAAAATGTTTATAATATTATTATTTCTCTATGTGTATAGTTAGCCACGATTTATATTTATATATGTATAGGAAATTAGAGTGGAGATTCCAGTGGACCACAAACTTAGCAGAATGTTCGTAGCTTATGTATAGAGATGTGGAGCTATCACTGAGGGCTACTTCGACCTTCAGTGAGACGCTCTGCACATACTTATTATTCAGGGTTGTGCAGAATTTCATCTCATATGTTACAGATGAGCAGGCGTTACATCGTGAGCCCAACTTGGCGAACAACAAAACCAAGTAGTCGCTGAATGTTGGCTGCAGAGGCATCTCCAGCATTGAGCGAAGATAGCCCACCAGTCTACCCACAGGGAAAAAACTCCAAGACAACACAGCGTGTCAAGGAATCAACAGCAACACAGCTCTTCGGACACTGAGCTAAGTACACAGCCTTCAGTGCACCAAACTCTGTATAAACAGGACCACAGTAGTCCACTCTTCAAGATCTGACCATTAGGGCAGAAAGTATCCAGTGCCCTATGATGAGAAAGTAGCTGCCTAGACCTATCAGCGAGCGAACCATTCGCATTGACAATTGAACTTTTAAGTTAGTTTTGTACTTCGAAGATCATGTATAGAGTAGAGGAAATAAATGTGTGATTTTTACTGTTATCAAGTGGCTGGACTACATATGTTTCATAGCCGTGTGAAAGCTAGTGTGACAGTGATCTTTTACCATTTTTCTATCTATCTCTGTACCCCAGCCTTAACACAGACCGAGCTAAACAAATAAATGTATTAAGGTAATTCAAATGGTGATTCACTAGCGGTCCCCATAGAATAAGACGAGAGGGTTACAGCAGTCCATTGTGCACAGCCCAGCAACAATAGAACCCCACGTCACAGTTGTTGAAGTTGTTGCCAAAATGAGTTCAGGAGTGACGATGTATTATAGCATGCTAGAGGGGTGACGAATATAAGAGAAAGAGGAGTGATGAATATGAGAGAGGGTTGACGATGTATTATAGTATGCCAAAGGGGTGATGAATGTGAGAGAGGGGTGATGGAAATGAGGTCAAGGGTGACGATGTATTATATATTATGATATGGAAGAGGGGTTATGAATATGAGAGAGAGGATGAATCAAGATTGTTGACTAGAAATGAAATTATAATATGCATTTGCATTTGTGTAAATAATCCTGTTCATGGGATGATAATATAAATTATAGAAGGATTATGAAATGTTATGATGCATAAATAAACAGATCAAGATGCCGGACGGTGGAAGGAGTTATTTCCCATGTATTGTTTACATATTGAGGTAGCTTATTAAGACGGTTTATTTGTTGACCAGATTGGGACTACTATTCCTGCTACTACTATTTCTGCTACTCCTAGTTCTGCTACTACTACTGTACCACGTTTGTTCTACCTGTCTTTGATCCACTACTTCCGCTTCTGTTGCTCCGTCTTCGTTCTACGTACTACGTTCCACCTCTACTTCCACCTGCAAGACGACGTGCTGGTGGGGCCGCTGCTACTTGGGTCGCAGTACGCAGGGCCTCACATACACCCTCAATCATACGCACATTACACGCACATAAACATATATATAAACAGTGACTTTCTACAGTCTGCAATAGGTTGAAACAGTTGATTTTCTTAAAGTATTACTTTCAGACAATTTAATTCAATCTGTGTTGGAGAACAGACAATTAATCTGTGTAAAAAGGGTCTGATATTATTTAAATACATA
Organism: Oncomelania hupensis; assembly: GCA_036898135.1. Classification (NCBI taxonomy): domain Eukaryota; kingdom Metazoa; phylum Mollusca; class Gastropoda; order Littorinimorpha; family Pomatiopsidae; genus Oncomelania; species Oncomelania hupensis. Next base: position 36,463,631 of record CM072514.1, on the reverse strand, counting down.
TCTTCAAGGCTTGGTTTTGTGTACTTAAGCCATTAGTTGTATTATTTCACTTTTATTTCATATTATTATATCTTGATTGTGTTGGCTTCTTGTGTCCAGTGTCAAGAGGTTACGGATTGATTGATTGATTGATTGATTGATAGTTGCTTTAGGTCCAGCGGACTCTTCCGAGCCAAATCAGGACCGGACAACCCCCGATCCGCATAAAAGATCTGCTGAAACAACCCTAGTGGGAAAACTGAATGCCTTCCACCGGCCAGTCACTTTACAATAAAGACATCCCACGCAGGGGACGGCTGAGGCTTTACCCCAACTACTCGAACCCCCGGTTACAAAAACAAAATAGAATACAAACATCATTATAAATTATCAACAAAACACATACATATAAAATGCCTATATTGCTAAATAATAACATCATAGGAAGCCCTATAGTGACCACCCAGCATTGATTGATTGATTGATTGATTCTTGCTTTAGGTCCAGCGGACTCCTCCGAGCCAAATCAGGACCGGACAACCCCCAATCCGCATAAAAGATCTGCCGAAACAACCCTAGTGGGAAAATTGAACGCCCTCCACCGGCCAGTCACTTTACAATAAAGACATCCCACGCGGGGGACGGCTGAGGGTTGACCTCAACTACGCGAACACCCCGGTTACAAAAACAAAATAGAATACAAACATCATTATAAATCATCAATGAAACACATACATATAAAATGTCTATAGTGCTAAATAGTACAATCATAGGAAGCCCTAGTGACCACCCGGCAGAAAGCGTCCAACACTCCCAAGCTGATCCAACAGACCTCATACACAAACAAGGAGTCTTGTCCAGGAAGAGTTTTCAAGAAAAAAGGTAGGTCATTGATCTAGCGAAGAAGAAGATAGTATAGCAGAGTGATAGGACAGAGCAGGAATGGGAAAGAGTAAATGAGGAAGACAGCGACAGTGGGAATTTAAAGCACTAAATTTCCAGAAAGTGGGGATACTATTTATACTGAAACTCCCGGCACTCCAACGGGGGTACTGTTGCCGCAATGAATCGGTCATGCCTATAAAGGAAAGACAGGTTTTCAACTGGGGCTTTCCCTTTTCCCTTTATAGGTTAGAACAATCTACAGTGGCAAGATTGCTCATGACCCCAAGGGGTAGGTTACGGATTAGGCAAGGGAGGTAATTGTTGGTTTAATTGTTGGGGTTGTGGGACTGATTAAGGGTTGAGGTAGGGTTAGATTCCCCATTTTCCTGTGTGATTGTATGTTAAATTAATGAGTGTAAATGTTCAACTGGCATTTGTGTTAGTTGTTTTTTTAGTTTGAGTTTGTATCCCAGCACTCGCTGTTGGGCTGAAGTCACTGAACCCATTCGGGTGACGTGACAGCGATCTTGTACGCAGTTGTTGATGTATGCTGAACAAAGTTTGAAAACTTCATACGACGACTCCTGCCTTGTTACTGAGTGAACAGGTTGCGTGGATAAACGAATCTGAGTTACACTTATCAACATTCAAGCATCGGGGCTGAATCAACTATTGAAAAACAACAACCGTGTAACAACACAAACAAATAACGCGGCACCGTGTAGGCTACTCAACACAACATAATCACTCGCCCGGATCCATCCACCTGCGGCATCAGCCAGATGAAGATGAGCCTGAACCTCACCAGGTCTGGCTGGCATGGGCGACCAAGGAGGTTAGAAGAGTTCTATCTAACCTTCTGGGCGACGCAACCACAGCGCCAGCATCACACCCACATCTTCCGCTCCAGCAACTGAATCCCAGCTAGCCACCCTCGCAAAATACCCACGCACCTCCCTCTCCCCGCTGCCCCCCCCCCCACTTCTACGCGCAATCATTCACACCATCCGCTCGTTCGTTACTTAAGGTATCCCCCGAGGGTGGTAGTTCGGGGAGGGTGGTGGTGGTGGTGGTGGTGGTAAGGCACTACGTACTGGTGGTAATATAATAGCCATGCCATGTGACAGCTACTGCGCAAATTATTTTAATCTAGCCTACCTTCCTCATCTTTCACCACCCCCCCACCCCCAATCCGGTTCTCACCCCAACTCTCTCTCTCTCTCTCTCTCTCTCTCTCTCTCTCTCTCTCTCTCTCTCTCTCTCTCTCTCTCTCTCTCTCTCTCTCTCTCTCGCGTCATAAACTTTGAGGCGTAATCATAGATAACAAACTCAGTCGGCATTCACAAATTGAACATCTTTGTAAAACTCTCTTAACAAAATTATTTATGTTGTCCAAGTTTCAATCTATTATAACTGCAGATGCTAAAAAAACTTTTCTTTTTATAATGCTCATATCAAATCTCACATTAATTATGCATCAACTTTTAGGCGTAATCATAGATAACAAACTCAGTCGGCATTCACACACTGAACATCTTTGTAAAACTCTCTCAACAAAATTATTTATGTTGTCTAAGCTTTAATCTATCATAACTGCAGATGCTAAAAAAACTTTTTTTTATAATGCTCATATCAAATCTCACATTGATTATGCATCAACAATATGGGACGGCTGCAGTAAAGCCTTGTTAAAAAAAAATTATTCTATTCACAGAAGAGCTGCAAAATTAGTTATCCCCAACGCTTCCATCACAACTGTTCAAAATTAAAAATAGCTGGCATGTTCCCCCTTAACAAACATCTAACTTACATTAAAGCCGTTTAAATGTATAAAATAATTAACAATAGAGCTCCTGCTTATTTAAAAGCACTTTTTAGCAAGTCATCATCTTGTTATTCATCTTCACGACATAATTTGACATTTCCAAGACCACGCTTAGACATATTTAAAACATCTCTGTCTTATTCTGGTCCAAGGGTGTGGAATTCTCTACCAGAAGAGGTCAAGAAAAGTAAATAATTACCAACTTTTAAAACAAGGCTCCATAAATATTTAAGCTCCCTTTGCTCTTAATATTTAAGATGATTGTATACCTCTGTGTTCTTTCCTACCCTGCCACAATTTAAGTTACTAAGAATGTATGAATTTACATGTGTGTGGGTGTGTGTGTGGGTGTGTGTGTGTGTGTATGTGCTTGTGTGTGCGGAGGGAGGAGGAGAGGGATGGGAGGGGGAAAAGGGTAAGAGTATGTGTATTAAAATGCATTCATTTGCTTAGTGCTTTGTTACCGTAGTTAAAGTTTATGTTTGTTTCAAATTATTTTTGTTAATTATCTTGTTTGTTTTGCATTATTTATTAAGGACTAGCTATAAGACAGGTCCAAAGGACCTAATGCTATTATCCTATTAAAGATTTCGACTTCCACTTCTCTCTCTCACACAACAACACACACGCCCAAACGAGCGTTGTGTCCGAGTGGTCTAAGGCGGGACTAACTTGCCTTGTCCACAGGCTAGAAACCAATGGTACCTGACAGGTGTGGAACCTATCCTATCCTATCCTTAACTCGAAAGTCGCTTGGGCTCCACAGATGATCGTTTAACCAGCGTACTCCATCTTTCTCTGTCTTCAGCAATCCTCACGGCTTCACTCAGTGTCAAGCCAGTCCATTCTCGAATGTTGTCTTCTCACCTCGTTTTCTGTCTGCCTCTTCTTCTGCCTCATTGCACTGTGCCTTGCAGGATGATCTTTGCAAGGCCTGATACTCTGGTGATGTGGCCATGCCATCGGAATTTCCGATTGTTCACCACTGTGAGCAAGTCATCGTGTTGTCCAATGACTTGTGTGATCGATCCAGCACCTGGGCGTTATGCATGTTTCTCCTAGTATTATTTAATTTCGTCTCGGAGTTTTTCGCCGGGTACTTTGGTTTGCAAAATTTCAAAAACGCACCTCATTAGGTAGATTGAGTTTGGCCGCACCACAAGCTGCGACTACGCTTTCCCAAGGGCAGGCCGCACAGAATTTCTCAAGAAAAATGAACAATAAAGTGTGCCACACACACACACACACAAACTAAATTCATTTTAAAGCGATATGTTTTATTTTGCAAAATGCAGTTAACTTGTCTGGACCAATCACATTTAAAATAAAATGTACAACCAATAAATCTTGTTCATATCTTTATATCCAGCTTACAATTAATGTACAAATAAAATACGAATAATGTTGCACAAATACAATAGCCTGATAGCCTACTGACAGCGACAGAATAGGAAAAGGAAGGTTAACATTAAACACAGCAAACACTAACTTTTTGTACAGGCATACTGAAATTAGAGTAAGTAAAAATACAAAGACTTTTTATCGCAAAAAGCTACTCAACAACATCCCCCTCACACCCTCCACCCCTCCACACACATGTATGCATGCATGGACGCACACACACACACACACATACACAAGCATGTACGCACCCACCCACGTACTCGTACACACAAAATGACTGACATGAACAGTAATAACTTGAAATAGCTCGCCATTATTAAAACGGTTTAAAGCTTACTACATCCACATACAATGATGCTATGACGATAAAAGCTTACTAGACCTAGAAAGGTGGGGTGGCCTCGTGGCGCAGTGGATCAGTCGACGGGGTGGCCTCGTGGCGCAGTGGATCAGTCGACGGTTTCCTATGCCGAAGGTCGCGGGTTCGATTCCCGCAAGGGGCGAACGTATGTGACTTAGGTACGAGACTGTTGAGGTCACCGAGGGTTTTCTCCGGGCATTCCGGTTTCCTCCCTCACTTCATTAATGGTACAGGACGCAGTCAAAATAAAAATTCGATTTTCTTCCGTCTTCTAATAGCGATCTCCCTGCCTTTACACCACCTGTTTGAGTGATGGATGTGTATTTGGTGTGTGTGAGGGTCGATGAGACAGGTGAGCGTGTATGTTGGTATAGATCGCCGCGCTTTGAGCCTGATTGATTTGGGGAAAGGCGCGTATATAGCATCCTGTATTATTATTATTATTATTATTAAAGCAATGTCTTTCGCTAATCAACCATACAACGAACCACGAACGGCCTATGGTGTAAATATGAATGTCACCCACAAACATAATAATAATAATATTACTCGCAATCATTAAATGTATGCATCCTTCACTTTACTAAAGACACGGGTTCTTCTTTTTGTTAGTCCTATAATTATGTCTATATGGCAACCAATCGTAGTGATGAGGTGTGTAGTGTTAACAGTTCTACATTATTAGTATGGAGCTTTATTTCCCCTTCCGGCCAATCATATTTCCAATATGTGTGCTCTTTAATATTTAGATACTGAATGTTGATGATGATGTGTTGATGATGATGATGATGATGATGATGATGATGATGATGATGATGATGATGATGATGATGAAGTTGGTACATGCATTAGTCTAGCGTTGTCATGCTCGAGTGGTAGATAACTGAATGGAGAGAGGAAGCAAGCCTTTCCCGTTTCTTATCAAATTGATAAAACTGGATTCTCTCCCTTGCATCGTTCATGTTCTATCACGGCAACAGTGATGATAATATAAAGAAAATTCGGCACAGGGGTGCGCTAAAACACGCACTTCAGCAAAGTGAATATTTAAATATTCTACACTACAGCCACGGTTAAGTTTACCAATAGGATAGCCAAACGCTTGAGGTGCCAAGTCAAATATTGCTAAACTATTATTACTATTACAATAAGTGTTCGTGTTTTGAGAAGTGATAAGCCTACACTAAAGATCGTAGAAAGTGTAGTCCTTGCGGTCCTTGCAATCTGTTTACACGTCGATAAGTCAACCACATCGATCTCTGAAGATTAGACTGTCAGTGTGAAAATTTCTGTGCACTTCTGGCGTTCAGTTCCGTTAATTTCAGCTTCAATACGAGTTTTGATTCAGGGCGCTGTTTAGCGATAACAACAACAACAAAGAAACCAACAAGAAGAAAACTTCACAATGTCAAATGGAGATTATATGAAATTTGAATAGCCACAACCGGCAAAATGTAAGATTTCGCATTTTATGCTCTTACCCCCACCTTGAAGCATTACATTACATTACATGATTATTGCTTTAGGTCCAGCGGACTCTTCCGAGCCAAATCAGGACCGGACAACCCCCCCAATCCGCATAAAAGATATGCTGAAACAACCCTAGTGGTAAAACTGAAAGCTCTCCACCAGCCAGTCACTTTACAATAAAGACATCCCACGCAGGGGACGCTGAGGCTGTACTCTAATTTATCGAACCCCCGTTTACACAAACAAAATAGAATACAAACATCATTATAAAATATCAACAAAACACATACATATAAAATGCCTACATTACTAAATAATAACATCATAGGAAGCCATAGTGACCACCTGGCAGAAAGCGTCCAATATTCCCAAGCTGATCCAACAGACCTCATACACAAACAAGGAATCTTGTCCCGGAAGAGTTTTCAAGAAAAAAGGTAGGTGACTGGTCTAGCGAAGAAGAAGATAGTATAGCAGATTGATAGAACAGAGCAGGAATGAGAAAGAGAGAAATGAGAAAGACAGCGACAGTGGGAATTTAAAGCACTAAATTTCCAGAAAGTGGGGATACTATTTATACTCAAACCCCCGGCACCCCAACGGGGGATACCTTGAAGCAGAACATTACAATTTTAAGTAAACGACAATGTCAACAACACTCCCCTCAACGTTCTCAATGTCAACAATACTTCTCTCCATACACTTTGTAATAAATGTACAACTTAAGTTTGTGAATGGCGAAGTTGACCACTTGAAAAATGGGTATGATGACCAGCGCCAGGCCGACGATCACGCCGGCGGTAATTCCTGGGTGGTTCCAGTCCAGGACGTACTGGTACAGGACGTTGTTTTCCCGGTCCGTTGCCCAGTAGATGGTGTTGAAGACGACGTAGGTCAGGCCGTAGGCGACAGGGTGAATGACGTGCAGCAGACGAACAGGCCTAGCGCACACGCACAGGTCCAGAACAAGCATAACCGTGTTGATAGCGTGAACGTTCATGTCGTGCCATAGTACCTGACAGAAACAAAAGCACCATTGACGGTGGACACAGCCTTCGTTACATTTAGACAGTACGAACCAAAAAAAAAAAAAAAAGACTACAGCAGGACTTTGCAATCTTACGTAAATGTTTCATTATTATCTCTAACTGCATGCGACAAAGAATGACCGACTAGTCTGAAAAGCTCGTTAAGCAAACAACCTCGCATACTCTGTGACAAACGTAAATAAGCGAGAGCATAAACCGAGGTCTAGTCTGTGCACGTATGCATTTCATTGTCCGGACTTTATAGCTCCTGGCGTTCGTGCCCTATACTAGTTGAATAAACACAACCAGCAAGCACTAGGTGCCCCCACCCCCAACGTCTTTCTCGGAGGTTCAAGATTGTTCAGTTGCCTGGGGCGTTACAGTAGCTGGCTGACTGACCAACTCACCGCCTCTGATTTGGGGTTTCTAACAAGCCAATTGATCGGTCACTCCCACAGATATCTCAACAGCTTTTATTTTGATGAATTACTTAACAGAATATCATAATTATTTATTTATTTCATCAAACATAATATAGCGCTTTTCCAGCTCCAAAGCTGCTCTGATATAGGAACTAACTCAAGCCGCCCGAGGCGCCCACCTGCATCCTTTGGGCGCATAGTCTGACGCAATCCTGGACGACCGGGGATGGGGAGAAGGGACCTAGTGCGGTCTGGGTGTATTAGTGTAGCCAGCACTCACCCGTCTAGGACATGAGTGTCCGGATCTTTAAATCCGTGCGATGGAATGCGTGCGTGCCTTGACTAGACCTCGGTTTATACTCTCTTCCGAAGGATTAATTATAATATTTAGTTGATTAAATATACCACTGTCATTGGCAACATACCTTGCCTTTGAAGAGGGCTGTGAAGTAGATAATGGTGACAATGATGGGGAAGACCTGGGTTATATTGCTGATCACCCAGTACACTTTGACATACCACGGCATGCCAGTTGAACACGCTGAGCCTTCTCTCCCACCCTCCACGTTTCTCGTTCCTTCTCCGTTTGGACTTTCAGCAGCTGCTTCAGCAGACGATGAAAACTTTCCATCCGCAGACTGCGATTTAGGAATAGGCACTCCTTCAGGTTTTGGCTGCGCGGAGTCGACCATGCAGGCAAAGTTATTGTAGGCCACGGGCTCGTTCGAGCATCCACGACCTGCTGTTGCCAAGAGCTTCGGGCACAAGGCCTGGGTTACGGCCAGTACTGCGCCCAGGGTGAAGAAAAGCGTTTCAGTGATGAAGGTCCATATAGTGAGGTACACCATGACGTTATGCCTACCTCTCGCTTTCACAATCACAAATATCAAGGCAAAGATGCAGTAGGCTGCCATCAGCAGCCGAAACAGCACGAACACCCATTTTGGCCACCTCCACTGCAAAATATATACAATATGCGACCCGACATTAAAATGTGTCACGGTCTGTTTGTTGGTTTCCTTTTAACGTCATTTCACGTTAGTGATATTTCACAAAATATGGGGATGGAAATGGAGGTGGAAAGGCGGGAACAAAACGTAACGCCATAACTAACATCAACCAAAGCAACGTGATTTGCTGAAGGAAAATAAATTGATAATATGGACAAAGTGACACTCTTCGTCCAACCATCACTCATTCTCCATATTCAAAGTTTGTTAACATTGAAATAATTTTGAATACTGAATAATCCTTCAATAATTTATTCCTGGCTATAAGCCACTAGCCTACCTTTTACATCATAGCAAAGACACTTGCGAATTTTGTATACTTTCTACCACTTTTCCAACCCCTCTACTGTGAGAATGTGAGGTGCACGTTTAGTCTGCTGCCGATTATTAGAGACCTTATGTATGATTATAAATGTATGCATGTCTGTATGGGTTATGTCTGATCTTTTCATGAACTTGTTGACCGTTTCCTACTATAATGTCTTAACATAATCTGAGTTCTACAAGAAACCTAGAAGACGTAGTCGAGTAGAAGCTGAGTAACTGTTAAGCCTTACTATTATAAATCTTTCTTTTCCGTTCTTTCTTTTAATAATAATAATAATAATAATAATAATAATAATAATAATAATAATAATAATAATAATAATAATAATAATAATAATAATAATAATAATAATAATAAATAAATAAATAAATAAATAAATAAATAAATAAAAGAAAAAGGTCATTATCAGGCCAAGTTATCTGCAGTGAAGCAGACTTACTCGATATATACGTCGCGACTGCCTACTGTAGACCAAAGCACAGTGACTTACATACATTGACCTTCTGCAAGCTTTTAAGGTTTAGCCTTTGACATAACTATCGCTACAACACAGGTTTCACGATAAGCCCGCATGTACTTTAGAAAATAATAATTACCTTTCCTTAACTCTCTCCATCTCTCCATTCTTCCCCGTCCTCCAAACACATGCACACACACACACACTCCCCCTCTCTCCCTCCCCCACTCTCTCCCTCCCCCACTCTCTCTCTCTCTCTCTCTCTCTCTCTCTCTCTCTCTCTCTCTCTCTCTCTCTCTCTCTCTCTCTCTACTGCGAAAGATGGACATATGCGAATGTTGAATTCGGATGTTAAAATTAAAAGTGTGATTTTTTTCCCTTTTATTCTGTTCTTCAGATTATCGGGAAAACAAATAATTTAATTGTTCCCTTTTATCATCCCGACCCAACTAACCAAATATCTATACATCCCACCTCCATCCTCTCCCCCCTCCCTCCACCCAGCCACTTATTCTTTCCCTAGTAGGTTTATAAAACCACTTCAGTGAAAAGACGTTAAATCAAACAAACAAACAGTTATTTTTGTTCCAAAAATAAAACAGCATGCAAAAGAAGAATTCAATTGCAGCATTATAAAAGGACTCGATAACTTGTACCCCTAGTATTGCATTATAAACATCAACTTTAAAGTTTACACTGAAACAGCGAAGATGAGAAAATACAACTTTATTATCTCTTTGAAGAAATTACGTTGTGGTGTACAGTCAACACAAAATATACATCGCAATAACAATAACAATATTAACTGACATTGAGAATAAAAGTGGTTTGTTGTTACAAATCCAACTATTGTGCGCAATAGAAGTTGACATTGGATTGGAATACGAATACGACGGTTTTATTATCTCTGTGAGAAATTACAACGTGCATGTGTACACAATACAAATTAAAAAAATGCAGGATTATAGTTTGCTTAGTCAATCAGCGCATACACGCACACGCACACACACACATACACACTCACAAAGTGGTTGAATTTATTATATGTTAATCAGTTGTATAGAATGTTGTAGACAACTGTTTTAGTTTTAAAGGTACGAATCTTCGGCATTCGGAAGCGCCGGTCAGAAGGTAGGAGCTGGAAGTGGTGTACAAGCACATGACTTTCATCATGGATGAAATAGGAAGAGCTTTTGCACAACACACCTTTCATACAGCACATGCAGACTCTCTTATTTCGCACCCACAAACTTCCCACAAACATTCACTACTCGATCAAGCAAACTTCTGGAAGGTGGCGGGGGGGGGGGGGGGGGGAGGAGGAACGCACAAACACCCGTACCAGCAAATAAAATAAAAAGTAAGAACTGACTCTTACCTGTGCCTCGCAAAAAGCTTCAGGCTTGTGGAAGCTGAGACCGAAGTTGTGTCTGGAGAATTCCCCTTTTAGTACACCAAACATCTTTGGTCAAGACCGACTGCACCTACACACGTACGGTACCACAGATGACAAAAAAAAACGTCAAGCCAAATATCAGGGTGCGAGTTGGCGAGGAAGCTACTGTGTCAGGTACACAGCCAATTTCAAGACACTCTGGTTGGCAGCTTCTGCTCCTGTTGGTATTGGAGAGAGAAGGAAAAATAAGACGTAGAATTAATCGTTTATTTTCCAAAACGGATGACCAATAAATAATACTAACAACAACAACAACACAAGACGTAAGAGGAGTAGGTGGAAAATAAGAAATGAAGGAAGGAAAGAAGAAGAAGAAGAAGAAGAAGAAGAAGAAGAAGAAGAAGAAGAAGAAGAAGAAGAAGAAGAAGAAGAAGAAACAACAACAACAACAACAACAACAACAACAACAAAAACAACAGAAGAAGAAGAAGAAGAAGAAGAAGAAGAAGAAGAAGAAGAAGAAGAAAAAGAACAACAACAACAACAACAACAACAACAACAACAACAAGCTTTGGGCGTTAGAGGGTTGAGCAAGTTGGCGCCTTCAACGGCTGGAGCTAGTTCCCTTTTGACAAAATTATTTTAGCTGGTAAAGCGCTATATTAAAAACAATTAAATTCAATTGATACTGTGCTCAAGATTCTTTATGTCTAATGTATAATAGCCTACAGTGCCGTATATACAGAGCATATGAGCTTCTAAATATAGCATACTAATACATTTTTAGGCTGCGCCTAACGCCTATGTACATTTTATAGACCCTTAGAACCATCCTATATATTTCGAACAATATTGTTTTTAATTCCCCACCTGGATATAACTGGTTGCATACAGCTTAACTGAGCATTTGTCTGCTCCAATGTGCTGGCTGCAATCTAGCCATGCATGTGGTGCACAGTAAGCCTACCACGAAGTTAATGAAGCAAGTTTAGGTACCAAAGCTATTTTGTTTTTATTTATATAACCGATTGGCTTCCAAATGCGTTCAAAACACAAATGGAAATGAAGCAGACGCTCACATCTACGAACTCTTTCTTCTGTCTTCTTCTTAGTTAGATTTGTGTCCCCGGACACATGGAGCGTATAGGGGACTTCATTTTCTTCTGTTTCATTTCGCATTTCCACCGGTTAGGTGGGGAAAAAGAAAAAAAAATCGTCAAACTATTAGCTGGTGACCAAGGCAAGGATTGATTGCTGTCATACAGCTTTATTTAATGTTATTGCACTATGAGGAGCTGTATGAGTAAATATGCTACAAATAACATTCTACGTATAGCCTATATGATTTCTATAATTTCCATACAATACATGCCAGTCCATTCATGGACTGGCTTGACACTGAGCGAAGCCATGAGGGTTGCTGAGGACAGAGAAAGATGGAGTACGCTGGTTAAGCGATCATCTGTGGTGCCCCAATGACTTTCGACTTTCGAGTTACAGGATAGGATAGGATAGGATAATACATTCTATGTGCATATAATTCATTCTATATGTACATATAGTCTATTCTATATCACAGAATTTAATCCAATAACCATGTAATGTAATGTAATCCAAGAATAAAATTGTAATTGTTTGTACATGGAATGCATTTCTGTATTATAGAACAGATTTCTGCATTATGGAATAGATTTATATATTATAGAATGTAAATATTTTTAATATATGGAGGCACTGTGGTCTAATGGTAGTGCTTCGGCTTGCGGATCGGAAAGTCCCGGGTTCGAGCCCTGTCCGGGCCATTGTGTTGTGTCCCTGGGAAAGACACTTTACTCCTGTTTTCCTACTCCTTCGGATGAGAGTATAAACCGAGGTCTAGTCTGTGTGTCGCATACATTCCATCATAACGGACTTTAAAGATCCTGACGCTCATGTCCTAGACGGGTGAGTGCCGGTGACAAGAACACACCCAGCATGCACCTAGGTCCTTCTCCCCCATCCCTGGCTGCCCAGGATTGTGCTCCGTTGTCCGTGCGTCAGACCATGCGCCCAAAGGCTGCGGGTGGGCGTCTCGGGCGGCTTGAGTTAGATCCTGTATCGGCCGGCGCCTTGAGCAGCTCTTGAGCTGGAAAAGCGCTATATAAGAACGATTAAATAAAAAAATAATAATATAGAATTTATTTCCGTATTATAGAATTTATTTTTATATTATAGAATAGATTTCTATATTATATAATTTATTTCAATTAATTATAGAATTTATTTCTGTATTAAAGAATTTATTTCTATAATTATAGAATAGATTTATTAATTTCAGAATAGCTTTCTATATTATACAATAAATTTTTATATTATAGAATTGTTTTCACGTACAGACAAATAACACTCATGTTCTTTGATTCAAGTCTATTTTACAGAATATATTCTATGCATACAGAATGAATGATATGCATACAGAATGAATGATATGCACATAGAATGCAATAATAATAATAATAATAATAATAATAATAATAATAATAATAATAATAATAATAATAATAATAATACAGGATGCTATGTACGCGCATTTCCACAAGGCTCAAAGCGCGGCGATCTATACCAACATACACGCTCACCTGTCTCATTTACCCTCACACACACCAAATACACATACATCTTTCAAACAGGTGGTGTAAAGGCATGGAGATCGCTATTAGAAGACGGAAGAAAATCGAATTTTTATTTTTGAAATTTTTATATTGACTGCATCCTGTACCATTATTGAAGGGAGGGAGGAAACCGGAGTGCCCGAAGAAAACCCTCGGTGACCTCAATAGTCTCGTACCTAAGTCACATACGTTCGCCCCTTGCGGGAATCGAACCAACGACTTTCGGCATAGGAAACCGGCGACTTATCCACTGCGCCACGAGGCATTATATACATAGAATGTTATTTTAAGTATTTTTACTCATACGGCACCTCATAATGCGCTGCTTTTTTTATTCAGGCTGCTGATCTTATGCCAACTTGTAGCGTTGTAGACTCAATGGTATTCAGGGAAAGACCATTGTTATTTAGCACAGCTTAGTTTACTGTTCTACAATATTATTTTTAATTGCTGCAGATTTTCTCTCGAAGACAGTATCTAAATCATCATTTAAAATAAGATTTAAACAAAATTAGCATCCATAAATATCCACTCCGTTGTTCTGTCTTCTATGCATATAATTGTTATCAAAGGTTTTAAAGGCAAATGCTCAAATTAATATCGGGTAAAATCAAAGCAACAAGAAAATAACCAGTTCCTACAATAGCCTTGCTAGCACCTACATATAGATGTATGCACCTAGTATTATCGTCTTAGAGAGAGGTTCTATATATATATATATATATATATATATATATATATATATATATATATATATATATATATATATATATATATATATATATATATATATATATATATATATATATATACACCACTCCTTTGATCGTAAGACTGAAGCAGGAATTTTCATATAAATTTAAGGTTGTGTGTTTACTTGGTTTTTCTTTTAAAGCGACAGCTGTTTAATACTGGATGTATTTCACCAAGCTCGTGAAGATCAGTAGAATTTATAATTCATTTTGTATTATTTTAGTCAAGCACAAACTGTTAATTCTTGCTACCAGCCTTTTCGCTGCAAGTATAGCATAGTACAATGACAGATAAAAAGAATGAATTTCTTTGGCTGGCAAGCCAAACCTAATAATGCATACAGCTTAGCAGAGACTAGACGAGGTTTTCTCCCACAAGAGAGAGAGAGAGGTCTGATCTAGTAGTCTCAGCTACGCTGCATGCTCATCAACCAGTACTATAGGCCCTACAGATAAATGTAGGCCTTCTCTCACAAAAAATAAAAATAATAAACATCACCACCAACAACTGACTGAACCTCATTGGCTAGTTAAAAACAACAACAAACAAAACAATAACAGCAAGTTTCTCTCTCAAATCTAGACATCTAATCTATTCGGTCTTAAAGGTAAAATCACCCCAAACGGAAAGTCTAATTAGCATTTTATCTGACTTTTGAACTGAAGAGCTGACCTATAACAGCGAAATGACGATATTCAACTATGGCTAAATCGAACAACTGAAAACAGCGGAAGAGAGGAGAGAAATCTTTCCTAACACTAAATACTGCAGCATTGCATATGTCAAAAATTATATTTTCTAATATAATAGATGTTGATAGCCGTTAAATTATTTTTTTTTTACAGGATTATATCATAAGTGCTATCATTGCTGCGGTCCGAAGCTACTTGCCGCTATCTGACCTTCTCGTCTTCTTGATTTATAATGGTTTTGATACAGTAATTAAAAGCCTACCGAACGAGATCCAAACGGCAAAATAACGTAACGCTTGTTTATTCAATTTCCTATATATATACAAGGTAGATTCTGAGAACTCAGAAGCCACATCTCTGTCCTCCAGGTAGGCCCCAGTTTGGTCCAGATATACGGGAAAAGCTAATTCGTAATTCATGGAAGTAGTTTAATTAATGACAGACGCTTTCCCCTAGGAGTAAACAATTAAAGAGCTTACGATGACACCTTACATTTAACATTTACGCGCTGAAAACATGGTTTCACAGTAAACTTACTCTTGTTCAGGCAATCTTCCTTTCTGAAGCACCATTCAAGAATTGTAACGTGAGTAAAACGACAAACTACAAGATTACTACAGAGCACATCGACCACGCGGTACTCTAAAGTGAAAGAGGGGTGCAGTACAGTTGTACTGCCGTTGACGCACATTGCTCTTGATTTCACTGCACTCACCGCATGTTTTACGACAGGTGAGTAAAGGCTCGTAAAACTGTTACCGAGTCATTGCCTTATTTGCTTTGACCCTGAACCTCTCTATCATTTCTACCCGTTTAAGTACCCAGAATTGGGCCACAGTCCCACCCTTCGGCAGGTATCAGCAGAGTTAGCAGTTCCTTTATAGCTCCAGCAGATCAATAAACTATACTGGTGCATGCGTTCAGTTCCAATGACTAATAATACCAATGATTAAATCTAATGATTAATACTAACGAGTACACCCGCTAATGACTAATACTGCGATAAGAAACGGTTTAGTAAGGCGTATAGGCTCCAAAAGCATCAGTTTGGAGGTACCAGACGAACGGCGAATAGCACATTGACTGACAAATAGAATATTTTTCAAGACAGCAGGATTGTGGGCACTAACAGAAGTATTATTACGGTGATAAATAACTTATTACCGTCCATACACAAATACACGCGCGCGCTAAAGTGTACATGGCGAAAGAACTTGTGTATTTCATATGTTTACCAAAAGAAACACGATTTCCAGACACTCGCACGCATATCTAAAAAACACGCACGCACGCACACGTACACCCACACACACGCTTGATTTTTGCTGTTTAGCAAATATGATAATTTGCCCATCAAGCGTAGGCGGTTATTGAGATATGGCGTGCAACAGACCGTTAGACAGACTAACATGCATTTGGCTCGTTCTAATTGGGGTGGCCTCGTGTCGCAGTGGATTAGTCGCCGGTTTTCTATGCCGAAGGTCGCGGTTCGATTCCCGCAAGGGGCGAACGTATGTGAGTTAGGTACGATACTATTGAGGTCACCGAGGGTTTTCTCCGGGCACTCCGGTTTCCTCCCTCCCTTCAATAATGGTACTGGACGCAGTCAATATAAAAATTTCAAAAATAAAAATTCGATTTTCTTTCCGTCTTCCAATAGCGATCTCCCTGCCTTTACACCACCTGTTTGAGTAATAGATGTGTGTTTGTTGTGTGTGTGTGTGTGTGAGGGTGGATGAGACAGGTGAGCGTGTATGTTGGTACAGATCGCCGCGCTTTGAGCCTGATTGATTTGGGGAAAGGCGCGTAGGCCTATATAGCATCCAGTATTATTATTAATATTATTATTATTATTATTATTATTATTATTATTATTATTATTATTATTATTATTATTATTTGTATCATCATCATTATTATTATTATTTTTTTAATCATCATCATCATCATCATTATTATTATTATTATTATTATTATTATTATTATTATTATTATTATTATTATCATTATTATCATTATTATTATTATTATTATTATTATTATTATTATTATTATTATTATTATTTTCCAATTATTTCAAAGTATTTTGAGATATTATCTGGATATACACAAAGCTAAAGAACGTGTATGAAGGAACCAAATGTGTAAATACTAGAACCAAACCTTTAACAAAAATTGAAAAGTTCTTACCAGAATTTGCTTCATTGTCGATTTCAACTAATCCAAGCCGCAGAAGCAAAAGCGTTCGCGCCAAGAAAGGTTTATAATTTAAAATAAACACAACTCTTGGTTCTCTGTAATGTTCACTCTGAAAACATCAATATAGGTTTGGAACGTAAACACATCAGCAGCGGTTTGCATTTGTAGGCTAACGTATGTTTACACCACTTTTAGTGTTCCATCAATATAGTGTTTTTTTTTAAAGAAGCACCGCAGCAGAAGATCAAGTTTACATCACCCTTGAAACAAGTAAACATACTTTTTTTTTTGGGTAAAGTACTACGTCGCTTGGCGATGTTTAGATAACATTTGTCTGTGCTCCCTTTCAACTAGCACCAACAATCAGAGGAGATTTAAAATAGATTTAGTTTCAGATAATGGCCACGTCTTCGCTACATCTACCTATAGTAGGCCTACTGATGACGCAAGAACTCAGGCGATGACCTGCAGCTATGTTATTTAGCTAAACTCAGGTCAAACACCAAACCTAACTAAGATCTCTGCGTTGGCTCTGTTCAGATCAGTCTAGTTGTAAAGATAATTAATACACATTATATTACATTCACTGTGCCACATGTATAAATTTCGGTGGATATCAGCGCTATACAAGTCTCATGATTATCATCATCGTCATCTTCTTCGTGGTCGTCGTCGTTTTCAACGTCCCCAACTTTCCTAGGGTATATGCAGACTGTATTGTATTTCAAATAAGGAAAATATTAGCTGCCGATAAAACGCACTGAAAGAACTACAGGTAGAACACCTACATAAGCCGTCTCGTATGATGACAGTAATCCTTTCTACTGTTAATGATTGTATACTCCAGGCCAGACTTCCAAAGCAAACATTGTATGACCTTTAGAACAGAGACGGGCTTATAATGCACAAAGTGGCTTCTTTACTTGATTTTCTTCGTTGGCACAAGTGTACGTACATACCAGTCTAACAGTCGGAAAAGTTGGTTAGTTAGTTAGTCATTGTTTATAGGGTTCAAAGGACTGCAAAAAGCGGAATCATGACCACAACTTGGTTGAAAGAGGACTCATCCCGATTTGTATAAAAGGTCTGCTGAAACAACCCTAATGGTAACACTGAAGCCACTCCACCCGCCGGTCACCTTGCAATAAAGGCATCCCCCGTGCAGACGACGCTGAGGCTTTACTCTAATTTATCCCCGTTTACAAAAACAAAATAGAATATAAACATCATTATAAAATATTAACAAAACACATAAAATAAAATGTCTACATTGCTAAATAATAATACCATAGAAAGCCCTAGTGACCATTTGGCAGAAAGCGTCCAATATCCCCAAGCTGACCCAACAAAACCCATACACAAATGAGGAGTTTTGGGAGAGTTTTCAAGAAAAAAAGGTAGGTGACTGGTCTAGCGAAAAGGATAGTAGATTGATAGAACAGATAGGAACGGGAAAGAACAATTAATGAGAATGACAGAAATAGTGGTAATTTAAAGCACTACGTTTCCACAAAGTTGGGATACTATTTATACAGAAAATCCCGGCACCAAACGGGGGACAGAGGAGAAGACATGGTAATATAATATACGACGGCCAAATAGCGCCAAAACCCAAAGTTCCCAATATCACGATACTTGAAATTAACACGTGTTTTGTGTAATTTACAGAGATACCGGTAATCCACAGTGTTAATTAATAAATATCAGCATTTGCCACGCCTTCCTCGCGCCAAACCCTGATAATTACAAATTTCGCGTAATAATAATTATTGAGAGAAAGTTACAATTATTATGAGATAATTACAACTATCACTAAAAATTACAAATATCTTTGCGTGATCATGTTTAATTTTCATTTTGGCTCTTGGCAATTCGTCTGGAAATACGCCCAACCCGAAAATTGTAATTTTCCCCTGATAATTACAATTTTTACGTGTTAATTGTAAATATGTCGTGTTCCACGGAACTGTTCGTTTTTGTCTCAACCGTGTTACAAATACGCATACGCACTGTATATTGACCAATCAGCGTAGACTGCCGTACATCCGCTCTTTCACCACGCTGCAAACTTGTGCAATGGAAAGCACTGTTCATGAAAACGGTAAGCAAAATTACATGCTTTTTGTCTGTTTTAGAATATAATTAGGCCCTATTTACGTGAATAATATATTATACTTTTAACCGCAATTTAATGTTGATGCGCGAAGCGCATGCGCAGGCACTGTTCACAGCACATTAGGTTTTGGTGCTACTAAAGCGTGGCCAAGAGTGAAAAGTAGTAATTAACACTGTATATTACCGGCATCTCTATGAGTTACATGTACACTGAACATGTGTTAATACCATTACCACCGAAACCTGTAACTGCAGGCTTTAGCGCTAGTAAGCCGCCTTAGCCAGAATTAAACCTGATCACGTACGAATTGTAATTATCAAGTGAAATTTGTAATTAAAATTTTCGGTTTTGGCGCATTTTCAGGCTGATTGCTAGAGCCAAAACTGAAAATTAAACAGGATCACACAAAAAATATTTGTAACTTTTCAATGATAATTGTAATTAAGCCTTTGATACTTATAATTATCTCATGAAACTTTTAATTCTCAGATTTTGGCGCTAGTAGGCCGTCATAATAATCAAGAACAAGATTCAAGACATTTTTTTTACATACTTATCGCAGATACAGGTCATATTCCAAACCATGCTTCCACACTAGACGTAAACTACCTTAGCCTTTAAAAGCACAAGGTATAAATGCATGTTGTATTTAATTGATTTTCTGTCTTGGTACAAGCGTATGTTAACAACATGTTAGTTAGTTAGTTATTCATTGCTTACAGGGTCAAGCGGACTGCAAATAGCCGAATCAGGACCACAAAATCAAGACCACAACTTCGCTGAAAGAGGACTCACCCCTCATCCGTATAAAAGATCTGCTGAAACAACCCTAGTGATAGGAGGGGCCGGGTAGCTCAGTTGGTAAGAGCGTCTTGCTAGTAACCGAAAGGTCGCTGGTTCGAATCCCGGATTGGTCAACGTGTGATCATATTATTTTCCCCTTTACCAACAACTGGCCCGCTGGTGTCAGTATAAATCGGTCCAGTAGTCACCTATATGCGAAAGTGTCGTGTGACTATAATCTACAAAACAACCCTAGTGATAACACTGAAGGCACTGCACCAGCCGATCACTGAAAATTAAGTAGTTTAGATTAACTCTCACAAGATAACGCAAATATAGGGACGCGTTACACTAGGGACGCTGAGGCTATACTCTAATTTATCGAACCCCTGTTTACAAAAACAAAATAGAATATAAACATCATTATAAAATATCGACAAAACACATACATATAAAATGCCTACATTGCCAAATAATAACATCATAGGACGCCCTAGTGACCATTTGGCAGAAAGCGTCCAATATTCCCAAGCTGATCCAACAGACCTCACACACAAAATTAATGAGGAGTTTTGTCCTGGAAGAGTTTTCAAGAAAAAAGATAGGTGATTGGTCTAGCCAAGAAGAAGATAGTATAGTAGATTGATAGAACAGAGTAGGAATGAGAAAGAACAAAGGAGAAAGACAGCGGCAGTGGGAATTTAAAGCACTAAATTTCCAGAAAGTGGGGATACTATTTATACTGAAACCCCCAACATCCCCACGGGGCCCTTAACAACAAGCACAATACGTAGTAAAGACGCGCTAAAATGATCAGGATATACGTTTTTGTAAAGCTTGTTACCCATACGGGTAAAATTCGGTTCTGGTATTCACACATTTCTGCTATCCTATGCACCAACGGGAATCCCCTCAATGAAACATACTTCCGGTTTCTTTCTCCGCGTGTTTTAGTGAGTTATTTCCAAATATTCAAGAACTAGTGGTTTTTGTACCCTGGCAAGCCAGGGTACACATGATGCTGTTTAAAATGTAGACAGAGAGAACTTTTGTCTGCGAGTTTCATTTGGACGATGATACCTCCCCATATCCCCCTTGATACCTCACCATACCCCCCCCCCCTGATATCTCCTCGTCCCCCCCCCTATGATGCCTCATCATACCCCCTTGATACCTCCCCGAACCCACTTGATACCTCCCCATACTCCCTTGATACCTTCCATACCCCCTTGGTTCCTAACTGTACCCTCCTTGATACTTCCCCGTTGATCGTTTCGCAGGTATGGATGAAAGGAATCGACCATCACCATACCCCCGTATCCCCGTTATGCCTACCCATGCCCCTTTAAACCTACCCGTAGCCCCCTTTTACCTACACGTACCACCCCATCCCGATCCTTGGTAATAATAATAATAATAATAATAATAATAATAATAATAATAATAATAATAATAATAATAATAATATTGAATATAGAATAATACAAATAGAAATCATAAAAAACACCAAGGTTTTAAAATAAAATTTGATATAAGATATTATAATTGTTATTATAATAATTATTATTATTATTAGTTTATAAATAATAATAATAATAATAATAATAATAATAATAATAATAATAATAATAATAATAATAATAATAATAAAAATATTGAATATAGAATAATACAAATAGAAATAATAAAAAACACCAAGGTTTTAAAAGAAAATTTGATATAAGATAATAATAATAATTATAATAATAATTTATTATTATTATTATTATTAGTTTATAAATAATAATAATAATAATAATAATAATAATAATAATAATAATAATAATAATAAATTAAAGGTAAAAAAACAAAATTAAAAAGAAAAATATCCATATTGTAGTGTAAAAAAAAAATATTGCCCGCGTGAGATTTGAACTTGTGTCACCCTGGACGGTAGGCGAAGGTTTTACTAAATAAGCTACCAAGGATTCCTAGAAAGACCATCAATTTTTTGGTCTATATGGGAAAACATGCTGAATGAGGCTATTGCAGATTGTGGACATTTTGTTTATTTATTTATCTCAGAAACGGTTAAACGTTCGGTAAGGAAATGTCGGCTATAACGATTTCGCTGGTTTTGAGCACACAGCAGGCCGATTCGTAGCGCCCAGCACCTGCCCAGATCAGCGTCCATACCGGACAAACTTTATAGTAGAGGCGAAGAAGGACTTCCGGCTAAGCAATTTATATATATATAGATAATAACATGTGTCACTGGCCACCAGTATCGTACCCTCACATTTTTTTTTTTGCTGCAGTTTATTATCCCTTTCTATCGCCAGTGGCGCGCCTAAACCCTACCTACCTAACATTATTTGTGAATTTTTGAAAAATATTCGGAAAAACATAACGCCCAGATGCTGGCTCGAACCCACACCTGTCAGGCGCCATTGGTTTCTGGCTTGTGGACAAGGCAAGTTAGTCCCACCTTAGCCCACTTGGCCACAACGCTCGCCTAACATAGTCAACTACTTCGTGTTTTGTGAAGGTTGCGACGGCGAAGCTATGGAAAACTACAAGAGTCTTCAGGTCCTGTTTCACTTTCTGTCGATGATCGACGCACCTCCGAAGTCGCCACAAATACAGGCCTCTACGATTGTTTTTTTGCATCCTTTCACTGAGCATGTACTTCCTCCACCGTTTTTATACTTATCCCACTCGTTTTCTGGCTCTAACAATCGTCGTTTTCGGCAATTTGCCACATTTAAAAGTCACGCATCAAGCTTTGATAAAAGCAAAACAAGCCAGACCGGAACTTGGTTTCATTCTAACCTCGTTTTAATTTATAATGGCGATACCCACGAGTTTTTATGAGAGGTGCCGGAAAGTTGTGAATACCTCCTATATCCACGGTAACTAAAGATTTTGTAATTAGCGGTGTTTTTTTTTTGGAACTGGAGAACGAAGGAGAAAAGGTTTTAGAGAGGAATGGTAGCATACCTGTCAAGTGCTACGGATTTTTGCGTAGCGCTACGCATTTTAAACATTTTCTCATTGCTACTGCGTATCACAAAGCTGCTACGCAATTTTTCCAAAAGTGACGATAATATTTTGTTAACCAAGGGTGTTTTCGCGCGAAAGTAGTCTGTTCCGGTCGAGTCCGGTTTAAAGACACTTAGTAAAAGCACCGCACTTCCGCAACACGTGTTCGTTCAGAGCTTCAGTCTACGATCATTTCTCTTTGATTACTTTCATATTATATCAGCTGCCATTTAGTTATATATTTATTAAATTAATTGGTATAAGCTTTTGTGCAATGCTAATAGTTCTTTTTTTTGGCATTGTAAACCATGTTTTGTGAATAAGCAAATTTGTTTTGGGGGAAAAAAGTTCATCTGCTTTTTCTGTCAGTCTCCCTTGTTTGTTTTTTTGTGTTTTTTTTTCTGATTGCTTATATTCTGTCTGTATGTTTTATGTATATATATATATATATATATATATATATATATATATATATATATATATATATATATATATATATATAAATTTTTTTTAATTTTTTTTTTGGCATTTTCACTTTTATTTTGAAAAACGTACATGAAAATGTTTATAATGATAATGGTAATAGCTAAAGTGTTGTGCATTGACAAGATTTTACAACAAATTTGTAAACACATTGGATGTGTGTGTTTATATTGGATGCAGAAGTTTCCAGTGTTGTTGCGAATCGCGTGATTCACATTAGTGCTACACCAAACTCCATTTGCTATGGTTTTTCTTTTAAATTGCTACACCACAACCCGAAAACCCCTTGACAGGTATGTGGTAGGTATGTGATACTATTCATCTGACAGTTTCATTCAGGTAGCCTACCATTAATCTAATGATTTCATTGATATGTCTGTCGTTATATAAAAAAAAATACTGAGTTTACCTGGCAGGGATAGCTCAGTGGTCAGAGCGCACGACTTGTGTAAGTGCGTGTTGGGCGATGTGGGTTCGAATCCTGGCTTCAGCAAACTATTGTGCGATTGCTGGATATTAGTGGCCAGTGCCTTGAGAAGCTCTCTGAGCTTGCAAGTGCGCTATATAAGAGCAATCTCTTTACTCCACTGACCAAAAACCGTCTTTTCTGTTTTTGCAGATGGCCTCTGGAAATACTTTGAAATAGTCGGCAATGAGGAGGAGACAAATGTCGGTCGTTCTGCCTGTCTGTCCCTGAACAGATTTTGACCTAACTTCATAAAAACATTACCTGAGTTGATGACCAGCCTTTCCGCAAAGGTCACGGTCGCTGGGATCACTGTGTTGCTAAACACGTTTTGCTCAATATCTCATGAACGGCTGAACCGAGTTTGTTAACTTTTTGGGTATACAGCTTAACTCATGGTCAAACATTCAGTGACAACTCCGCTTGTCGGTCACGTCAATCTGTCGTTTGTCATCAACTGCTCCGACTTTTAAATCCTTTATCTCAAACTGTTTCAACCGATTTAGATTTTTTGTTTTTAAACATTAAGATAATTTAGATAGTATTCCGTGCTTTTATTTTGCTTCTGTGAAATAAAGCCGTCACAACATCGCAACAGAAATTCACATTTTGGAAAATGCCGATTGTCAGCTAAGTGTGCAAGTGTTTTGTGAAAATACAATCGAATGGGATGGCGAATATCGGAGTTTATCAGGCCTGGTAGGCTAGGGCGTAGACTGTGGAAGCTTGTGAGGTGACAGTCATCTCCTTTTACTTGAATTAGGTTTACGGTTGGGATCATTGATGTTACGTACTTGGGCGACGTGTGTTAGGTGTGAATGGAAAACAGTCTACTTGGTTTCCGTCCTGCGTGCAAGTTTATTTGGTGTACGATAAAACAGTGAATGCATTAATTTTCTGAGACGTGTACTTCAAGGTACCTTGGCCAGAGTCGTTAGGGATAGTCTCTTACAATTATGTGTGTCCTTGCATTCTTAAGAGACCTCTTAAGTAAACAATAAATTAAATTCATTTATGATACAAACTGGTCTTCAGTTATCTGGAGAAAAAAAAAACTTATGTCTAATGTTGTTCAATAATGATGCAAATGTATTTTGTTTGCCTAAATTAGAAATTAGATTATAAGAAAATGTTGTTGTTGTTTTTTTTTTTGTATAATTATACTTACTCCAAAATTAAAACAGAACTATCATATTCAATACTAAATATCAAAAGCTAGTAAAAGATTAAATTTAAAAAAAAAACTACTTTGTGTACAGTCATAGAGTCACGACACAAATTTATATATTACTTTAGTGAGGTCAGCACTTATTAGATACGGACGAGAAGCATATTTTTCAGCATCAATTTCTTTGTTAAATAAGCTGCAAAGCATTGACAGAAAAGCAGTGAAATTAGCATTAGATGTTCCAGCGCATTCAAGTACATTAAAATCATATAAAGAAGCTTACTTGTTATATTTCCTTGAACAACACAAATTTTCAGTTGCAAAATATGTTGTCCGAAGTGAATCAGTACCAAATTCTAATTAAGAGGAAATATTTATCCAAACTAATGTAGCTTTTCCAAAAACGAGCTAGAAATGTGTCGAATCTTCAACTATAAAGAAATTCCTATCCTATCCTATCCCGTAACTCGGAGGTCGTAGGGGCACCACAGATGATCGTTTAACCAGTGTACTCCATCTTTCCCTATCCTCGGCAACCCTGATTGTTTCGCTCAGTGTCAAACCAGTTTATTCTCGAATGTTGTCCTCCCACCTCTTTTTCTGTCTCCCTCTTCTTCTACCTCCTTGCACTGTGCCTTGCAGGATGATCTTTGCAAGACCTGATGATCTGGTGACGTGGCCATACCATCGGAGTTTCCGTTTTTTCACCACTGTAAGCAGGTCATCGCGCTGTCCAATGCCTTGTGTCTGTCGGACTTCGTCCTTGGTGACGTGCTGGGTATAGGAAATGCCCAGAAGTCTTCTGTAGCACCTCATCTCCATACTTTGTATTCTTCGTTGGAGATCTGCCGTGAGGGTCCATGTTTCGCAAGCATAAAGAAAGATGGAGATGACAAGGGAGCGCAGCAGCCTTACCTTGGAATGTAGACTGATGGTCCTGTCTTTCCAAATTGGCTTCAACCTCGCCAAGGCAGCAGTTGTTTGTGCGATCCTGGAGAGGACTTCCTGTCGGGACCCATTGTCTGATACAATGGCGCCTAAATATTTGAAGCTATGCACTGTGTTGAGGGACTGACCTTGGACTTTGATGCCCGTGTTGATGCCGTTGGTGTTGTTGGTCATCATTTTGGTCTTCTCTGCACTTATTTCCATTCCATAGGCTCTGGAGGTGGTGTCAAGCCTCTGTACCAGCTGTTCAAGTTCTTGTTCCTCTCCAGCCAATCCATCAATCCATAAAGAAATTACACAAGCAAAATTTTAACAAGTTGTAATATTGAACTTTTATCTGTTTGACTTATTATACCACATATTCCGCAATATTTTGCATACAAATGAAAAATCTGATATCGATTATTAGCTTACAAAGAAAAATGAAAATCTGCAGTTAGTTGTTACTGAAACTAGGAAGCATATAGAAAAACAATATTCTAAGCAATTAAAAATCTATACTGACGGCTCAATTTTAGAATCATATGCTGGAACTGGCATTGCGATTCCTGAATTGAAAATTAAAAAATCATATTATATTGGTAAGAATGTCTCAATATTTACAACATAATTATATACTATTCTTATGGCTTTAACTATCGTTTAAACTCCCAATAGCTTTCTTTAATCCCCAAATGCTTTAACATCCATAAAATCTGTTTTGTATTCTTTGCAACATCGATTTGTAAATCAAGAACAGTTATTTTATTTTAAATTAAGTATTTGATACATTATATCTAAATTTATTGGACTCGACTTTTGCTGGATTCCTTCTCAGTCCGGAATTTATTGGAATGATGTATTTGATAAATTGGCTAAACAAAGAGCATAAAAAAAATTAAAATTCTAATACGAATAACAATAAAAAGCCTTCAGTATCTGAATTATTATCCTTTTTAGAAAAATATATATATTCTTAATGACATTGCAGTAAGAAGATTGATATTTTTCTTGTCCAATACATTTATGTAGGCTAATTAATAAATTAATTAATAAACTAAGAGTCCTTCATGAAATACCAAGTTTTCAAAAGAATTATGCAGTTTGTATCTGTTTACATCCACTTTCTGTTGAACATATTTTACATTAATTTTCTGTTATAATTCCACTATAAAAAGATATAAACGTCTATATTGAAGAATACATTGAAACTTTATTACATAGTCCTGCAATAATATTGCCCGTATTATTTACGGGTCCACAGTTGGCAAGATTTTATAGTATTGGGCCTTTTTATGCTTACGGTTCAACTTTAAATTGTTAGATTTGCTGTTATGTTTGTATGTCTATGAGAGAGAGAGAGATAGAGATAGAGAGAGAGAGAGAGAGAGAGAGAGAGAGAGAGAGAGAGAGAGAGAGAGAGAGAGAGAGAGAGAGAGAGAGAGAGAGAGAGAGAGATGTTCAAAATCACATGTATGTGAACCGGTGTCAAATAAATTATTGAATTGAACTGAATTGACCGGCAATGCCGAGCCCAACCAATTCCATTCTGCACTTTTAGCCGACCGTCTATTGGGAATTAATTCAAGGCATCGCTGTTATCTCGATCGAATATGTTGTTGAACCATTACAAAATTAGTGCCGAAAAAAGTACAAATCTATTATTTAACACACACAAAAAACATTGACCGTCTTACGAACAAAACATGAACAAACCATTCCCTTCCTCCTCCTCCCCCCTCCCTCCCCAAAAGAAAAATAAACAAGTGCTTGCTCTAGGAAAAAAAGGGGGAGACAGGGGGTGGGTAGGTGTGAGGGAAGGAGTTATTTATAAATGGGTCGTGTGAAGGGAAAGATGGAAAGCGTCACACACATTGTGTTTCGGGTGCACATGCAACTGACCTCCTTTAAATCTGCTATCGCTTTCGTAATAGCAAAGATACATTAATTTTAGTGGGAGTGTGTGGGAAGAGCCTCTCAGGCCAATCAGAACAGTCGCTATAAAGCAGACGATTACATGCATCACTATCCGGAAACCAGTTATGACCTCCTAACTTCACGATTGTTTCAAATGTTAGCACCTCTACCCTCTATTGACCTTATTGCTTTAAAAAAAAAAAGACTATGAAGATATCAAGGGCAAGGACAATTAAGTGGGCAATAAGTTTACTTGAACTAGGACTGAAGTAGACCTACTAGAAACGTACATCAAAAACTACGCCTATACACTCTGAGCTAAAACACAATTGATTGATTGATTGATTTATTGTTGCTTTAGGTCCAGCGGACTCCTCCGAGCCAAATCAGGACCGGACAACCCCCGATCCGCATAAAAGATCTGCTGAAACAACCCTAGTGGGAAAATTGAACGCCCTCCACCGGCCAGTCACTTTACAATAAAGACATCCCACGCGGGGGACGGCTGAGGGTTTACCTCAACTACTCGAACCCCCGGTTACAAAAACAAAATAGAATACAACCATCATTACAAATCATCAACGAAACATATACATATAAAATGCCTATATTGCTAAATACTAACATCATAGGAAGCCCTAGTGACCACCCAGCAGAAAGCGTCCAACACTCCCAAGCTGATCCAACAGACCTCATACACAAACAAGGAGTCTTGTCCAGGAAGAGTTTTCAAGAAAAAGGGTAGGTCATTGATCTAGCGAAGAAGAAGATAGTATAGCAGAGTGATAGGACAGAGCAGGAATGGGAAAGAGTATATGAGGAAGATAGCAACAGTGGGAATTTAAAGCACTAAATTTCCATAAAGTGGGGATACTATTTATACTGAAACCCCCGGCACTCCAACGGGGGTACTGTTGCCGCAGTAAATCTGTCATGCCTACAAAGGCAAGACAGGTTTTCAACTGGGGCTTTCACTGTTCCCTTTATAGGTTAGAACAATCTACAGTGGCAAGATTGCTCATGACCCCAAGGGGTCGCTAAAACACAATCAGAGGGCAACTGAATAGATTTGAGAGAAGATTTTACTGGCACACCCAGTATTGTTTAGTATGAATGCATGAGAACTGCAATGTAAACTATAAGCGCTATATAAATAACATAGCAAGTATGAAATTCCCTTTTGGAACTCTCTCTCTCTCTCTCTCTCTCTCTCTCTCTCTCTCTCTCTCTCCAAACACACGCACACATATATATTACTAGTAGTTTTATACCCTGGCAAGCCAGGGTACACAGGTTGCTGTTTAAAATGTAGACAGAGAGACAACTGTTGTCTGCGAGTTTCATTTGGACGATTTTGCCTTGGCTTCTAAAAGTACCTTCATTTATTATTTTATTTTATGTTTTTTGAAAAAAAAAAAATTAGGGTTGGTGCAAAATGTACAGGGTCGGTCAGGTGACCGTAAACGGACAATTTTTTTTCTTTGGCCTAAGCGCTGCACACAGGAATAAAAAAAAAGTACAATGCACATATGAATAAGCTTCATGGGACTGGTCGTTTGAAGGGGTGGGCTTGGTTACATGAGCATGCAATGCACTGAAACACAAGTATATCAACTAGTTGATACACTTGTGACTGAAATTAATCGTAACGTACTGCCAGGGTACAAAGGCATCCTCTCCCTCTAACTTTGGCGAGTTGGACAGTTTTAGTGCGAGCACATATAAAGGTGAGAATTGACCAATAGCGCACAATTTAGAAGCACACTGAAACAGTGTAGCACACATAACTGAGCATTAAAAATTAAAAATGCACTGAAATGATTGCAATAGTTTACTTGCAGGGGTGGAATGATGAAGCACTGCAAAACAATGATGTTCGACTCGAGCAATGCATTGAACTATTTTAATTTAAAATGATAATGGCAATGTACTGCAGAACAGAGTATAGGTGCATGTTTGAGTAATGCACTAAAATATTTTATTTTAATTTAGTATTTATGTTAGGCAACGTATTTTTAAATGTCATACCTTTATTTAAAAATAGTAGGCATGATATTTATTGCAATGTACTTACACTTACAGCCGACGCTGTTGTCAAATGTCGTCTGCAAAGTTATATGTGACGTCACGTTTGGCGCTTGAATGGGATTCTTGCAAGATTGTTTGCGAATGAATTTTTGTGCGCATATAAGTATGGATGAAAAAGAAAGTGAACAGGTAACCTTCAGCTGTAAGATTGGTGACATGAGTGCAAAAGTGTTTTGAATGGAAATAAAACAAAATTTGCGGTATTACGGAACGGCACGTTCTTGACACGGGTTGAATCGGAAGCGCGCGGAATGAGGCTATTGCAGTTTGTGGACATTTTGTTTATTTATTTATCTCAGAAACGGTTAAACGTTCGGTAAGGAAATGTCGGCTATAACGATTTCGCGGGTTTTGAACACACAGCAGGCCGATCCGCAGCGTCCAGCACCTGCCCAGATCAGCGTCCATACCGGACAAACTTTAGAGTAGAGGCGAAGAAGGACTTCCGGCTAAGCAATTTATATATATATATAGATATATTGGTTAGGTAAACAAATCATGATATAGATAAATAAAGCATTGTTGCTAAATAAGGAATTATTTACCTATATAATGTATTATTTAGCAGATTCTGTGACATAATGTATTATTTAGACATGTTTATAAATAATGGTTTGTTTACCTATATAATGAATTATTTAGCAAAAAATTTGCCAAATAATGTATTATTTAGAAGATGTTGCTAAATAATGTATTATTTACGTAAACAATTCACTGTTTAGGGACTGCAATTTTCATTATTTAGGGGATTCCATGATTTGCTTAAAATATAATGCATTATATAGGTACATATAATTCCTTATTTAGCAACAATGCCTTATTTACCAATATCATGATTTATTTACCTAAACAATGTATTGTTTAGGTAAATAATAAGTTATTTGCGGATAAAATATATTATTTAGATAAATCTTACATTGTTTGTAAACAATGATTATTTGTGTAGTGTAAAAAAAAAAAGAACACCGAACAAAATTGCAAATAAATATTTTACAAAGGGAATTTCATAAGCAAGCAGTTGTAGTGGAACGTTTTCAAATGTGTGGTCATGTACAAACAACGTAAACAGTAGATATAGTTTTAGTGAGTACTTTACTTGCAACGCCTACCAGCGATGGCGGCGTACAACAAACATGTCATTAGATGTTCATGGAGACGTCATGGTTCCGTATGCGTATTGTCATAGTGTCATAGGCACATGACGTCTTCGTAATACCGTTACAAGTAGTAGTGGTTGTAGCAGTAGTAATATTTGTTGTAGCAGTAGTAATAGAAATAATAGTAATACCATTATTATTGCATATACTATACACTTTTAGACATACACTTCTCCTCTTTTCAGCGCAATGAGCATAAAGTGGTATTTGTAGAAATCTGCGCTAAAAAGGCATCCAGCTCTGTGGGCAAACATGAGAGTATAAAACATCAGCCCTAACATTATTGAAGTCATCAAAAGCCTGTATGACAAGGCTACCAGTGCAGTCCTCCACAACAGCGCCATCGGGAACTGGTTCAGAACAACAATCGGTGTGCGTCAAGGATGCCTACTCTCTCCAACACTGTTAAACATCTTCCTAGAGCGCATCATGTCAGATGCTCTTGCAGATCATGAAGGCACAGTCAGCATAGGGGGTAGAGCAATCTCCAATCTTCGTTTTGTGGATGACATTGATGGATTGGCTGGAGAGGAACAAGAACTTGAACAGCTGGTACAGAGGCTTGACACCATCTCCAAAGCTTATGGAATGGAAATAAGTGCAGAGAAGACCAAAATGATGACCAACAGTAACAACACTAATGGCATAGCACGGTGCATAGCTTCAAATATTTAGGAGCCATTGTATCAGACAATGGGTCCCGAATGGAAGTCCTCTCCAGAATCGCACAAGCAACTGCTGCCCTTACAAGGTTGAAGCCCATTTGGAAAGACAGGACCATCAGTCTACACTCCAAGATAAGGCTGCTGCGCCCCATTGTCATCTCCATCTTCCTATACGCTTGCAAAACATGGACCCTCACAGCAGACCTACAACGAAGAATACAAAGCGTGGAGATGAGGTGCTACAGAAGATTTCTGGGCATTTCCTATATAATATTCAGCACATCACCAACGACAAAGTCCGACAGACCATCACACAAGCCATTGGACAACACTATGACATGCGCACAGTGGTGAAGAAACGGAAACTCCGGTGTTATGGCCATGTCACCAGAGCATTAGGCCTTGAAAAGACCATCCTGCAAGGCACGGTGCACGGAGGTGGAAGAAGGGGGAGACAGAAAAAGAGGTGGGAGGACAACATTCGAGAATGGACTGGCTTGACACTGAGCGAAGCCATTAGGGTTGCTGAGGACAGAGAAAGATGGAGTACGCTGGTTAAACAATCATCTGTGGTGCCCCAACGACCTTCGAGTTACGGGATAGGATATGGTAGGCGCTAAACAGGCATACTATAGGCTAAGTTACTTTTTTAATTAAGTTTCCACACTTTGTATTCAACGTGATTAGCACGGTGCTTGACCTTTCGTCCTCAATAGTTGTTTGACCCTTCGTCATAATTTGAGTACTTTTGTATATAACCTAGTATGATCGAAATTTGTGCCAAAATGAGATAACATTTAGAACCAACACCACCTAGAAAAAACACGATACTGTGAGATGTGTCACTGAAAGAAACAAAACAGCGTGTTTTTACGTCAAGAACGGCAGTTTTCGAAACAAATCAAGAACATTTGGTAACATCACAGGATAAAGTCGAATTATAATTTGATTCCAACCAGTCAGAGAGACAGATTATAATTATAAACGTAATTATTCATAATACCCAAGAAAATCAAATTTTTTTAATAGCACAATTTCACCAGCACATCAAACGTGGTACATTTTTGGCGCAAGCAGTAGAACTTTCATTAAAATCCACAGGTCATATTTATTTTGACTCAACACATATATCACAGACTACTTAATAACAAACAATACGTTTGTCTTAGGTAACTAAAACTGGAATGTAAGTAACGAATATTAGAATAATACATTTTCAGTGAAGTGTGTCTTTAGTCTAAATCTCAATGCTATTTCTACAAACTATTCTTAAAAAATATCCGGTCCAACAGACACTGAAATTCTACTGTCGGTTATACAAGTTGTCTATAGTCAATAAAATCAACAACTGAACATACAAAACACTGAACAAGAGCATAAGAAACAGAAGTAGTCAAATGTGTCATAAAAAGATATCCCGCGGCAATTATCCGTTAAACCTATTCTCTCAAACTTAGTGATCATTATAATTTGTACTACACCACATATCAAACACCCTTCTTCCTCTGATAAATCTATAAGCAATAAAATGTTGGACTTCGTTTACGGAAAATGACCAACGTTGTTCAATCTCAGTAGAACGTTATATTAAAAGTACAGTTAATCCTATAAATCTAACGGCTAAAGAAAAACTAGAAAGGCAAAGCCCATGCGACTTAAATGCTTCTTATGGAAATTATTCACAATATTCTACATTAAAATAAATGTCCAGTATGGATTCAGTTCTTGTCGTTTAAAAAAACCAAAAAAAACCGGTTGCATTCAAATGCAAAATAATATTGACTTTGATCTTGAGAAGGATGATCTTGCCCTCCAGCTCCATATGAACACTCATATATATGGGTAAACAGGTTTTCTCCCTCTCTTCAATAATTGTATTGGATGCAGAAATCTAAATTTTAAATTGAAACATTGTTTTGTCTTCCGACTTCTGTAATAGAGATCTCTTCAGATCGCCGCGTTTTGAATTCGATTGAAAAAAAGCGCGTGATCGCATCCTGTATTTAAAAAAAATAAAAATTATATAAGAAAATCACAGTGTCCTTTCAAAGACGATGGGATGCCACTGACCTTCTGATGCTCACGTTTGATCAAATAAACCAATGTTGGTGTATTATGTAGGGAAAATAAGAAGCCATTTTGGGGCGAGTACATAGACTTACATTGCTGTAGAATGTGAGTCAAAAATCTTACGAAATAAATCCACATGATCCTTGTATATAATCGGTAAAGACTGTTATCAATTATTTCATGTTCAAGGCCAACGGTATTATTACCCATTATACCCAAAATACATTAGTATGCTGATTGTCAAGCTTGCATTATTATATTATTATATTATATTAAGGTTATCGTGATGACACTTAATTCGCTACGAGAGATCTCGATGCAAACTAACCGTCGTTTAATCTACCAAAACAGTGACACAAGCCAGCCCAAGGGCCGGATTCCTTATTGGTTCCACGTCATCCAGCCAGTAGTCTCCTTCTACGTCATAACATTCGATGTCGCTCAACACTTTGTTCTCTATAGAGGACACGCCTCCAACGATGAAAATGCGGCTCCCTGCAAAACAAAATGTAAATATTCATGATCCAATTCTGACAGCTAATCTACCGATTCACTGATTCCACGTGTTTTTGTAGTAGAGCATAATTTTGTGTGTATAAAGTTTCATTATTCAACATCAGTTATTCTTCAGTCATGTTTTACCTAGATCGTTAGGTTCCTTTATTACGTTAGAGTATTTTGAATATGAATCGAGCATCCCCCTGGTTACCCCTTGGGGTCATGAGCAATCTTGCCACTGTAGATTGTTCTAACCTATAAAGGGAAAAGTGAAAGCCCCAGTTGAAAACCTGTCTTTCCTGTATAGGCATGACCGATTCACTGCGCCAACAGTACCCCCGTTGGAGTGCCGGGGGTTTCAGTATAAATAGTATCCCCACTTTCTGGAAATTTAGTGCTTTAAATTCCAACTGTCGCTGTCTTCCTCATTTGCTCTTTCCCATTCCTGATCTGTCCTATCACTCTGCTATACTATCTTCTTCTTCGCTAGATCAATGACCTACCTTTTTTCTTGAAAACTCTTCCTGGACAAAACTCCTTGTTTGTGTATGAGGTCTGTTGGATCAGCTTGGGAGTATTGGACGCTTTCTGCCGGGTGGTCACTAGGGCTTCCTATGATGTTATTATTTAGCAATATAGGCATTTTATATGTATGTGTTTTGTTGATAATTTATAATGATGTTTGTATTCTATTTTGTTTTTGTAACCGGGGGTTCGATTAGTTGGGGTAAAGCCTCAGCCGTCTCCTGCGTGGGATGTCTTTATTGTAAAGTGACTGGCCGGTGGAGGGCATTCAGTTTTCCCACTAGGGTTGTTTCAGCAGATCTTTTATGCGGATCGGGGGTTGTCCGGTCCTGATTTGGCTCGGAAGAGTCCGCTGGACCTAAAGCAACAATCAATCAATCAATCAATCCCCCTGGTTTAACTGACGGGAAGGGGAAGGAGGGGGGAGGGTGGAAGGGATGGAGGCGCCTAAGAGAATTTCCCGCGAAAGAGGAACGCTAATTGTAGAGTGCATTGATGAGTAGCTGTAGTGAAAATTGTTAGTAGAATTTAGAAGTCAGCAACAGCTTAACCTAGCGTTATATCTCTATTCTTTGGTGTATTCTAAACTCAGTGTTGTTAGTAGGAAGCCATGTTTGGCATAGTGTAATATAGATTCTTTGGCCTGAGTCACACTGGCTGGTAAGTAGATGTGTTTATCTTATTCTGATGCATGCTTTGTTTATTGTGAGTCATCAATCGCGATTCGCGTATTTTGAATTCGAGTTATTATTAATATTCTCATTATGATTTTCTTGATTCTCTTATTTTCAATATTGATGTTTAGTTTATTGACGTGCTAGTAATAGGGCTCCCTATTTGCAATGAATCCAAGTAGTGGGCTCACTTCCATTTTACAATTTTAAGAATGTTTTTAATTTCTTGTTAAGCGTTTTAAGGAGTGGGAAAAAAACGATGGAGAAAAGCGTGCACGCACACTTTTGACAAGTTAACACACACACGTCATGCACGCATTAATACTAGTGATTCATATACATCAAACTATGACGTCACTTCCTAAGCGTAGCGCGACGAATTAGGAGCTTTCTTTCACCTGTTACTTCTACGTATTGCTTCTATACTCTACATCTATATACACACACTTCAAGCCCATTTGAGCAACTTCAATTCAATATTATGAAGACCAAGATGAAGATGATGAATGGGAATTAAAACCGTCGTTTGAAGAGGGGACCCTCACTTTCTGACTTTGCTTCTTCCTATCCTATCCTGTCCCGTAACCCGAAGGTCGTAGGGGCACCACAGATGATCGTTTAACCAGCATACTCCATCTTTCTCTGTCCTCAGCAGCCCTGATGGCTTCGCTCAGTGTCAAACCAGTCCATTCTCGAATGTTGTCCTCCCACCTCTTTTTCGGTCTCCCTTTTCTTCTACCTCCTTGCACTGTGCCTTGCAGAATAGTCTTTGCAAGGCCTGATGATCTGGTGACGTGGCCATACCACCGAAGTTTCCGTTTCTTCACCACTGTTAGCAGGTCATCATGTTGTCCAATAGCTTGTGTGATGGTCTGTCGGACTTCGTCGTTGGTGATGTGTTGGGTATAGGAAATGCCCAGAAGTCTTCTGTAGCACCTCATCTCAATGCTTTGTATTCTTCGTTGGAGATCTGCTGTGAGGGTCCATGCTTCGCAAGCATATAGGAAGATGGAGATGACAAGGGAGCGCAGCAGTCTTACTTTGGAATGTAGACTGATGGTCCTGTCTTTCCAAATGGGCTTCAACCTTGTCAGGGCAGCAGTTGTTTGTGCGATCCTGGAGAGGACTTCCTGTCGGGACCCATTGTCTGATACAATGGCTCCTAAATATTTGAAGCTATGCACTGTGTCGAGGGATTGGCCTTGGACTTTGATGTCAGTATTGATGCCATTGGTGTTGTTGGTCATCATTTTGGTCTTCTCTGCACTTATTTCCATTCCATAGGCTTTGGAGGTGGTGTCAAGCCTCTGTACCAGCTGTTCAAGTTCTTGTTCCTCTCCAGCCAATCCATCAATGTCATCTGCAAAACGAAGATTGGAGATTGCTCTACCCCCTATGCTGACTGTGCCTTCATGGTCTGCAAGAGCATCCGACATGATGCGCTCTAGGAAGATGTTGAAGAGTGTTGGAGAGAGTAGGCATCCTTGACGCACACCGATTGTTGTTCTGAACCAATTCCCGATGGCTCTGTTGTGGAGGACTGCACTGGTAGCCTTGTCATACAGGCTTTTGATGACTTCAATAATTTTTGGGCTGATGTTGTACACTTTCATTGTTGCCCATAGAGCTGCATGCCAGACTCGGTCAAACGCCTTCTTGAAGTCTATGAACACATGATATAGATGTTGTTGGTGCTGTAGGTATTTCTCACAGATTATTCTGAGGTTGAAAATCTGCTCAGTGGTACTTCGCCCTGCCCTGAATCCTGCTTGTTCTTCAGCTATGATTTGTTCAGCTTGGGGTTTCAACCTGTTGAGTATTATTTTCAGGAGGACCTTGCTGGGATGGCTGATGAGGCTGATGGTGCGGTAATTTTCACACTCCTGAAGGTTACCTTTTTTGGGAAGAGTGATGACAAGCGACTGGGTCCATGGTATAGGCCACTCCCCACTCTGCCAGATCTTGTTACAGATAATGGTGAGGGCATCAATCATCGCTTCTCCTCCTGCTTGTAGCAGTTCCGCGGGTATGTTGTCCACTCCTGCTGACTTCCCTTTCTTTAGCGCTTGCACTGCTGCCTCAACTTCTTCCCGGAGAATTGGGAGGATTTCTTCTTCTTCTCTGTTCTCTGGACATGCTAGAACTGATGGGTCTCCATTTGGTGTATGGTTGTAAAGGTCAGAGCAGTACTCTGTCCATCTGTCCAAGACTTCTTGTTCTTCTGTAAGGCATATGCCAGACTTGCTTTGGATAGTGGAGACTTTGGGCTGTTTGACACTTGTCAGTCGCTTCACAGTCTGGTAGGCCTTCTTGCTGTTGTTCTTGTTCAGACTGTTCTCTATTTCCTGGCATTGATCTTCTATCCAGTTCTCCTTTGCTGTGAGCATGCCTTTTCGGATGTCATTGTTGATTTTTCGGTAGACATCAGCTCCCTGTGAGGTGTTCTTTTTCTTTTTCATCTCTCTTCGTTTATCACACAGATCCAAAAGTTCAGGTGTGATCCACAGCTTCTTCTTTGGTCGGTGCTTGCCAAGGATCTCAGTGGCGGCATCTGTCACAGCTGAGTTGAAGGTGGTGGTCATGGTGTTGACATCTACTTCACCAGCCCCCAAAATGAGCAGTGGTGCAAATTTCCCTCCAATTGTGGCCTGAAATAGTTCTGCCACCTCCGGGTCTTGCAGTTTGTCCAGGTCGAACTTCAATCTAGTGCACTTTGCTGTATTTACTCTCTTCAAGTGGAGCCGGAAAGACATCATCACGAGATCGTGGTCACTTCCAATGTCTGCTCCTGGAAAAGTACGTGTCCTGCCAATGTTGATGCTTGATCTGAAGCGTTTCTTGACCATGATGTAGTTTGGTTGTGATGCTCCCCGCCAGGACTGTGCCATGTCCATCGTCTGGAGTTTTTGTGGAGACCAAGCGTGTTTGCCAGTACCAGATTGTTGTATCTGGCAAACTCCAAGAGTCTCAGACCCCTGTCATTTGTCTCGTTGTTGCAGTGGGGTCCACATGTGTCTCCCCAGTTGCGGTGCGCATCTTGGCCAACCTTGGCATTCCAGTCGCCTTGCACTATGACTATGTCCTTCTTCGGCACTTGGTCAAGGACCGCCTGTAGATTTTCATAAAAATCCTCCACTTCGCTGTCGTCATAGTCTGATGTTGGGGCGTAGGCCTGGATGATGGTGATGTTGAAAGGGGCTGCTCTCAGGCGGATGGTAATGAGTCTACTGGAGACTGGGCGGCAACCCATGACAGTCGCTAGAATGTTCTTGTGGACCAAGAATCCAACGCCGTGTTCGTGCCTGTCATCCCTACCGCTGAAATAGAGCTTGTGGCCTTTGTCGGTCGTTGTTTCACCTAGGCCTTTCCATCGCAGTTCGCTGATACCTAGAACGTTCCATCGATAGTGGTCCAACTCGTGGGCCAGTTCTTCTAATTTTCCTTCCGCAGTTAGGGTCCTGACGTTCCAGGTTCCTATGACGATGTTGTTTCTCGTGCGGATCTTGCTAAATTGTCCATCAGTAGCATACTTAACACCTCCGTCCTGGTGGCCAACGGAAGGCGCGGTCCTTGTGCCGGGTGACGGCCCGGGCGACGACCGATCCGGTATGGAATTAGTGGATTGTGTCATCATGTAGTGTGTCTTGGGCAAAAAAGACCTGGCGGTGCCCAATCCTCTCCAGGCTGTTGGCCACAGCCGAAATCCACGAATACAGTGTGGCTCGCCTTGGCCCTGAGCACATGGTCGTTAAGCTCTGTGGGTTCGGGCATTAAATAGAATAGACCCAACGTTTCCCGGCGTGTCGTAAGAGGCGACTAACAGGGGTGATGTTAGCACGGCATCACTGGAGTCTTCTACACAGAAGTCACCGGCCAGGGCGGAGGAACCTCACGTTACTACGTTACTTTGCTTCTTGATGAATAAGAACCCCCTCCCCTTCCCCCCCCCCCTCCGATTGTGCATGCCTATGAGACATGCGTGATTTAATAAATTTTTCTATTGATCTAGAGATAGAGAGAGAGTCTGTGTTATTTGTGATATCATGTACTTTCTTAGTGTGTAAAGTGTCCTTCGTTTATCTGTCCTCTTTTTCCTCCCCATTGCATGTTGCTTCTTCTTTCTATCGTTTTCTTTGTTTGGTTCTATTGATTTTGACTGACAAGACGTATCATCACTTCATTGGCCAACCCGACGCATCTTTTTGGTTTTATGACTGGACTGTTCATTTTTTCCTTTCATTTGATTTTCTTTGGGGCATGTCTTTCTTGCCCCTCTAACTGTGTTTCTTGTGCTTCTTCTCTTTGTGACTGTCGTGTTTCTCCCCCCTCTCTCTCACCCTCTCTCCGGATCTATTGCTCTCTTAAGGCAGTGGCAAAAGCGTGCCGAGTTTTGATATGGGTTCGAATATTAGTGGTGAACTGTGTTTCGTTTGTAAATATTGTTTGCGTATTTTTTCTCATGAGATCGGGATTATGACGCAAGACTGAGTTTGGTAGTAACACATATACGTTTGTTTCAGCTTTTTTCTGGTTAGTTAGATTGCTGGGTCTGAGAGAAGGTTGCTTCGTTTTTAGTTTTATTTGATAAGAAAGTTGTGCATACCTGTTTTGAGGGGTGTCGGATAGTGCAGTGGTTGGAGCACTCGCTACTGTGTCGAAAGTGAAGCACCGTCCGGTGCGGTTAGCACTTGGATGGGTGACCGCTAAGGTGTGAGGCGACAAACAACAACGCCCCCAGGTGGGGAAGGTAAAGCAGCGAGGGAGAGAGTTGGGCATCACCCTCATTACGCTGGCCCAAGATAAGTGTGATCTCCAACATCACGCTCCCCTACGGCCACAAGGCTATGGGACTACCTTTACCTTTACCTACCTGTTTTGAAACAGAGTTTAAATGTGGTGTTCACCATTTGTAGTTTTGTGGAAAGCTTTTATGAAATCTGCCTTTGCTACCAGACGTTGTTGTCGCCTTTTGGATCTGTGTGGTTTCCAAACGTCTTACAGCGGTCATAAGGTACTTATACTATAGTTATTTTGCGTTTGCATATGTTTTGTTGATTTGTGCAAATGATTATGATCTTTATAATTTTCTCGTTCTCATTTCATAACTTTTCTGCAAATTAATTTGATTCTGATATTCTTTAAGCTTTTGATTTTCTAATGCCTAATAGAATTCGTTTTGATTTAGAACTTGGTCTTTTTTCAGAAGAATTATTGAGGTGAACACTTTGTTCAGGATTTGTAAATAAGGACAAGTCAAGTTTATTTGTTTTTAGCTTGTGGTCAGTCATAACTTGATAATTATGCTGAACTTCTTGGTTTGACTAAAGCTAATTGTCGTCGCAATTTGTCGGACTAAGTTTTGACGAATAAAATAACTGTCTTGGTCTTTGATGAAGATAACGTTTTTTGGTCGAATTATCGGCCTTATTCGAAATGTTAACCCACTTGGGTATTTATAGCGTTTTTCCTTAAAGCTTTGCTGTTTTGTCTCTGCCAAGGTAGTTAGCTACGTTTTGGAACTTCAGGTGTATTTCCTAGAATATGTTGTTAAATGTTTACGTATGTGAATTCAGTTATAAATGTTTTACTGAGCTAGGTCATCGACGAGTATTTCCTAGTTTAGGCACCGTACCGAGGCTCGTTGGGTGAACGTAGCCGAATTGTTTGTATTAATGAATTGACTAATGTTAGATGAGCATAGTCAAATTGTCTTGTTTTTGAGGCTTGAAAGAATAAACGTAGCCTAATCGTCGTGCAAGCTAAAGGAACATAAAGCGTCCGTTCCTTCGTTTGTTCTGGCTTGGTTCCAGGTAACCTTAGCTAAATTGTCTTTTTTGAAATCAACTAAGGTATTTGTCTCTAAGTTGTCCTGCGGTATGTGTATTCTTTCAGTTTCATTGCTTTGATTGTATCTTGCTTGATTAAGGGTTTTTGAGACATTGTTTGGTACATTTGCTAATGTTTCTTGTGTTTGTGTTTCTTTCTTTTCGCAGTATTTTACCACATATCTACTGGCACGAGAAGTAAGCTTACTTCACAGTCACGTACACAGAAATTAGTTGTCCCCATACTGATATGTACACACACATACGTACTATTATATGAGTCGTTGACATATTTCGTGAATGTTCTTTGACTATGAATAAATGAACTCTATGCTGCTTCTGTGTTGTCAGGCCCTAAATTAATACGAGGCGTTTGACGAGCGAATGGAAACTCCCTTATCTAAATGGCGGCGATTACACCGAGTGCCAATGAACTATTATCTTTCCAACACGCACACGCGCTCCGCAACAATTTGTTGGTTACGTTTTTGAATAACCACCATCTGAAGCAGCTAATGCATGAATGCTCTCGTTCGGGCTGTAGCCAATACACGAATCTCTGATGTACGTGTGCGCGTGAGTCGCCGGCAAACAATTGTCACAGGCGCCAAAACAGCTTTTTCTTTCTTTCTTCTTCTTCTTCTACTTCTTCTACATTATTGTTATTTTTAAAACAACAACAACAAACAAATCCATTCAAAACACAAAAAAGGTCCGTTTTACAGTTCAGTTTTGAAGTGCCATGGGAGAGAAGTCTGACGTTAGAAATGTATGATGTAAATTAAATCGGCATAACGCAATCTGTAAACCACACTTAATCCCATCGGGATCGGGCGGCTTTGCAAAGGAAGCGTTCCATTGACCATACAGAAACATGTAAAGAAGAAGTTTACGTTTAAAATGCTTATACTAGGCTGATTAATATCTGTGATATCTACATCATAATTCTAATCCACAGATGATTTGGTGAACGAATTTACTAATAGTATTATTAGACTCCATTCTCTTCTGCTCTGCTTTGGTTTGGTGAACGAATTTTTTAATTGTATTATTAGACTCCATTCTCCTGCACTGCTTTGTTCTTTAATTAATTACATTTAGGCCTGAAAGGTCATTCTCTTTCATGGGTTAGAAAGGTTTGACTGTGAGGTGAATTTAGAAACATCAATTAATTAACGAAAAAGGAACGGTGTGAATGTGCTGCTGCTAACCACTTTATAGATCTCACTTTGATAATTACGCGCATAACCGCAACGATACCACGCTGCCGAAAATCTGTGTTACTAAGCGAGGTTCAGTTATCATTATTCTACACAATGTAAAATCGACAAGTCCACATACACTTAATGTGTGTCAAATAATCTGGGTCGCATAGGGTCGTAAGATTGCACAGCTCTTTAAGGAACGAAGTGGTTAATGCCCAGATTTCAAAAGGACTCCAGATTTTGCTTGCCAAGCAACTGCTTTATCAGCGTAAAAAAACGTTGGGTACGTGAACACTAAAACGTAATTTTCTTAAAACTTTGCTTTGAAAAGAAAAAGAAAAACTAGGAAAAAGCCCATATGACTAACATGCTCCTCATGGAACTCGCAATATTTAACATGAAAATGAGTGCCCAGGGGGAAAAAAAATGAAGCGGTGGCATTAAAATGCTAATACCGACTTTGATCTTTCTATGCTCTTGACCTTTAGGTAACCTTGACCTTCAGCTACAAATATACTCATGTACTATCAAATAAATTACAGTAAAAGTTTTATTAGGCCAAAAAAATAGTGATCTTGGGATGACCTTTACCTTTAGTGACCTTGACCTTGGGACGACCTTGACCTTCAAGTTAGCTCTCATACATGCCTGATCAAATAACCCAATGTTGCATACTAGGGGGTTAAAAAACAACCATTCCACTGTATGATGACCTATTTTTGTGAAATTGTGTGTAGAATTATCTTTTTTTAAAATTACATTTGTTGACCTTTTGACCTTGGTCTTAAAGTTAGTTATTCATTGCTTACAGAATCCAGCGGACTGCAAAGACGAACAGGACCACAAAATCAAGACCACAACTTCGCTGAAAGAGGACTCACCCTTGATCCGCAAAAAAGATCTGCCGAAACAACCCTAGTGGTAACTCTGAAGGCAATCCACCAGCCGGTCACTTTACAATAAAGACATCCCACGCAGGGGACGCTGAGGCTATACTCTAATTTATCCAACCCCCGTTTACAAAAACAAAATAGAATACAAACATCGTTATAAAATATCAACAAAAAACACACATATAAAATTCCTACATTGCCAAATATTAATATCATTATCATCATCATCATCATGTGACAGAAAGCGTCAATAATCCCAAGCTGATCCAACAGTTGGTCTTGAAGTGAAGTAATACATAGTCATTTATTCCCTGATCATTTATCATGAGGTCTCGTGGGTATACACCATCTTACCAAGTTTGGTTGTGATAGCTGAAATCCTATCCTATCCTACCTCGTAACTCGAAGGTCGTTGGGGCACCACAGATGATCGTTTAACCAGAGTTCTCCATCTTTCTCTGTCCTCAGTAACTCTCATGGCTTCTCTCAGTGTCAAACCAGTTCATTCTCGAATATTGTCCTCCCACCTATCTCTGTCTCTCTCTTCTTCTGCTTCCTTGCACCGTG
This sequence comes from Oncomelania hupensis, assembly GCA_036898135.1. Taxonomy (NCBI): domain Eukaryota; kingdom Metazoa; phylum Mollusca; class Gastropoda; order Littorinimorpha; family Pomatiopsidae; genus Oncomelania; species Oncomelania hupensis. Next base: position 36,419,723 of record CM072514.1, on the reverse strand, counting down.
CCTTGCAGGATGGTCTTTGCAAAGCCTGATGCTCTGGTGAGGCGGCCATACCACCGAAGTTTCCGTTTCCCAATGTCGGACTTGGTGATGTGCTGGGTATAGGAAATGCCCAGAAATCTTTTGTAGAATTTCAACTCCATGCTTTGTATTCTGCGTTGTAAATCGGCTGTAAAGGTCAATGTTTCGCAAGTTTATAGAAAGATGGAGATAAAAGGGAGTGCAGCAGCCCTACCTTGGAATGTAGACTGATGGTCCTTTCTTTTCAAATGGGTTTCAACCTTGTCAACGCCGCAACTGCCTGTGCGATCCCGGAGAGGACTCCCTGTTGGGACCCACCGTCTGAAAAAATGGCTCCTAAATATTTGAAGCTATGCACCGTGTTGAGGGATTGGACTTGGACTTTGATGTCCATGTTGATGCCATTGGTGTTGTTGGTCATCATTTTGGTCCCCTCTGCACTCAATGCTGACTCATCTCCATTTCATAGGCTCTGGAGGTGGTGTCAAACCTCCGCACCAGCTGTTCAAGGTCTTGCTCCCCTCCAGCCAATCCACCAATGTCATCCGCAAAACGGAGATTGGAGATTGCTCTACTCCCCACGCTGACTGTGCCATCATGATCTGCAAGGGCATCTGACATGATGCTCTACAGGAAGATGTTGAAGAGTGTCGGAGAGAGCAGGCATCCCCGACGCACACCGAAAGTTGTTCTGAACCAGTAATAGGTTCTGAGACAGACAGACGGAGGACTGACAATTTTTTACTATTTAGGATTCATCTCGCACAGATTTGCAAAAATCGGGTTTTGTTGTTGTTGGTTTTTTTTAAATATTTTTGTATATGGTTTACCAAATTTGTTTTTTGGTGAGTACATGGACTCTCACATTACTATGCATGTGAGTAAAAAAAAAACTATGAAGGAATACTTCATTAAGACTAAAGGAAACTTTGTGTCCTAGAGTACATAAGAAACCTATAAGTGTCTTCACACCATATAAAAAGTACAAGGGAAAACATTACTTAAAAGACAATTCATGAAAAACAAACACCTTCATCTCTCTTTCTTACATACACAGATAAACACAGACACACACTGTAAACTGACACCTGTAACAGAGACAGACTTAAAAAGATAAGTCTGGGCACACAAAATGTCGTTTACCAAGCACAGCGACGCCCATGTCATGCCGTGGTGTGTTCAGCATCTGGATTCGCTCCCATCTGAAAGCATTCCGATCTCGTTGCTTGACACTTTACGGAAAGTGAAGTTATGTCATTGGTTTCAAATCCTATCATATCCCGTAACCCATAGGTCGTTGGGGAACAACAGATGATCCTTTAACCAGCGTACTCCAACTTTCTGTCCTCAGCGACCTTAATGGCTTCGCTCAGCGTCAAGCCAGTCCATTCTCGAATATTGTTCTCCCACCTCTTTTTCTGTCTCCCTTTTCTTCACCCTCTTTGCACCCTGTCTTTCAGGATGGTCTTTGCAAGGCCTGAGGCTCTGGTGACGTGGCCATACCATCGGAGTTTCTGTTTCTTCATCACTGTGAGCAGGTCATCGTGTTATCCAATGGCTTGTGTGATGGTCTGTCGGACTTCGTCATTGGCGATGTGCTGGGTATAGTGCCCAGAAGTCTTCTGTAGCACCTAATCTCCATGCTTTGTATTCTTCGTTGTAGGTCTGCTGTGGGGGTTCATGTTTCGCAAGCGTATAGGAAGATGGAGATGACAAGGGAGCGCAGAGCCCTTACCTTGGAGTGTAGACTGATGGTCCTATCTTTCCAACCTTGTCAGATCAGAGCTGCAGTTGTTTGTGTGATCCTGGAGACGACAGTGACTCCTAAATATTTGAAGCTATGCACTGTGTTGAGGGATTGGCCTTGGACTTTTATGTCCGTGTTGATGCCCTTGGTGTTGTTGGTCATCATTTTGGTCTTCTCTGCACTTAGTTTCATTCCAAAGGCTCTGGAGGTGGTGTCAAACCTCTGTACAAGATGTTCAGTTCTTCTCCAGCCAATCCATCAATGTCATCTGCAAAACGAAGGTTGGAGTTTGCTCTACCACCTATGCTGACTATGCCTTCGTGATCTGCAAAGGGCATCTGACATGATGCGCTTCAGGAGGGTTTTAAAGATTGTTGGAGAGAGTAGGCATGCCGATTGTTGTTCTGAACCAGTTACCGATGGCGCTGTTTTGGAGGACTGCACTGATAGCCTTGTCATACAGGCTTTTGATGACTTCAATAATGTTAGGGCACATGTTGTACACTCTCCTGGTTGCCCACAGAGCTGCATGCCAGCATCGGTCAAAGGTTCCTTGAAGTCTACAAACACATGATATAGATATAGATGTTGTTGGTGTTGTAGGTACTGTATTTCTCGCAGAATGTTCTGAGTTTGAAAATTTGCTCAGTGGTACTTCGCCCTGCCCTGAATCCTGCTTGTTCTTCAGCTATGATTTGTTCAGCTAGGGTTTTCAACCTGTTGAGTAATATTTTCAGGAGGACCTTCCTGGGATGGCTGATGAGACTGATGGTGCGGTAATTTTCACACTCCTGAAGGTTACCCTTTTTGGGAAGAGTGATGATAAGCGACTGGGTCCATGGTGTAGGCCACTCCCCACTTTGTCAGATCTTGTTACAGATAATGGTGAGGGCGTCAATCATCGATTCTCCTTCTGCTTGAAGCAATTCTGCAGATATGTCGTCCACTCCCGCTGACTTCCACTTCTTCAGCGATTGCACTGCTGCCTCAACTTCTTCTCGAAGAATTGGGAGGACTTCTTCTTCTCTGTTTAGGGGACATGCTAGAACAGATAGGTCTCCGTTTGGTGTGTGGTTGCAAAAGGCCAGAGCAGTACTCTGTCCATCTTTCCAAGACTTCTAGTTCTTCTGTAAAGTACATGCCAGACTTGCTTCGGATCGTGAAGACCTTGGGCTGTCTAACACTTGTCAGCCGCTTTACAGTCTGGTAAGCCTTTTTGCCGTTGTTCTTTTCCGGACTGTTCTCTATTTCCTGGCTTCGATCTTCTATTCATTTCTCCTTTGCTGAGCGCGTTTCTTTTCGGATGTCATTGTTGATTTTTCAGTCTACAGCCATCAGCTACATGTGAGGTTTGTTTTTTTATCTCTCTTCGTTTGTCACACAGGTCCAAAAATTCAGGTGTGATCCACGGATTTTTCTTTGGGCGGTGCTTGCCAAGGATCTCGGTGGCGGCATCTGTCACAGGTGAGATTAAAAGGTGATGGTCATGGTGCTGACATCTAATTCACCAGCTCCAAAAATGAGCAGTGGTGTGAATTTCCCTCCAATTTGAGCTTGGAATATTTCTGCCACCTCTGGGTCTTGCAGTTTGTCCCGGTCGAACTTCAGTCTGAAGTACTTTGCTGCGTTTACTCTCTTCAAGTGGAACCGGAAAGACATCATCACGAGATCGTGGTCACTTCCGATGTCTGCTCCTGGAAAAGTGCATTTTCTGCCAATGTTGACGCTTGATCTGAAGCGTTTCTTGACCATGATGTAGTCAATCTGGTTGTGATGCTTTCCGCTGGGACTGTGCCAGGTCAATCGTCTGGAATTTTTGTGGAGACCAAGCGTGTTTGCTAGTATCAGACTGTTGTATTTGGCAAACTCCAAGTGTCTCAGACCTCTGTCATTTGTCTCGTTGTTGCAGTGGGATCCACATGTTTCTCCTCAGTTGTGGTACGCATCTTGGCCAACCTTGGCATTCCAGTCGCCTTGCACTGTGACTATGTCCTTCTTCGGCACTTGGTCAAAGACATCCTGCAGATATTCATAGAAATCCTCGTCTTCGCTGTCGTTGTCTGATGTTGGGACATAGGCCTGAATGATGGTGATGTTGAAAAGGGCTGCTCTCAAACGGATGGTAATAAGTCTACTGGAGACTGGGCAGCAACCCATGACAATGGCTAGAATGTTTTTGGGTTCAAATGTTCTTGCATTATAGTCCTTGGTATAATGAAATCTCGATGTAATAGTGACACCTCAATATGGGCAATTTCTAGTTAAATAATATACAGTCATGTTGTATTGTATTGCTGTTCATCGCTTCACAGTCTCTTGCACTTCGAGGGTATTTGGATCAGTAGGCTAGTTGCAGCTTCCGATTATCTTGGTAAAAATTCACCATTAATAATATTAAAATAATAAGAGAGTATACATCGAGGTCTAGTCTGTGAACGCATGCATTTCATCGCACTGACTTTAAAGATCCTGACACTCATGTCCTAGAGTGCTAGCTACACGAATACACCCTTCTTTCCTTTCCCAGCCGCCCAGGATTGTTCTCAGTCGTCTGGGCGTCAGACTATGGTTTCAAGTGGGCGCCCCGGGCGGCTTGATTTAGATCCTGTATCAGCCAGCGCCTTGAGCAGCTCTTGAGCTGGAAAAGCGCTATATAAGAACGATGAAATAAATAAATAAACAACATACTAATACTACTTCTAATGTACTGTTGTTTTCCCTATAAAAGCAAATTAGTTTAGCGCAATTCCTCTGCCATAAGCATTTATCTTCCTGTGAAAACAGACCTGTCGTCAAGTACGTCGTATCGAAGTATGGAGGCGAGACTGCTAACTGTGGGACTGTCCACAAGGAAAGTAGAACCACCCACCAGATACAGCTTTCTCTCACACTCCACCAGACCCGCGTGACACCGTGGTGTCGGCAGGCAGTTCATGAACGCCCAGCTGACGGACAGTCGTCATCATCATCATCATCCTCGTCGTCATCGTCATCATTCTTACCATCATCGTCTTTGTCATCATTGCCGTCGTGTTCGTAATCATCATGGTCGCCGTCGCTATAATCATCATGATCATCATCATCATCATCATCATAGTCGTCGTCATAGCATTTGCCTCGTCGTTTGGTCTTTGCCGTTTTTGTAATTTTTGTGGCCACTTTATTAGTTGAGCTGGTCTTGCAGCGATTGTTGTTGGCATTTTATTTGCAGATAATATCTGGATGTACTTTGCAATAGTCAGGAATCAAAACGAGCCAAATGTGGGTCTGTCTGTCCATTGCATGCCATATGCAAGAACCACTAACCTAATTTTATAAGGACATTATTGAGGTTAGTGGTCAGCGTTCCGTGCTATCGTGTTTGCTCTAGGTCGCTGGAATTTCTTTGTTGCTAATCACCTCTCGCTCAATATCTTTTAACCGAATTTGTAGTTGTTTGTTCTTTTTTTATTTTATTTTATTTTTTATTTTTAATATAAAGTTGTTTTTTTTAAAGTTTCTTTTTATTGATTTATTATTTTAAATACAGGTACTTCAATTCACGGCCAATCATTTAGTAGTTATCGGTCGGTGTACTGGTCGGTTGGTTGGTTGGTCAGTCTGTCTCTCTGAATTTCACATTTTGTGTGTTTAAAACACTTTCTTTTGGGCCTTATCTCAAGAATGACTGGACCAATGGTAACTAATGAATCAATAAATCATCATCACCGTCGTCGAAATCGCTATCATCATCATTGTTATATTTGTCGATGTCTAGACTCCATCATTAATCACTCTCACTTTTACCATTGTCGATGGCATGATGATGATGATGATGATGATGATGATGATGATGATGATGATGATGATGATGATGATCATCATCATCATCATCATCATCATCATCATCATCATCATCATCAATCTATCAATCAATCATCATCGCCGTTGTTATATTTGTCCATGTGTAGTCACCATCGTTTTCCTCTTCTTCTCTTTTTTCCAACTTCTTCCTCTTCATGTTTTTCTTCTTCTTGTTCTTCCAGCTGATACAGAAAACCCAAGGTGGACGAAATCTACTGTAAAGGCTGAAACCTAAGAAAAGGGCAGCGCAGCGACCAAACCAACCTGCGAGTTTTCGGGCTGAACACTTCCACTGTCCCTCTGACCACGTGCTCGTCCTGCGTCTCCAGGAAGCCGCCCACAGCAAAGAGCTGTCCGCAGTACGGGGCAACAGCAACCCCGATCCGACCCTCGCTCAGCTCAGCCCCCAATTCCCACTCGTCCGTCTCCGGTCGATAGAACTCCACCGATGCCAGCAGCCTGCACGTTAGCATTGCAATACAAAATAATCATAATACAAAAACGAAACAAAATAACATAATACAAAAAAGAAACAAAAAACCATAATACAATGAAGATCAATCGTTGCAAAAATAAAAGTGATATAAGCATTGCCTGCTTCATGATGATGATGATGATGATGATGATGATGATGATGCTGATGATGATGATGATGCTGATGATGATGATGAATAACACGACACGAAAAACCAGAAGTACAATAGAGCACTAACTTTGAATGCTGCGTCTGTCCTGCCACAGCAAAGATGAGGCCGTTGAGTACGGCCAGCCCGTGATACATGCGAGCTGTGTTCAAGGGCGCTATGGCGCTCCACTGTCCGCTCGTAAGGTCGTAACGGTAACAGGACGAAGTAGGGTTGCACATCTGACCAGGATTCAAGTCATCTCTCAGCGACCCTCCTGCAATCCATATGCGTTACATTCTTGACTTCTTATCTGTCATTAAGCAAATCTCACAAAGTGTACAAAACAATAAAACATTGCCTGCATAATTTCTTTATGTGGCAATTCCTGTACAAGGCACAATTCGGTGGTGCGCATCTATTTAAAAATGGAGTTTATCACATCCTATGACTAACCTATGACGTAGATGGCTCCACCCAGCACCGCTACTCCATGATGATGCCTACCGTCCGGCAAGCTAGTGAAGGTGCTCCAGCGGTTATCTATGGGATGGAACTGCTCCACCAGATGAGCCTCAAGTTCCACGTCAGGGTGAAACGGGTCCACTCCTCCCACGGACAAGATGGTGTCACAGCTGAAGGGCGAGATTGGCGCTGAAGGTCGAGATGGGACCGAGGATCGAAGGGGAACAGAGGATCGAGGGGGCACGGAGGGTCGAGCAGGGACTGAGGGTGGAGGGGGTACTGAGAGTTTGGGAGGCTGGGCTGGAGGTGGGGATGGAGAGCGAGACGAAAGGTCACTGTGCTGGCGGACACGGCGGCCTCCACTGCGTTGCTGGAATGCGTTCGCAGTTGAGTCGGAGCGCTGGGGAATGCAAACAAATAAAATGACAGTAAACAATCAGAGACAGAATCAAAGAAAGAATGAAAAACAGAGTAGAAAGAAGCAAAAGAAAAGAAAGGATACAGAAATGACCAGACTGTTGCTGTCTGAAGCAGATTCATAAATAACTAACTAAAGTTTGCATGCAATTGAGTTGTGTGGAATGTGGTTAGAAATACAACCAACTACAAACCCAAAAGTCACATTGCTAGCAGTAACATGCATGTGCACACACAATATTAAATTCAATTTTATTTTCAATTTTACTTTTATTTAGCCTTTTTCCACTAGGGTCTTTTCAGCCCAAAAGAAAAAAGAAACTCGAGGGGCAAACAAAGCCCATCTGGCTCATATGCTCAGATCTTATGGGACTCGTAATACATAATATGAAAATGAGTTCCCAGAAAAAAACAACAACAAAACGGTGGCATTAAAATTCTAAGTGATACCGACTTTCATCTTTCGATGCTCTTGAACTTGAGATGACCTTTACCTCCGGCTCCAAATAAACTCATGTACTATCAAATAAACTACAGCAATTTGACCTTGGAATGACATTTACCTTCAGTGACCTTGACTTTGGAATGACCTTGGTCCTCACATGACCTCTCATGCATTTCTGATCAAATAACCCAAATTTGTTGCATACTACGGGTTAAATAAACAGCCATTCCCCTGTACGATGATCTATTTTTGTTAAGTTTTTGAAAGGCCTATTATGACCTTGACATTCAAGATCAACGCAAAAACGTAACAAATATAACAGATCAACCTATTATCTCTAAATACAACAAGTTCGGACTTTATATCTCTCATAGTTTAGAGTCAAGGTCGCTTCAAAATACCTATACTAACCGACTTTGGTCAGCTCCAGTGACCTTGACCTTGGAGTGAAGTTGACCAAATTTGTTTAGTATTTGTGGCTCATTAATATCTATTACGCATATAAAAATCTTAGGTTCAATATTAATAACCTAGAAAAAAAAGTGAAATTTAGTGAAAATGTTTCATTTTTTGACTAACATTTGTTGACCCTGTGACCTTGACCTTCAAGTATAGTCATTCATTCACTGATCGTTTATGTGGTCTCATGGTTATACACCAGCTTGGTTTTGGTACTTTTAAATAGGTTCTGAGATATTAATCCACTTGCAAAGTTTTGCACAGAGAGACGGCGAACAAACAGAAAGACGGGTGGACTTTTTACTTTATATGCCATTTTTGGACTATTACTGTATTAGGACTCATCTCGCACAGATTTGCAAAACATGTAACATTTGTTTTAGGGGGTGAGTAAACAGACTTAGGTGAATCAAAAAAACAGCCCCAAATCCAGAGTTACCTATTGAATTATTCTTATATGGCGATTTACTAGCTCAAAGAGCTTCTCAAGGCGCTGACCGCGTTTCAGGATCTAACTGAAGCTAATAGTAAATACCTACAGAGGATGGAATCTTGGCAGAATTACACTGGTCCAGAGCAATGTACCGACGGCGCGGAAGACGTTGATTGCGACTGCCTTGCTGGCACCCACAGGCCTGCAGCGCATGATGTCTGCACACACAATAACTTTAATTCGAATCAGAACGGCCGCAACACATTGCCATGTAACACAAGTATATCAACTAACAAGTTAGTATCTCCCTTCTATGTCTCTGTCGACGTGCGCGTACAACCGGTTGCTTCCCTTTACATGCTTTGCGCTCCATAGAGCGTCGTCGGCCTAAAATAATTTTTTTAGAAACTTCAAAACCCAGGGGAATTATGGGTAGGGAAATCTTTTTCTGAAATGACGTCGGCAGGACTCTTCGCGATTGGTGCATGGCACACGAGACACACGCAAAATGGCGTCACAAGAACATTGGTTAGATCTGAATTCGTCTAATTTGACCTCGCATGCTGCTGGACAACAATGCAATTTGAATTTGCTTTCAAAAATCAAAAGAGAGCGAGACCACAACAAAGTACAATGAGCCCAGGCGACGCAAACACTCAAGGCCCAAACTACAAAAGGTAAGTACCCGTGACCATACACAATAAAGTAGGCCTAACCACCATTGCAAAATAGGATTGATCATCACCATGATTGAATTTTTCCTCCCCACCTTCCAATCGGTACGGAATCGAACATATGCTCAAATCATCATATCTTTGACAGAACTTGCATGTGCATTATACAGTGTGATTCAAGCGATAAATGAACCATCGCATCGAAGCGATCTGAGCAGCTGAATCAATGACAATGGCGAACAATCGTTCACCGAGACTCACGATCGCCTGCACTGAGCTAACATACATGTGTGCATGTTTCTAAAAATCCATCGTGTTCTCCTTCGATAATTGAGCAAAGCCTTTGTTCAATACCAGAAATATGCAGTTCCTCTCCCAACTTTCGTTTAATTTCAGCCAGCACATCTTCGCGAGAAATGGCGACCATGACTTCAACCGTAGCTAGTTATCAGTTACTTCCCTTGAACAGATTTCCCAGAATTCTCTATTATATTTTTAGGTTTGGGATACCCCCGTCTCAGCTTGTGGCTAAAACCAAGGGCAACGGGACCACCGCACGTCGACTGGAGCAATACGAGATACCAACTTGTTAGTTGATATACTTGTGCATGTAATTAATTCCACATTTCATCACGCCTTAGGAAGAAACAAGCATGCACCAAGCCAAACAAAAACTCACCTATAAATGCAGAGGAGCAGCTCTTTGCCTTCATCCCCTTGGAAGATGAAGTTCTTGGTCTCGACGTGCTTTGCAATTTCATCTGGAGTGATGTACACAAAGCGTACACATCCGATTAGGTCTGCCGCGAAAGTCAACCTACCAAACGTGATGCCAATACGCTTTCATTAGAGACCCGCCCTTTGAGAAGCCCTCCGAGCTTGTAAAGGCGATAAATAAGAACAGTTACTTTCCTTTTCTTTCAAACTTATTCACTTACCTACTACCTAAAATTAACACTACAACCGTCCTAAACTTTTCCGGGGTGTATCCGAAATGCTCACCTTCGCACACTGCGTAGCTGAGACTCGCTAGGTACTTCTCACAAGTGAGAGGCAAATGTAAGCCTCGGCGAGACTCAACTATGCTGCGTGTCTCCGGTCTCTTGAAGATAAATGTAGGCCTAATTCTTATCCGGAGACCCTTTGGAGGATGTACCCATCTCCGTCTAAATAGAATCAAACCAAGTACCAATCTGCATCTTGGTTGACGGGGTTGTCCGTGCGCTTTTTCGTTCTGTTCGCTGTTCAATTGTTCCATCCAAGTATTAGCCAGGCTGGGTGTAGTTTAATTTTCAAACCCAAACCAGGAACGTGTGCAGAGACCACAACCAAATCTTCTAAAACGGTATTCACAACCAAATCAGCGGCAACAAGGACAAATTTCGCTATTGCCCACATCAAAAAGTTATTATTTCAACTTGAACGATAGAAAAAAACTTAAATCTTCCGAAACCAATGGCAGACAAAAGAATTAAATGAGACCTCAAAATAATGCTCTTCCTCATTTCAAAAGCAGCCTTGCTTAGGTGATAGGTGATTTTATTCCTGATCTGCGCCACAACAGGTGAGAAAGGGAGTTTATACTAGTACGGTGCAAAAGTTGTAAACGAACAGAAAAATGCATGGTATAGTAAACTTTGAAGACGAACTGAAACAGACTGTTACTGGTCAAATAGCAAAACTATCTTGTTGTGGACAGACTCACCTGTTTGCTCTTTCTCCGTCGATCCAAGCAACAGCTGCATGGAAAACGTCTAGCTCGCGCTCAACGTTGAGATTATCTTCGCTCAGAAGATCGAAAACGTGACCAAAGGTCAAGGTTTTCCATCCGCGCGTGCGCGACACGCGCAGAAAGTGTTTGCACATGAAATCATAGAAAACAGCCATATTTTCAGTGAAGTGGTACTTCTCTACCAGTACGCTAAATGGAATCACTGTTTCGACGTCGGGCTTCATCAGTATCTGTTCAAAGAAACAGAGCAGTTAGGGTATACAATACAATACAATACAATACAATACAATACAATACAACTTTATTCATCCCAAAGGGCAATTACATTATAAGTTTATGAGGCAGCATAAAGAAACTCAAAAAATGTATCATAAACCAATTTTTGAAAAAAAAAAAAAAACACACACAAGAAATACATAAATTTAAAAAACATCACACAAGCACACACACGCGTATATATAAGGGTATAACATTTTAATTATGAGACACTGCAATGCCATTAAAGAACATCCAAAGTAACAACAAATTTAATTAATAAATTGATTAATAATAATAATAATAATAATAATAATAATAATAATAATAATAATAATAATAATAATAATAATAATAAACGACAACCACGATGACGATGACGATGCCATGATGAAGATGATGATGATGATGCCATGATGAGGATGATGATTATGTGCGGAGACATACCTGTTTGCACATACTGACTACATATCCAATGTGCAGAAAGGAAGCGGCGGCTAGCACGTGAGCAATGTTGTCCGATGTGATGCGAATGTCCCCACTATACACGAAGCGAAGTACTTCTTGGATTCCTCCTAGTGATGTATCGGGTACGTCCAGAACAACTTGCACGTCGCGGTTTTCGCCTTCACAGTAGCGGCGAGCGAAGTTCTCACTGAAAGCGGCCAAGGCCAGTTTGTGCGCTGCGATCTCCTGCCCGTTAGATCGTAAGATTACGTCACACAAACGATGGCGACGCCACATTTCAGAAAGGTTGTTCATGAGAAGACTTTCACGAGGACCGGGTTGTCGAGTTGATTCTTCGTCAGCTGTGCTGGAAGAGTCTTTCTTTTCTCCGTCATCCCCGTCATCGTCTGTTGTTGAAGTCGACTGCTCTGCTTGTCTGTACTTGTCCTGCTTGGTCCGTCGATAAGTGTCTGAGTGCAACTGGCGATTATTTTTATAGCTGTATGGGCGGCCTCCAATATGTAAGTGATTGTTCACTGCTTCAGCTAAGCTGCCAGCTGGTGAATGCCGCCTGCTGCTCTGGAGTCCGGGATAACTTCTTCGTTTGCGCTTGGCCAGAAATGGCGACTCCTTGGCTGCGCCGGTCGTCTGGCTGAAACTAGTCCAGGTTTTTCGTCGTCTGTTTTCGTTCATGTCTATGCAGTCGACCGGCATATGTCGCGCGTTCTTTTCGTGTGAAGTGGGTAGTCTTCGCGTAGTCTTCTCAAAATCAATAGACCTGTGTCTGTAAGGACCGGAATCGGTAATTGCCCTGCCAAGAGACGGATCTTCTGGCGATAATGCACAGCATTGCTCACATCCCTTCTGTTTTGGAAATGAACATTGGCATTTGTTCCTAGTTTCCTCTTCCCAAAGGCTAGAATGACAATGAATGTTGCTATTCTCATTTCGTCCACAAACACCTTCGCTGTAGCAGTGCTTAGTGCAGTTGCATACATTGTAATCACCATTTTGCTGATCTAAAAAGCTCCTTCTTATTGCTACGTACCTCCCACCGCCGTCCCTCTTATGGCCGCAGATTCGGCAAGTGTATTTGCCCCCACGCAAAATGTGCTTGCTCCGCGGCTTTTTTCGTCGGATGCTAGAGGAATGCAATGGAAAGGAGGGTACAGACCTGACTGGAGATATCGTCGTCGTCTCACCCTGGGATCCAGCCGTGTGGAATCGCCTGTGGCCTGATTTGTTTGGAGGAGGCTGATCCGACTTTGGTCTGGAACTGCTTGAAATATCTTTTCCACAGTGAAGGCGATCGAGAAGGGCATCTGGGGCAGATTCAGAACGGCGACGCCCAAACCTGGTTGCGGTGTACCTGCCTTCCAGATCTGCTCGGGGGTCTGTTGTCTCACAAGATTTCTTCGCCGTTTGATCTCGAACTTCGTCATTGTGATCGTGACTGTGAAAGCGCGGGTCTGGCAGATCTTCGGTCTCATTGCTACCTCCTAATAATTCGCGGCTGTTGTTGTCATTGTGGGCTGCGCAGCAATGACAACCCTGACACCTTGTGGAAAGGTGGTCCGCATTCATTTGTGGGCAGGGCGTTGCGGACTCCCATCACCAACTGTCCGGACACCTTTTGATGGATTTACTCCATCTAACGAGAGCTGTATTGTCTGTCTATCACAAAAACATCGTAAAACTTACTCACAGATTGCTATGTTCCTTTTCTGGGGTCATGCTCGATGTTCTGACGACAGCACAGTTACGTCATCAACTCGATGTAAACGTAATTTCCTGTTAGCCTAGGCCAAACTTGGAATAGGTCTACAGTCTCGCGATCAATTCGCTACTAATCTGCCTCGCTTTCCCATGTTAAAAACAATGAAGGAAAACGATTTCTAAACAATAAAAGAAAATATTACGACAAACGTGAGGATACATAGAACTGCTACCGTTGTGCTGTCTAGGATCCACTACCGCTTTGCTATCACGGATCAACTATACTCGTACGTATAATTCCCTGTGCAGGCTAAGATGCTCTGTATGCATCGGAATACCCCCTCCACTCTCTCTCTCTCTCTCTCTCTCTCTCTCTCTCTCTCTCTCTACTGAATTGATCTCTACAAAACTAGTCTAGCTTATTCCGGTTCCATTTTGTGGAATAACTTTCCTGAAGATCTCCGCACTCCAGCATCTAAATTTACATCATTTAGAACACGTCTCCTAAAACACATTAAAAATTAAATACACATTAATTGTTAATGTTGTTGATTGAGATTAACAACATTAATTTGATTTCAATTGTTTGAAAAGGATTTTATCTAATGATGACTTTGTTTATTTGTTATTGTTCCATGATGTGAATGTTATAACCTTGAGTTGTATTTAATAGTTATTGTTAAAGCCCCAAGGGCAAGATGTAAAAAAGTGCATCCAGCGCTTATTCTTTTACCCTTGCAAAATAAAATTGTTATCTTATCTTATCTCTCTCTCTCCAGTATATCAACAGTAATTAAAGATACTTCTTCTGATACTCTAATTTACATTTTGTTAAAACGTCTTATATAATTACTACAATTCACAAATCAAAACAAAAAAATCTAGAGAAATTATCATATTTTTTTTCATTTTAAGAACATTAAAAACAAACTAGACATTCCTTATTTGTCTACAGAATTTGTACAAATAGCACTAAGAAACCATAAGCAAACAAATTTTAGAGGAGTTGATGATCTATCATATCCTATCCTTTCCCGTAACTGGAAGGTCGTAGGTGCACCACAGATGATCGTTTAACCATCATACTCCATCTTTCTCTGTCCTCAGCAACCCTCATGGCTTCGCTCAGTGTCAAGCCAGTCCATTCTCAAATGTTGTCCTCCCACCTCTTTTTCTGTCTCCCTCTCCTTATGCCTCCTTGCATCGTGCTTTGCAGGAGGGTCTTTGCAAAGCCTGATGCTCTGGTGATGTGGCCATACGATCTGAGTTTCCCTTTCTTCACCACTGTGAGCATGTCACCGTGTTGTCCAATGGCTTGTGTGATGGTCTGTCGGACATCGTTGTTGGTGATGTGCTGGGTATAGAAAATACCCAGAAGTCTTCTGTAGCACCTCATTTCCATGCTTTGTATTCTTCGTTGTAGATCTGCTGTGAGGGTCCATGTTTCGCAAGTGTATAGGAAGATGGAGATAACAAGAGAGCACAGCAGCCTTACCTTGGAATGTAGACTGTCTTTCCAAATGGCCTTCAACCTTGTCAGGGCAGCAGTTGTTTGTGCGATCCTGGAGAGGACTTCTTGTTGGGACCCATTGTATGATACAATGGCTCCTAGATATTTGAAGGTATGCACTGTGTTGAGGGATTGGCCTTGGACTTTGATGTCCATGTTGATGCCATGGGTGTTGTTGGCCATCATTTGGTCTTCTCTGCACTTTCCATTCCATAGGGTCTGGAGGTGGTGTCAAGCCTCTGTACCAGCTGTTCAAGCTCTTGTTCCTCTCCAGCCAATCCATCAATGTCATCCGCAAAACGGAGGTTGGAGATTGCTCTACCCCCTATGCTGACTGTGCCTTCGTGATCTGCAAGGGCATCTGACATGATGCGCTCTAGGAAGATATTAGAGTGTTGGAGAGAGTAGGCATCCTTGACGCACTCCGATTGTTGTTGTGAACCAGTTTCCGATGGCGCTGTTGCTCTTCTGTAAGGCATAATCCAGACTTGCTTTGGATCGTGGAGAACTTGGGCTGTTTAACACTTGTCAGCCGCTTCATAGTCTGTTAGGCCTTCTTGCTGTTGTTCTTGTTCAGACTGTTCTCTATTTCCTGGCATTGATTCAGTTCTCCTTTGCTGTGCGCAAGCCTTTTTGGATTTCACTGTTAATTTTTCGGTAGGCATCAGCTCCCTGAGGTGTTCTTTTTCTTGTTCATCTCTCTTCGTTTATCACACAGGTCCAAAAGTCCAGATGTGATCCACGGTTTCTACTTTGGGCGGTGCTTGCCAAGGATATCAGTGGCGGCATCTATCACAGCTGAATTGAAGGCATGGTGTGGACATCTACTACCAAAATGAGCAGTGGTGCAAATTTCCCTTAAATTGTGGCTTGGAATATTTCTGCCAAATCCGGGTCTTGCAGTTTGCAGTTTGTCCAGGTCGAACTTCAGTCTAGTGCACTTTGTTGTATTTACTCTCTTCAAGTGGAGCCGGAAGTAGATCATCACGAGATCGTGGTCACTTCCGATTTCTGCTCCTGAAAAAGTGCATTTCCTGCCAATGTTGATGCTTGATCTGAAGCGTTTCTTGACCATGATGAAGTCAATCTGGTTGTGATACTCCCCGCCGGACTGTGCCTTGTCTATCGTCTGGATTTTTTGTGGAGACCAGGCGTGTTTGCCAATATGAGATTGTTGTATCTGGCAAACTCCAAGAGCCTCAGACCCCTCTCATCTGTCTCGTTGTTGCAATGGGGTCCACATGTGTCTTCCCAGTTGTGGTGCGCATCTTGGCCAACCTTGGCATTCCAGTCGCCTTGCACTATGACTATGTCCTTCTTCGGCACATGGTCAAGGACAGCCTGTAGATTTTCATATAAATCCTCCACTTAGCCGTCGTCATAGTCTGATGTTGGGGCATAGGCATGGATGATGGTGATGTTGAAAAGGGCTGCTCTCAAACGGATGGTAATGAGTCTACTGGAGACTGGACGGCAACCAATGACATTGGGTAGAATGTTTTTGTGGACCAAGAATCCAGCGCCGTGCTCATGACTGTCATTTCTCCCGCTGAAATAAAACTTGTGGCCTTTGTCGGTCGTTGTTTCACCTAGGCCTTTCCAGCGCAGTTCGCGGATCGGTCGTCATTCCATACTGGATCGATAGTCGCCTGGGTCACCAAGGACCGCGCCTTCCGTTGGCTACCAGGACGGAGGTAATAAGTGTGCTACTGATTGACAACTTAACAAGACCCGCACGAGAGACAACATCTTCATAAGAACCTGGAATGTCAGGACCCTTACTGCGGAGGGAAAATTAGAAGAACTGGCCCACGAGCTGGACCACTATCGATGGATGGATGGATCGATGGAGTTGATGAATTGGATAGTAAAATATTAAATTATCTGCGGCATTTATTACTGACACAGAAACGTATATATAAAAAAACCACCTGTCCATAGACAAAATATATTTTCCTATAAATTAAAAAAAAAAGCTAAGGTTACATCCCTTTTGAACAATGGTGATAGCACTGACCATCGATTTATAGGCATATTTCGAATCGTTCTACTCTCTCTAAGCCTCTTGAAAAGCACATAAATAATGATATTCTTGATCATTTTACTGAAAACAACATCTTACATGAAAATCAGTCTGGTTTCAGAGCTAAGCACTCTTATCACACAGCTCTTACATCTATGATAGAACAATGGCTAAATAATATTAATAAGGGACAATTTTCTGGAACATTATTTGTTGACTTCACAAAAGCTTTTGATGACATAGACCATGACCTTCTTCTACGTAAATTAAAAATTATATGGAAATTCATTCTAAATCTCTTGAATTTCTTAAATCGTTTATTTCTGACAACAGTGTGTTTATGTAAAAAAATCAAAAGTCACAATTTGAAATTGTTACAGCTGGAGTATAGCAATGATCTATTTTAGGACCTCTGTTATTTTCTATCTACATAAATGATCTCCCCCTTCATATTTCTATTTCTTGTGAACTATTCGCTGATGACACTACATTACACTCTCAAAATTCAGACTTGAATAATCTCTCCTCATTACAAAGAGGGGCTAGTGAACTACAGGACTGGACTGAATACAACCACATGGCCCTCAATCCAGACAAAACAAAATCCATGCTAATTATAACAAGACAGAAAAGACAAAATGTATCTATAAAACTTCATTAAAAATTAGCAATACAATAATTGATGAAGTACAATGTCCAAGGCTTCTTGGTGTAACATTAGATAATAATTTGTCCTGGGTGAAACATATTTCAAATATTAGTAAAACTATTTCTAAAAGGACTTATCAATTATCAAGGATAAAGAATTTATTACATTTACATTCTTGTAAACCGTTTTATTCCTGTCATATTCAATCATTTATTGATTATTCCTCTACTATTTGGGATTCTGTTAGTGGCAATGCAATGAAGCCTTTAATGAGAATTCACAAACGGGCAGTTAAACAAGTTATTCTTAAACAAAAAATCTCTCCAGATGACTATAAACGGATCAGTATTCTACCTCTTACCGACAGACTAAAATTTAATAAAGGTGTTTTCATGCACAAGGTCCTTTCTGGCAATGCACCTCCCTATCTTTCTTCTTTTTTTTTTTTCCAAAAAGACTGCCTGATCGTCCACAAAATTAAATGTTCCAATTCCAAGAATTGATCTCTTCAAAACTAGTCTAGCTTATTCCGGTTCCACTTTGTGGAATAACTTTCCTGAAGATCTCCACACTCCAGCATCTAAATTTACATAATTTAGAACACCTCTCTTAAAACACATAAAAATTAAATACACATTAATTCTTAATGTTGTTGATTGATATTAACAACATTAATTTGATTTTAATTGTTTTAAAATGATTTTATCTAATGATGACTTTGTTTATGAGTTATTGTTCCATGATGTGAATATTATAACATTGAGTTGTATTTAATAGTTACATGCATTGTTAAAGCCCCAACGGCAAGATGTAAAAAAGCTCATCCAGCGCTTACTCTTTTACCCTTGCAAAATAAAATTATCTTCTCTCTCTCTCTCTCTCTCTCTCTCTCTCTCTCTCTCTCTCCCTCTCTCTCCCCCTCCGAAAATGTACTTATACACACACATTGATCGGTGTAGTGAAGGTAGGACACGCGGAGGTCAATGACGCTTCTCTCTTCTATGTATTATTAGTGCGTACATACATACCTAATAGCTACATATATAGGAGTGAGACGTGTTGTAGACGCTTGCCTGTCCAGATACGAGCGCCTGTGGTAGGCACCTATATAAATCTAATGGAAAAACATATGTACATTTTACCTGAAATAAAGTACATCCATGTGTACATTAGCTCGATCCTTCGGCGCTGCAGTTCATATAATATATTATATAATCATGCCATCAGAAAAACGAGACACCGAGTGAAGCCATGAGGACTGCTGAGGACAGAGAAAGATTGAGTACGCTGGTTAAACGATCATCCCGTGAGCCCCAACGACTTTCGAGTTACGGGATTGGATAGGTAAAGGTAAAGGTGGTCCCATAGCCTTGTGACCGTAGGGGAGCGTGATGTTGGAGATCACACTTATCTTGGGCCAGCGTAATGAGGGTGATGCCTATCTCTCTCCCTCGCTGCTTTACCTTCCCCACCCTTAAGAGAGTAGGTACTCAGTCACAGTTGAGTCAACTGGGGGCGTTGTTATTTGTCGCTTCACGGTTTGTGGTCACCCATCCAAGTGCTAACCGCACTGGACGGTGCTTAACTTGCGACACAGTAGCGAGTGCTCCAACCACTACGCTATCCGACACACGGGATAGAGTAAGGAAATTAATAATTGGAATATATCCACATGTGCCTCTTAATTTGACCGGAGCGAGGGTTCCTGCAGGAGACAATGTTGGAGCTGAGTCATTCAGTAAAAGGGTTGAGGACACTGCAACCAAATGCTGGGTATGTTCTTGTTACCGGCACTCACCCGTCTAGGACATGAGCGTCAGGATCTTTAAAGTCCGTTATGATGGAGTGCATGCGACACAGACTAGACCTCGGTTTATACTCTAATCCGAAGGAGTAGGAAACGGGAGTAAAGTGTCTTTCCCAGGGTCACAACACAATGGCCCGGACAGGTCTCAAACCCCGGACATTCAGATCCGCAAGCCAAAGCACTACCATTAGACCACCGCGCCTCCATGGTGCTTTTTATTATTGTTATAATTTTAGGACAATCAATCGATCTAGTTCTTGCGTGTGACATTAGAGACAGGCGTGCCGCTTGCATTTGTTGTACATATTTTTAAAGTTATAATTAAGTTACATTCAGTAGCAGTGCTTCCTAATGCGTTAACCTAGATGACCAGTCTAAGATTGTAGCGTCGTCAGTTTGGGAGTAACAATGATCATTTCAATAGATAAAGGATCGACGTGCTCACACCGCATAGCTACCCCCATTGGGGTGCCGGGGGTTTCAGTATAAATAGTATCCCCACTTTCTGGAAATTTAGTGCTTTAAATTCCCACTGTCGCTGTCTTTCTCATTTGCTCTTTCTCATTGCTGCTCTGTTCTATCAATCTGCTATACTATCGTCTTCTTCGCTAGACCAGTCTCCTACCTTTTTTCTTGAAAACTCTTCCGGGACAAGACTCCTTATTTGTGTATGAGGTCTGTTTTATCAGCTTGGGAATATTGGACGCTTTCTGCCAGGTGGTCACTAGGGCTTCCTATGATGTTATTATTTAGCAATGTAGGCATTTTATATGTATTTGTTTTGTTGATAATTTATAATGATGTTTGTATTCTATTTTGTTTTTGTAAACAGGGGTTCGATAAGTTGGGGTGAAGCCTCAGCCGTCCCCTGAGTGGGATGTCTTTATTGTAAAGTGACTGGCTGGTGGAGACCTTTCGGTTTTACCACTAGGGTTGTTTCGGCAGATCTTTTATGCGGATTGGGGGTTGTCCGGTTCTGATTTGGCTCGGAAGAGTCCGCTGGACCTAAGGCAACAATAATGTAATGTAATGTAACACCGCATAGCTGAAACTTGCGGAGTACCTCTCACAAGTCACTAGTATGGGACATGCGTTGGAAGAAAGAAGGGAACTTTTTAGTAGGTCTTGGAGTTCGTAGGTGAGTTCAAGGGTCAAGGTCCATGCATGCTCTCTTCTATGTTAGTTACCACACATGCCATCATGACGTGAAATCTTCAGCCTTGCTGTTAGTTTTCGGCGTCTTTGTCAAGAAACGCAAGACAGTGCAGAATGCGAATATTGTATCAATGTTACTTTTGATGTCTGTGCATACGAGACCAGAATTTATTAAGGTTTATTGTTTCAGCTGTGACGGAACTGTAACAGAACATTACTGATCTGAATCTATAAAATTAAAAAAAAAAAAAAAAAAAAAGTAACGTACGGGAATGTCTTCCTCATTTGAACTTTTTCTTTACTGTTTTGATATTGAAAAATACTTAAATCAATCTCATTGGTCCATACCACATTGAACGAGAAACAACGAAGCTTAACGTCCTATTGCATCAGCGTTAAGGACGATCACAACGTCGCCACCCTGACAACAATGATTATCATCATCATATCAAAGATGAGATCCTACGGATCTCTTGGGTACGAGGAGGAACAACGAAGCTTAATGTCCTATTGCATCAGCGTTAAGGACGATCACCACGTCGCCACCCTGACAACAATGATTATCATCATCATATCAAAGATGAGGAGGAGGAACAACGAAGCTTAACGTCCTATTGCATCAGCGTTAAGGACGATCACCACGTCGCCACACTGACAATAATGATTATAATCATCATATCAAAGATGAGATCCTACAAGATGAGGAGGAACAACGAAGCTTAACGTCCTATTGCATTAGCGTTAAGGACGATCACCACGTCGCCACCCTGACAACAATGATTATCATCATCATATCAAAGATGAGGAGGAGGAACAATGAAGCTTAACGTCCTATTGCATCAGCGTTAAGGACGATCACCACGTCGCCACACTGACAATAATGATTATAATCATCATATCAATGATGAGATCCTACAAGATGAGGAGGAACAACGAAGCTTAACGTCCTATTGCATGAGCGTTAAGGACGATCACCACGTCGCCACCCTGACAACAATGACCATCATCATCATATGAAGGAAAACGATGCTTAACGTCCTATTGCATGAGCGTTAAGGACGATCACCACGTCGCCACCCTGACAACAATGACCATCATCATCATATCAAAAATGAGATCCAACGGATCTTCTTCATATGAACGGAACGGAAAACGATGCTTAACGTCCTATTGCATGAGCGTTAAGGACGATCACCACGTCGCCACCCTGACAACAATGACCATCATCATCATATCAAAAATGAGATCCAACGGATCATTTTGTATGCATTTATTTTAATTTGTTTAATTGTTTTGAAGTAAATGATTTATTTAAATGTACAAACTTAAAATGTATTTATTTAATTTATTCATGTATTCTTAACACAGAAAACCTATTATTTGTTGTTGTTTTTATTATTATTATTTATTTGTTCTCATTTGTTTTCATTTAATTAACACAGGAAACTGTCAGCTGAAGTGGTTATTAAGATGGAAGTAAAGATAGCTGGAACAAAGTGCACGTGCACCTATGATGTCACTATCTGGAATCCTTTCATGGAATGCAAGTCAGCAGCCTGTTGCCATCTTGGAGATCTCCCAGCACAAATTCTGGAAGGTTTAGAATAATGTAGTACAAGTGTACATAAAATAGTTGAATGTGTTTGATATCAAAACAAAGTCATTATTTGTTCTTGTTATGCCATTACGTGTGTATCAGAAAACAGTAACAGATGCGGGGTTTTGATTTTATTGGGGCTTCAAAGGACCTAAGCAGCTTGCGTCCCATTGAAATAAAATGTATTAAAAAATTTTGTACAACAAAACGAAGACTGGTAGTAGACATAGAAAATCACTTCAAGCAGTGTGGGTTGTGCATTGATAATGACAAAAAATTGTAATAAAATATTGCCATTTTTTTCTCTACTTGTCATTGTGTTCTGGGCATGATTCTTGTACCATTTGTTGACTTGCGTGTTGGTGTGTTTTGTTATTGCATATAATTTATTTATGGTGAGCTTGTTTCATAAAAGTTTTGTGATTTCGTAGTTGTTTTTATTTTTTTCTTCTCGTGAAAGTTGCGTGTTAACAGGATCTCTTCCTTTCTGCATACAAAGACACTCACAAACACAGATTAGGCTTTACACTCCATGCAATTAATTAAGAGATTTTATTATCTCCATGAGAAACCATGAACCCTTGTTTCAAAGAGTACTCCTCCCCTGGCCAATACTGTATCTTGTAAAAATTGCACTCACCTTTTCTAAAATCTTTTCTAGAAACACTCAACACCGCACAAAGACCACAAAACAAAGCAAGAGCTCTACGTAAATGCAACAATTAGTACCATATATACAGAAATGAGTTTGTGAACATTCAGCAATATATGTAGCAATACTAACAAGTCTAGAAAATGAAATATGAACAATTCATTGCAGCCAAAAGTGTTAGCAGAATCGTACAGATTCATGGGGCCATCAGTCTGTGTTAGTACAAGTAAAATCTAGTGATTTACGATTACCTATATGCAGCATCTAGCAACATTTTTGGAATTAACTTAAGGGTGAATTAAATAACATGACTGGCTAGCTTAATTCTATCAAATAAATTATATATAACGATATATTTTATTACAAAATGTTGATCCTGTAAATCTAATTTAGCTGTGCCAAAGGGTTTTTGTGTGTGGGTTTAATCATTTTTAAACCTTTCATCTGTTGCAGTAATACTTAAATCCTTTAAGGCCCAGACACACTCGTGTTACGCACCCAGCCACACTTGTGTTACGCTTATGAATTCCTTATGTATTTCCTTGCTGAATGGCCAACGTAACATTTCACAACGATAGAGCATGTTTGATTTCTTCTGCAAAAATCCATAAGTTGGGCTTACGGATTTCTTCTGCAAAAATCCATAAGCCGGGCTTATGAGGACCAATCATAAAACGAGAGTGTGACGTCACACATTTAGAGGTCAACCTAACTCCTCCACATGCATGATTACACGCAAGACATATTGTCTGCTACAAACAACATGGCGAGCTAAAGGCAGTTGAATTCACTTGTTGCGTGTCGATCCTAGTAAAGTTGTTTCATATTATAGTAAAATCGTGAAAGAGTACATCACATCGTCATGAAAAAGTGCCTCGTGGTAGTGAAATTACAAAGCTACACACATTTATAAATTCGAACCGGGAAGTGTTAAACGTACTAACTCCGACCCAATGCATAAGTTGTAAAATGTAAGCCAAATGTGCCCACTAAACTCATAAAAAGTGGCCTCGTCAAAATTCTGGTCAGTGAAAAATCTCATAACCCAATGCATAAGCCGTAAAACATAAGCCACTACTTTATAGCTTGTACAATATTTGCTCAGCAGTGTTTAGCCTGCATTTAATATACATAAATAATTCAATAAGTGTAATTATCATCTCCATGAGATTTCATCCAGCGCCAAATGTTTTTCAACAATAGAAAAGCAATATCTTATTTTTTCATCTCATATCAATAGCAAAACTTTTTTAAAAATACAGTTACTAAAAACAATTATCCAATCTGAGGGTACTATTACTAAAAATTTTGAAACAGTTGTTTTTTTTAACATATGGTTGAATTTTACATAAGAAGTGTTGTATATATACTTTTTTTTTTTTTAAAAACAAACAAATATTATGTTAAATTTAACCAAATGTTTCACAAAATAATAATTGTTTACAATTTTTTTGTAGTACTACCCCCAGATTTATATTATTTTTATTTTTATATTAGTTGTAATGAATGCTGATATCTAGGAAGGAAGAATCGAGTGAGTAATGCTAAAATTAATGCTGAAATATTTTCCCAGTAATGAAAGCGTGAAAAGACAAAATCAGATAAAAGCTAAGAATTATTGAAACTTTCAAGGTTTGATTTTGCCTTTCTTATATACATACCAGTTAGTGATTAAGTTGCCAAAACCTCTAAAATCTAGTGTTTGCCACAACATTTCTAAAATCTACTTTTCACATTGATGTTTTATTCAAAACTGTAACATTCGTAACGATTTAAACATAGCCGACATTCAAAAGTAAAAGGTGTCACATGCATTCATTCATGAATAATCCTGCAGATCCATTCAGGATTTTTCTTCATATGAAAAAAAAAATAACAACTAGAAAGGCAAAGCCCATGTGACTCACATGCTCCTTATGAAACTTGCAATGTTTAACATGAAAATGACTGCCCAGAAAAAAAAATAAAACAGTAGCATTAAAATGTCAAGCAATACAGACTTTTGATTGATCTTTCTATGCTCTTGACCTTGAGATGACTTGATCTTGGGCTCCATGTAATATCAAATAAACTATAGCAAAAGTTGTATTGTGCCAACAAAAAAACTGTTAACCTATGAGTGACCTTGACCTTGAGATGATCTAGACCTTTATGTGACCTTTATTCTCATGTATGATCAAATAACCCAATGTTGTTGCATACTATGGGTGAATCAGAGCCACCATTGTACAATGACCTATTTTTGAATGCTTTTGCAAAGCCTAAAATAACCTTTACCTTCAAGATCAACGCAAAAACAGAACACATATATGAAAGATCAATCTATCATCTCTAAATACAACAAATTCAGACTTTATATCTCTCTATGTGTGCGTGTGTGTGTGTGTATGCATGTGTGTGAGTACATAGACTCACATTGCGATGCATTCGAGTCAAAAAGGTGCTAGAAAATTCTTGTTGCATTCTGCAGCAATTAAGTCCTGCGTATCCCATCCAAAACTCAAGCACTAGCATTCCTTCAGCTGCATGCAAGTGCAAACACATAATTTGACAGTCTTCCGTTTGTTATCAAGATTATTTCAATAATATCCAAGATCAGAGTTTTTGTAGACTCTTTCAGCTGAGAGGAAAGGAAGTTTTTTATTTGAACAGAAACAGCGTTATTCATTTCCTCCCAAGATGCTTTCCTCCTTTGTAGAATCAATACAAGACATTGTTCTTGGATGTTATTCCTTGAAAATGTTTTTGTGCTTTTTGGAGAAAAAAAAAGACATGCTGGATAGTGACTAGTACGAGTACATCTTGGTCTTGTAGACCTCTTTGTCTGGGCACTCTCTGCTTTTGTTGTAGTAATAGAAGTATCCGTCCTTTCTCACCAGCTTCTTGATGTAGCCATTATGTGGCCAGCGGTCAATCTGCACAAACACACAATCAGTAAAGAAGTTATTTTTACTATATGAAAATAATTTTAACATTTCACCAATGTCTTGCTCCTCAAGCACAGTAACAGATGTACATTTTATAAATACTTTCATGACCTATAGCAAGGATTTGTACACACTTTACCATTTATTCTGAGAAGTTGCTGCCACAAGTGTCACACATAATTAATATTATTATACAGTTACTCACATTTTCAGTGATGGGAAAATAAACATTTAATTTTAATAACAAAGTAGAATATCTTTAAGAAGTACTTCTTGTTACTGTTCTAAATACCTGCTTCCTAGTGTTCCATTATAAATAGAAATTCATTAAGTGCGCTCTCTACTGCATGTTTTAAAGTAAACGGAGGGCAAAAGGCTGACAGCAATGAGTTGTCATCGCTACTACTCTGTACATATAAGCACTTGGACTTTGTGGGAAAATATTTACGCTCAATACATTTTGATACACTATACTTGTTGGAAAATGAGCAGATGATCTACTTACATGCTCTGTTTTGTGGAAATGCTTGTACTCCACTGCGTCACGATAGCCAGCTATTTGGAAACGGTATGCTTCCTCCACCTCCTCATCCCACACCTTGGGGCGCACCATGGACTTGGGCTGCTCCAGTACTGCTGCGTTGGCCATGCTGTTACTGTTAATAAACAACATTTGCGTAATAGACATATATCTTCTTGATCTTCTTTTACTGTGGACACACAATTGCATTACAGTGGCTGCAAATGTCTTAATGCCGGTGTTCATGGACACAAAACTGATGGTACTATTAGCATGAACACTGAATGCGTAAGGTTCTGATACTGTAGGCAACTGGGTCTCAAAATAAGTAATCTAGTCAGGAAAAATTCTATATCTATGACCACAGAAAGGGGCACCACGTTTAGTTTTAGAAAGATTCAGACCGTCATGTATGCAGTGAAAAAAAAAATCGAGCTTCCAAACTTTTCTTATCTTCAAACAACTCTACTTCTCACTTGCGCCTGCGTTTGATAGACAGTTGCAGAATCATAGTTTTCAGGGGCCCAGCTACTACTACAGATCCTCGCCTTGATATTGAAGACGAAGACGTCTCTTCCTTGGACGATCCAGCTAGGGATTCTTCCGACATTTCTACAAATAAACCAGAGGCTGCGTGGTCACTCAGACAATTTTATACGTAGTTTGAATTGAAAAATTAACTTTGATTATTTGGTACTTCCTCCTCCGATGGATGAGATGAACCCACTTTTCCCAGCCTCTTCTCTCCTACATAGGCTACATTTCCGTTGAATTTCAAACGGTTTTGTACTCAATGTTTAAAGAAAATGAATTGATTTGACACAGAAAATAAGCGTATAAACATTAATTCTATAATATAAAAACGTTTGTTTACTTACTTGGAGTTTAGACGAATTTTACAAAGGAAAAAACAGCTGGATGGAATAAAATCTCGTGAAAATGTTTACCTGGTTGCCTGACGATGCTGAAATGTCCGCAGCGATTCCAAATCTATATTTTGATTGGTAGTGGTCGATCTGAAGTTTATGAGCGTTACTTCCCCTATCTGGCAAGATAACTCAGTAATATTTACAAACACTGATCTAAAAGAAATTTATTTAGTTCAGTGATTTAGTTCAGTGATTACAAATAATAAAATCTAAAACATGGGACAGTATTGACGACCAAGAACATAATAAATTAACTTATTTGTGGTTTGTGTGTTTTTTTCAATTAAAATCACTCACAACATGAGATCGCTTTAAAAAAGATTGTATTTTTTGTTTTATTTTTTTAAAATAGTGTTAATGAATTGTTCTTGTATGTGTAGAAACTACTTTGTGATGTGTGATTTTCATCTTTCTTATTTTTACATTACTCTTTTTCAAGATTTTTGCTTAAAGCGCACTTTTCAATTTAATTTGTTATTTTTGGCAAGTCCGGCATATGCCTTACAGAAGAACTAGAAGTCTTGGATAGATGGACAGCGTATTGCTATGACCTTTACAACCACACACCAATCGGAGACCCATCAGTTCTAGCATGTCCCCAGAACAGAGAAGAAATCCTCCCAATTCTCCGAGAAGAAGTTAAGGCAGCAATGCAATCCAAGGCCAACCCCTCAACACAGTGCTAAGGTTCAAATATTTAGGAGCCATTGTATCAGACAATGGGTCCGGACAGTAAGTCCTCTCCAGGATCGCACAAACAACTGCTGCCCTGAAAAGGTTGAAGCCCATTTGGAAAGACAGGACCATCAGCAGGGGCGGACGAAGTGGGGGGGGGGGGGTCCGAACCCCTCTCCCCCCCAGCCCCCCTCCCCCCCAAAAAAAGGAAAAAAAAAGGAGAGAGAGAGAGAGAACTTTAAAGGAAACAGATCAATTTTTTTTTTAAATTATATAAAATTATAAAAATTAATATTTTAAAAATATAAAAATAAACATTTTATATATATATATATATTTTTTTTTTTGGGGTACAAGTATTTGACATTTCCCACAATATGCAAGCCCTTGCAATCTTCTCCCTAAAAAACTTCAATCATTGCAATCAGTTTAAACAATCTCCAGACGAACACCGTCTTTCGTGCTTATTTATTTTAAATTTAATTGTTTTTTTAAGGAGTGGAGAAGGGGGGGGGGGGGGGGCGCCACAAGCGGAAGAAATGAAAAGAAAGAAAACGATATTCCTAATAATAATACGACAGGAGTGCCCACGGTCCATCACGAAGGCAGTGTGACTGAGTAGATCGCGTAGCATTAAAAAGAAAATTGACGTCAGCCTATTATTTGACTATATATATGTTTTGCACTTTGGTGGTAGGTAGATCATTTTGGCTTGGTCATTTTAAAAGTACCACGCATGCTGAAAAAGTCATAGTGTGGGCAATCCCTGGCTTACATTGACGTTTTAGCAAAAAGACAAATAGTCAAAGTTCTGTCCCTTTGCTTGCTTATTCCGACTCGCGCCAGCGCTTCAAAATGCCGCGAACGCCGTCATTGAAGCCCTCCGATTCAAAAGGTGTGGCAAAGCTCCGTACATATTTTGGGAGCAAAGGAGGTAAATATTATTGTGATAATTTAATCTTACAAGTAAATAACATATCCTATCCTATCCTATCCCATAACTCGGAGGTCGTAGGGGCACCACAGATGATCGTTTAACCAACGTACTCCATCTTTCCCTGTCCTCAGCAACTGATTGTTTCGCTCAGTGTCAAACCAGTCCAGTCTCGAATGTTGTCATCCCACCTCTTTTTCGGGTCTCCCTCTTCTTCTACCTCCTTGCACTGTGCCTTGCAGGATGGTCTTTGCAAGATCTGATGATCGGGTGACGTGGCCATACCATCGGAGTTTCCGTTTTTTCACCACTGTGAGCAGGTCATCGTGTTGTCCAATGGCTTGTGTGATGGTCTGTCGGACTTCGTTGTTGGTGATGTTCTGGGTTTAGGAAATGCCCAGAAATCTTCTGCAGCACCTCGTCTCCATGCTTTGTATTCTTTGTTGGAGATCTGCTGTGAGGGTCCATGTTTCGCAAGCATATAGGAAGATGGAGATGACAAGGGAGCGCAGCAGCCTTACCCTAGAATGTAGACTGATGGTCCCGTCTTTCCAAATTGGCTTCAACCTCGCCAGGGCAGCAGTTGTTTGTGCGATCCTTGAGAGGACTTCCTATCGGGACCCATTGTCTGATACAATGGCTCCTAAATATTTGAAGCTATGCACTGTGTTGAGGGATTGGCCTTGGACTTTGATGCCCGTGTTGATGCCATGGGTGTTGTTGGTCATCATTTTGGTCTTTTCTGCACTTATTTCCATTCAATAGGCTCTGGAGGTGGTGTCAAGCCTCTGTACCAGCCGTTCAAGTTCTTGTTCCTCTCCAACCAATCCATCAATGTCATCCGCAAAACGAAGGTTGGTGATTGCTCTTCCCCCTATGCTGACTGTGCCTTCGTGGTCTGCAAGAGCATCTGACATGATGCGCTCTAGGAAGATGTTGAAGAGTGTTGGAGAGAGTAGGCATGTTTAGTATGTTTTTATACTTAGCCTATTTTAACGAGTTTTATATCGTATTGTGCTTCAAGTTTTTATTTGGGATAAATTAAAAATTTAAAAAAATTTAATAATTATTTCGTTTGAATTTATTACCTTGATGTTCTGCAAAATTACTACACAAGTTGTAACTGATATGTTTGTGCATAATCTTAGTGTGTACATGATACAGATTAAAGACCCTCCAAGGATATGGTGGTGATAGTGTGTGTGTGTGTGCGCGCATCTTTGTCCCATCTGAACTTGGATTTATTCTGATATATTTTGCTGTAAAATGTACAAACACTTTAAATAAAGAAAACTATAAAAATCTTTTACAATCTGTTAATTTCATTTATAAACTATTGCCTCATGATGAAGATGATGACCTCAGAAGAGGACAGAGATGCTTACTATATAAAATTTAGCTGTTTATTCAATACATGAACAATTCATAATAATCATTTCCATGATGACCCTCACAAGACTACATGTTTTCATACATGTATATTAGTTATTAGCAAAAGTATTCTATCCTATCCTATCCTATCTCTTAACTCAAAAGTCGTTGGAGTAACACATATGATCATTTAACCAGAGAACTCCATCTTCCTCTGTCTTCATGGCTTCGCTCATTGTCAAACCAGTCCATTCTCGAATATGGTGTCTTCCTACCTCTTTTTCTGTCTCTTTCTTCTTCTGCCTCCTTGCACCGTGCTTTGCAGGATGGTCTTTGGAAGGCATGATGCTCTGGTGACGTGGCCATATAATCAAAGTTTCAGTTTCTTCACCACTGTGAGCAAGTCATCATGTTGTCCAATGGCTGGTGAGATTGTCTGTCGGACCTCATCGTTGGTGATGAGCTGGATATAGGAGATGCCCAGAAGTGTTCTGTAGCACCTCATCTCCATGCTTTGTATTCTTTGTTGGAGGTCTGCTGTGAGGGTCCATGTTTCACAAGAATATAGGAAGATGGAGATGACAAGGGAGCGCAGCAACCTTAACTTTAGAGTGTAGACTGATGGTCCTATCTTTTCAAATGTGCTTCAACCTTGTCAGGGCAGCAGTTGTTTGTGCTATCCTGGAGAGGATTTCCTGTCTGGACGCATTGTCTGATACAATTGCTCCTAAATATTTGAAGCTGTGCACTGTTTATGCTTATGCTTGTCTACTTGTATGCTGTTTTACTGTCGTCTGGCTTGCAGAATTAAATTTTCTTAAAAAGTCCCAGTTTTGTAGGTGTTGAATACATCTTTATTCTTCATTACCTCTACTCTTGAACAGTGTCACAGCTGTTTATTCTAAAATGATTAATGCCTAAAACTTTGCAACAACCCACTGCAAGAAGGCACGTATTGTTATTTCAGTATGACAGCTGCATTTCAACAGGATAGTGATCACTGACTTCCAGCGCCTGAAAAACAAAGGAAAGCATGTAATAATGATGATGATAATGATGATGATGATGATGATGATGATGATGATGATGATGATGATGATAATAAAATTATATTTTGTTACATGATTAACACATAGATCAGTACACGGCCCAACGCCGTAGCTCAATTGGTAGAGCGTTCGCCTGGCACACCGATGACCCAGGTTCGAATCCCGTGGTGGGCAATATAAAATGTGGCCATTTTCACTGTCCATTTTAGCAGCATGAATGCTTTGGTGGTTCAGTGTTGATTCAGGTCTCTACCCCTCTTTTCCTGGGATGGTTATTCCCGTCTGCCATATCGCCAATGGTGGGTATAGATGTTAAACCTCAATGTTCATTCATCAGTACACCCTCCTACATATTCTTCTTCTTCTTCTTCTTCCATTTGCCGACCACGATCAATAATGACCACTAACGTCGCACAATAGGGGCAATATATTGTCACTGGGGGTAAGGAATGGTTTGATAGAGGAGCAGGGCGGTTGGGTAAGAGAGGGGGGAGAGAGGAGAGGGGGGAGGGGCAGGGGATTGTGGAGATGTAGGCTACAGCACCGCTAGCGCCTTCATAAAGAAGGCGCTGACTGATGGTGCCCGCACCACCTCAACGGGCAGGAGGTTCCAGTCACGGACAGTCCGGGGGAAGAAGGCTGACAGCGGTGGTCGGTACGGCAGGAGATGCGGGTGTACTGTAGGCTGTGGCCACGCCGGGGTCTTGATGGAAGTGGTTTCAGGTGGGAGCATCTGACTTGGATAGTTTTGTGGTGGATTTTGAAGAAAGTGGTTAGTTGGGCTATTGTTCGGCGTTTTTGAAGGGAGGGCCATTTCAGCTGCTCAAGCATTGCTGACACACTGGAGGTCGCCTTGTAGTCATTCATGACATAGCGGGCTGCTCGTCACTGGACTGCTTCCAGGTCATCTGTCAGGTTCTGCTGAGAAGGGTCCCATACGGTTGAGGCATATTCGTGGTGGGGGCGCACCAGGGCTTTGAACGCTAGTTCCTTTACTTGATGTTGGCGGGTTTTCTGGTTCCTCCGCACAAAGCCAAGCACAGAGTTTGCTTTGTTGGTGATCCTTTGTATGTGCTCATCCCACTTGCCGTTGGCCTGTATGGTGACTACCAGGTACTTGGTGGAGGTAGCGTTTAGGAGGGTGAGGCCGTGTAAGGTGTACTGGGTTACTTGGTCAGCCATCCTTCTGGCGATGTTGAGGATGACACACTTGCTGGGATGGAACTCCATATTCCAGGCTTCCTCCAACTTCTCCAAGGCAGCAAGGTCGGCCTGGAGGATTTGTTGGTCGTGGTCATTCGCTCTGGCGCAGTAAAGCATGGTGTTGTCCGCGAACAGTCTGGAGATAGAGGCAACCCTGTCTGGTAGATCGTTGATGTATACGAGGAACAGACAAGGGCCAAGGATGCTGCCTTGAGGTACTCCGGACTTCACACTTACTGGGTCAGGCCGGGCTCCCTCAACGACAACGGATTGGATATGTCCTTCCAGAAAGTTTGCTATCCATGTATTCGTCTGCCCCCTGACACCATAGTGGTACAGCTTGTGCAATAGTAGGCTGTGGTTCACTTTGTCGAAAGCCTTCGCAAAGTCCATCACTACGACATCAGTGGGCAGGCCGCACCCCATGTTGTCTGACAGCTCCTCTGTGAATTTAAGCAGCTGTGACTCGCAGGACCTGCCTCTGCGAAAGCCATGCTGCTGTGGGGTGAGGATGCTGTTGGACTCCAGGTGTTATATTATTATTATATGTATGTTATACATAATTCTTAAATATTCTCATGGTTTAGTGGGGTTTTGTATAATCATCAAGCATTACCATGATAATTATCATCATTGTTCATTTCATTAACTCCATATAAATATACAGGACTACTTGTACAATAGAGAGAGAAAGAGAGAGAGAGAGTGTGAGTGAGTGAGGAAGAGAGAGAATTGGTAAGGGAGAGAACTGATACTAGAATTGTTAATAACATTTATTTACAATGATTAGCATAATGACACATACAGAGACCAGAAATTAAGAAATCAACGTCCGATGAATAAAATCAATTAACAAAACAATAAAGTAAATACAATAAATAAATTAAATTAAATTAATAATTTTAAACAAAAGTATAGACAGGTGAGCACAAGAAATGAAACAAAAATTTAAAAACAAAACAGAGCCACATGCTTATGGACAAATAAAGATTCTGTATATGTATCATGATTATAACTAGACCCTAATCAGTAGGAAAGTCTAAATACTTAACAAAACAAAATGTACCTCTGTTTCAGTCATTCCATAAAACTGTTGGTAATTAAACACAAGCACTGATCCTCTCACAAGATTTGACATCAACCCAGTTCTGATGATGATTCTGCACAGTTATGATAATTAATTAGTAACAAATTGAGACCAGGTGGGAGGAGGAGGGGGAGAGGATGGGAAAAGGGGAAGAAGGGGGGGGGTGTTCTTAGACTTGCGAGTCAAAAACCACAAAAAAAGCCTTCATTTTCTCCCGCTGTTGTTCAAATTCTACAGCATGGTGGAACAGTATTTCTGAGATAACCACCTACGCCATCAAAGCACAAAGGCGTAAAGTAGTGTGATAACTGATATGCACGATCAGCTTCTTGAGATAATGTATGGGAAATATTCATTGGGATATGAGTTCCACTTCTATTGGAGCAAGGACTGGAACAGTAGGGAGGAAAGGAGGACTACAAATAATCCACTACCTGTCATAAGCGCAGTTGGTGCTGTCCCTGGTGGTGGTATCAGCATCTTCACCAATTAGCCAGTTGTAGACTTCTGTGACAGTCATGTAGTCGTTGGCTGCATGTCGCTTCTCCAGTGTAGCGTAGGAACAGTCTGCATTCAGATCACCCAGGACAACCGGCTAACTGATCAAACAAGCAAACTATTTATCAAGCAGTCAGGCAGTCCAACAAAAAAAAAGGATATTAAATAAAACAATCAATCAAAAGACAATTATAAATCAGTGAGTCAATCATATTAATGATAAAACCAATACGACAAAAATCGCATTCATCCATCCCGATGAACAAAATGCAGCCAACTTAAGTCTTCTATCACTGCACAAATGTATCATTCGAAAGGCATCAGTAATTTGAAGTTTCTAAATCAATGTGAATATTATTACTATTTGATTTAGCGTGAGAGCGAGAGGTCTCCTTTATTCTTTATTTATTAATTTATTTATTATACAGAGTACAAACTCTCTGTTCTCTGTCACAACTTCTTCACAGATTCTTGTCCTTCCTACCTTGCTGATCTACTGTCTGTCTACTCCCCTTCACGCACTTTAAGATCTTCTGCTGACACTCGCACACTCAAGGTTCCCGTCACCCGCACTAAGACATACGGCCAACGTGCATTCGCTTACTCCGCACCTAAGCAGTGGAATTCCCTTCCCTCCCATATCCGCAACATACAATCAACACAAGCATTCAAAAAGGCCCTCAAAACCCACCTCTTCAAACTGCATTATTAAGATTGATTTGTATCCCGCTGCCATTCTCTCATCTTTTGTCTATGTCTGATCCGTAAGTGTATACACGGCTGTAAATAAATATTTATACTGTTTTTCTTCCTGGGCCTAACCGGGCATATAAATAGCTGTGAATAGGTTTTTGCTATTCTACTTTCTGTCTTTTTGTCATTTGTGTACATAGTTGTAAATAGTCTATTTTTGTCTTTTTTGTAATTTATGTACATAGTTGTAAATAGTATGTACCTTTACTGTCCCGTCTTTTGGTGTATTGTAGCAAAAGTGATGTTTCATCGAGTGCATGTATTTATATGTAATGACTATGTAAAGCGTGGTGAGTCTGGTCATAGGCTGGAGTACCCGCTATATAAAAACAGTGTTCCTTCCACACACAAAAAATGAGCGTCCTTGGGACTCCCAGGTATAAAATTTTAAGAGTCCTTGTGCCAATTTTGGGAGTCCCCAAATCGGAAAAAGAAATGTAAAAACAAGTCCAAGCCTAACTTTTTTTTAAAACTCTGTTAAAGCGTCCCATTAGTTATCATAATCATATAAAACCCAAAAACTAAAACATGTATTAAATGACAACTCCCGACACAATCTTCAATCGTCTGCAATGGCAGTCTCAGTTGGGTTCTGATTCTGATTATGCCGTGAATTAGTTCGCCACTCGTTGGTCGTATTTTTGACTTCAGTGATTTGAAAAAATGTGTGCGTCCACAGGACGCACACATGCAAATTTTTCTGCGTCCTTTTTCATATTTTGTGCGTAATTGACGCACTACTGTGCGTAATCGGGAACACTGAAAAATCCGTTATTATTATTATTATTATTATTATTATTATTATTACAATTTTTAGAAGAAATAGGTGTTGGGTTTGTGACTTCAAGAAAGCATTTGACTGAGTCTGGCTTGCAGCTCTGTGGGCAAATATGAGAGTGTACAACATCAGCCCCAACACTGAAGTCTGTATAACATGGCTACCAGTGCAGTCCTTCACAGCGCCATCGTAACTGGTTCAGAACAACTATCGGCATGCATCTAGGATGCCTACTCTCCAAAACTCTTCACCGTTTATCAGGAGTGCATCATGTCAGATACCATTGCAGATCATGAAGGCACAGTCAGCATAAGGGGATAGAGCAATCTCCAAGCTCTGTTTTCTGGATGACATTAATGGATTGGCTGGGGAGGAACAAGAACTTGAACAGCTTGTAGAGAGGCTTGAAACCACCCCAAGAGCCTACGGAATGGAAATAAGTGCAGAGAAGACCAAAATGATGACCAACAACACCAATGGCACCAAAATGGACATCAAAGTCCAAGACCAATACCTGAACACGGTGCAAAGATTCAAATATTTAGGAGCAATTGTATCAGACAATGGGTCCTGACAGGATGTCCTCTCCAGGATAGCACAAAACAACTTTTGCCGTGACAAGGTTGAAGTCCATTTGGACAGGAAGGACCATCAGTCAACATTCAAAGGTACGGTTGCTGCGCTCCCTTATCATCTTCATCTTCCTATAATTTTGTGAAACATGGACCCACAATGAAGAATACGAAGTATGGAGATGTGCTACAAAAAGACTTCTGGCCATTTTTTATACCCAGCACATCAACAACGAAGAAGTCTGACACACTACACACAAGCCATTGGACATGCTCACATTTGTGAAGAAATGGAAAATGCGATGGTATGGCCATGTCACCAGAACATCACCTTCTGCAAAGATCATCAGGCAAGATGCAAGGAGGCAGAAGAAGGAGACATAAAAAGAGGTGGGAAGCCACCATTCAAGACTGGGCTAGCTTGACAATGACTCATTGAATGAGTGACGCCACAAGGGCTGCTGAGGACAGAGAAAGATGGAGTTGAGTTGAGTTGAGTAGATTACCGTCCCCGGACACAGAAGCGTATAGGGGACTTGTTGGAGTACATTGGTTAAACAATTATCTATGGTGCCCCAAGGACTTTTGAGATAGGATAAAATAAATAGGTGTTGGGGGAGGAGAATGAGGAGGAAGATCTACCTCTGTGGTGCCAGATGTATCCAATTCACTCTGCACGCTGGCAATTACGCCTTTCATGTGTCCGATCTCAGCAGTAGCATCATCCGGCCTGGAGTGCAGGGCGATCAGTGTAATAGCCTCTGAGAATGTATTTGAAAAGTTATAATCAAAGTACATGCACATTTTACTATTTAAACACTGAACTAATATAACTGCTACAAACATTCTTCTTTTCTGTTTCCTGTTCATACTGACAATCCTTGCACAAAAGTTAAAGGTCGATGAAACTAAATTTACAGCCTCAGTAATAATTATTTTTATAGTAATGTCTTGATCTGATTGAAGTTTGGCAATGTGCTGCAACCCGACCTTCTGATATAACACTGTAATTTACAGCCTAAAATAACTTCTTTCAAATACAAGCAACAAACAACCTCTTGAATCACTCTATCTTTGCTCTCAATCATAAAGAAAAAGAAGATGGAGACAACGAATTTGTCACCTGTCGGACATCTCAATAGTAAGTCACAATTTTGCCATCATTGAACTTAATCCAGGGGAAATAATGTTGACGGTCTAATCATAGGGGGAAAAAAAAAAGCCTCCCTCTAACAAATTCAAGGGAGACCAAGACATGTTATTTCCCTTTGGTTGGGTGTTTCCGTAAATATTGTTGTAAATGTTTGCAGGTCCAGATACATGTGATCGACAGTTTCCGTCAATCTATCAATGGGAGCCTACTCATTATTTTAATCTCAAGTTACAACGCGGTTGTCATTTCTTGAGTGTTCTAATGGGAGATTACTATTGTGTGTGTTTTGTTTTTCTTAACTAACGTTAATGCAAGGTTGCATTTCTTAAATGTAAATTATGGGAGACAATTCCAATTTTCCACTTTGAGTTTCTATATGAATGCCGTACGCTTTCTTTCAAATCGATTGGGGTTAAAATAAATAAATCAAAATCAATCAATCAATAAAGAAATACCATTCATTAATAAACAATTTTAAATGTACGTTATTGTTTAAATTATTTGTAATTTATTTATTTATTATTGGAGGGTCTTGACTCACGTTGTGGATAGGTCTTTGGTGCAATTCTCACTGCCAGTGGTTCTCTCTCGAACACATCATTGGGATCCTCATACTGATAGCTGCTCAGCAAGACAACCTTGTCAGTCCTGCAAGTGCAACTTATTTCTTTATTTTATTTCCTATTATTTAACTTTAAAAATTTTAGACAAATATGGTCAGGCAAAATCATAGTATCAAAAAAAAAAAAAATTTTATGATGAAAAGAAACTGACACGACCGCTCAAACATTATCTCCAACAAAGATCTTCCATTCAAAATTGACCGATTTTGGTTTTATTTATGTTTGTTTATTTGTTGTTTGTTAACTCAGCTATTGATATTGTATGGTACAGTTACACTTGCAATATAATATTTATTAAACTTTTTTTTAAACCTGAAATAAACCTTGATATGCTGGAAATTTCAATATGATGAATTTTGAACAGTATTAGCTAGTCTGTATCACAGTTTTTATTGTTGCGATACATATTTCAGTAGGCCCTGTGGGTTCGGGCACTAATTAGAATAGACCCAACGTTTCCCGACGTGTCGTAAGAGGCGACTAACAGGGGTGATGTCAGCATGGCATCACTGGGCAAAAGTCTTCTACACAGAAGTCACCGGCCAGGACTAAGGAATCTCATGTTACTACAGGTTCAACGACCATGTGCTCGGGGCCAAGACACTGTATTCGTGGATATCGGCTGTGGCCAACAGCCTGGAGAGGATTGGGCCCTGCCAGGCCAATCTTTCTTGCCCAAGACATACTACTGCATGATGAATAAAACCATTTACTCGATACCGGATCGGTAGTTGCCCGTGTCACCAAGGACCGCACCTTCCGTTGGCCACCAGGAAGGAGGTGATAAGTGTGCTACTGATGGACAACTTAGCAATATCCACACCAGAAATAACATCATCATAGGAACCTGGAATGTCAGGACCCTAAATGCAGAGGGAAAATTGGAAGAACTGGCCCACGAGATGGACCACTATCAATGGAACGTTTTAGAGATCAGCGAACTGCGCTGGAAAGGCATAGGTGAAACAACGACCGGAAAAGGCCACAAGCTTTATTTCAGCAGTAGAGATGACAGGCACGAACACGGCATTGGATTCTTGGTCCACAAGAACATTCTAGCCACTGTCATGGGTTGCCGCCCAGTCTCCAGTAAACTCATTACCATCCATCTGAGAGCAGCCCCTTTCAACATCACCATCATCCAGGCCTATGCCCCAACATCAAACTATGACGACAGCGAAGTGGAGGATTTGTATGAAAATCTACAGGCTGTCCTTGACCAAGTGCCGAAGAAGGACATAGTCATATTGGAAGGTGACTGGAATGCCAAGGTTGGCCAAGATGCGCACCACAACTGGGGAGACACAAGTGGACCCCACTGCAACAACGAGGCAAATGACAGGGGTCTGAGGCTCTTGGAGTTTGCCAGATACAACAACCTGATACTGGCAAATACGCTTGGTCTCCACAAAAAAGTCAGACGATAGACATGGCACAGTCCCGGCGGGGGGAGCATCACAACCAGATCGACTACATCATGGTAAAGAAACGCTTCAGATCAAGCATCAACAATGGCAGGACACACACTTTTCCAGGAGCAGACATTGGAAGTGACCACAATCTTGTGATGATGTCTTTCCGGCTTCACTTGAAGAGAGTAAACACAGCAAAGTGCACTAGACTGAAGTTCGATCTGGACATACTGCAAGATCCGGAGGTGGCAGAAATATTTCAGGCCACAATTGGAGGGAAATTAGCACTACTGCTCATTTTGGGAGCTGGTGAAGTAGATGTCCACACCATGACCACCACCTTCAACTCAGTTGTGACAGATGCCGCCACAGAGATCCTTGGAAAGCACCGGCCAAAGAAGAAGCTGTGGATTACACCTGAACTTTTGGACCTGTGCGATAAACGAAGAGAGATGAAAAAGAAAAAGAACACCTCACAGGGAACTGATGCCTACCGAAAAATCAACAATGACATCCGAAAAGGCATGTGCACAGCAAAGGAGAACTGAATCGAATATCAATGCCAGGAAATATAGAACAGACTGAACAAGAACAACAGTAAGAAGGCCTACCAGAATGTGAAGCAGATGACAAGTGTTAAACAGCCCAAGGTCACCAAGATCCAAAGCAAGTCTGGCATATGCCTTACAGAAGAACAAGAAGTCTTGGACAGATGGACGGAGTACTGCTCTGACCTTTACAACCACACACCAAACAGAGACCCATCAGTTCTAGCATGTCCTGAGAACAGAGAAGAAGAAATCCTCCCAATTCTCCGAGAAGTTGAGGCAGCAGTACAATCGCCGAAGAAGGGGAAGTCAGCGGGAGTGGACAACATACTTGCGGAATTGCTTCAAGCAGAAGGAGAAGCGATGATTGACGCACTCACCATTATCTGTAACAAGATCTGGTAGAGTGGGAAGTGGCTTACACCACGGACCCAGTCGTTTGTCATCACTCTTCCAAAAAAAGGTAACCTTCAAAAATGTGAAAATTACCGCACCATCAGCCTCATCAGCCATCCCAGCAAGGTCCTCCTGAAAATAATACTCAACAGGTTGAAACCCCAAGCTGAACAAATCATAGCTGAAGAACAAGCAGGATTCAGTGCAGGGCGAAGTACCACCGAACAGATTTTCAACCTCAGAATAATCTGTGAGAAATACCTACAGCACCAACAACATCTATATCATGTGTTTGTAGACTTCAAAAAGGCGTTTGACTGAGTCTGGCAATGAGAGTGTACAACATCAGCCCTAAATTATTGAAGTCATCAAAAGCCTCTATGACAAGGCTACCAGTGCAGTCCTCCACAACAGCGCTATCGGAAACTGGTTCAGAACAACAATCGGAGTGCGTCAGGAATGCCTACTCTCTCCAACACTCTTCAACATCTTCCTAGAGCGCATCATGTCAGATGCTCTTGCAGATCACGAAGACACCTTCAGCATAGGGGGAAGAGCAATCTCCAACCTTCGTTTTGCGGATGACATTGATGGATTGGCTGGAGAGGAACAAGAACTTGAACAGCTGGTACAGAGGCTTGACACCACCTCCAGTGCCCATGGAATGGAAATAAGTGCAGAGAAGACCAAAATGATGACCAACAACACCAATTAATGGCATCAACACGGACATCAAAGTCCAAGGCCAATCCCTCAACACAGTGCATAGCTTCAAATATTTAGGAGCCATTGTATCAGACAATGGGTCCTATCAGGAAGTTTTCTCCCGGATCGCACAAACAACTGCTGTCCTGGCGGGGTTGAAGCCCATTTGGAAAGATAGGACCATCAGTCTACATTTCAAGGTAAGACTGCTGCGCTCCCTTGTCATCTCCATCTTACTATATGCTTGCGAAACATGGACCTTCACAGCAGATCTACAATGAAGAATACAAAGCATGGAGATGAGGTGCTACAGAAGACTTATGGGCATTTCCTATACCCAGCACATCACCAACGACGAAGTCCAACAGACCATCACACAAACCATTGGACAACACGATGACCTGCTCACAGTGGTGAAAAAAAATGAAACTCCGATGGTATGGCCACGTCACCAGATCATCAGGTCTTGCAAAGACCATCCTGCATGGCACAGTGCAAGGAGGTAGAAGAAGAGGGAGACCGAAAAAGAGGTGGGAGGACAACATTCGAGAATGGACTGGTTTGACACTGAGCGAAACAATCAGGGTTTCAGATGACAGGGAAAGATGGAGTACGCTGGTTAAACGATCATCTGTGGTGCCCCTTCGACCTCCGAGTTATGGGATAAGGATAGGATATATTTCAGTATTTTTCTTAGTGTAATCTCTGGCCTCATATACAGCAAAAAAACAACTATATTTGGTTACAGCTTCACCATCATCTTGTCCTCACGATCATTACAAAGTCAACATCATCATCATCACTATCACCATTTTAAACATCATTATTATTATAATTATTAGTTTACTTACATTCATATTTACCTTATATATATATTACTATAATGTTATTCAAGAACAAACTGACCTGTAAAAGAAGGCATACTGTTCCTTGTATGAGGAGCGGCCAAGCGGCTCACTGATGACGAAATCAAATGGACTGCAAGAGGCCAACATTAAAGCGGATGTTATATGGTTCAACTGACATTACCCACCCACTTTCCTGTCTGTTTGAACTTCTTCCATCTAATCGCAGATTCCGCTGTGCACTAATGCGTACACAGCGCTACAAAAACACCTTCATCCCTACTGCCATATCAATGCTAAATGAGGCCAATGCCAGACCCTCAAACACAAGACTGTCTTGATGCAGGAGTCTCCCAACTATCTCGCTGAGTGTATGTGCATGTTTTTATGAAGACATGCGCGTGTGCATGTGTGTGTTTGTGAGTGTGTGTATAATATGTGTGTGTTTACTATGAATGTCTGTAAACCAACTTTTAAAATACCATCTACGTGCTTTACCTGTATTTTTTGACAACTGTTATAATCAGTCAACAGTATTATTGCTTATGTTGATCATAGTTTCATACAGTTATATATTGTTGACCTACTAAGACTCATATTAAACTGAGATTATTTATCTAACACTGTTGCAACAAAATTCTTTTTTATAAGTCCAGAGTGGTAAACTATCATATACACTATGTTTGTATGTATTTTTATTATATTTTAACTGTCTAAAAAGGGCATTGACATACGTGTAATAGAACCAGAGTGCGTGGATAGGTGTTTGAAGGAAAAGATGAAGTGTAAGAGTACGCAAGTGATTAGATTTATAGAATGTATATAAATTTAGTATTGATTTTGTAGCTTTGTTAAATGTTATAACATGACTGTTTTTAATTATATGTTTTATATGCCTGACATACATTGCTGTGAAGTTCCTTATGGGATAATAAAGATTTGTTGTATTGTATTGTATTGTATTGTATTACAATAATGACAAAGATCAGACAAAGGTATGAACTGATACAGTGATCCGAATGTGCAGGCTTTGAGGCTATAAGCTTATACTTAATTGTACACATATTTATTGATAATGTTTTGTCAGTGCTTGCATTCTAACTCCATAGTTAATACATTCCTTATTATCCACCAGGATGGTGAAGATAACGAGTACGAAAAAGTCTTATGAAATGCATAGGACGGTCTCCGCAGACAGCAATTAATTTGCATGTTTGGCATTTCTTGCATACTGTAATAACCTTCACTGTTAAAGGCAACACAAGTAACACACTAGACTATTTAATACTGTACTGGGCTGTGCTATAAACAAAATGAAAATAAACTACAAAGTCACCGATGTTGTCATGAAAGTGTATTTACACTGGGTAGCCGAGACTGGCAGAGGCTTATGTTCGCTGCTCCCCAATTCTACCTATTAGGCCGCGTGACGTAACATATTTGGAACCTTAAGTCTTCCCTTTTTTTCAATTCAGGACGGGGTTTGCTATGACCTAATATTTCAAGACATCCTGTAATCTGTTTGTAACCAGCTGCGTAGATTGGGAGAGGCGATCGCAAGCCTCGGTCAGTCTCAGCTATGTAGTGTCAAATGTATTAAGAGGTTTGATGAGAGTAAGCTCAGTAAAGTGATGCCGTGAGATAGTGCTGGTCTCACAGTGTCAGCATGCCCAGAAGTTGACGTACAGAGTCCAGACTTTGGTCCCGGATCTCTTGGATAAGCAAGATGTCATAGCGTTCAACGATCTGGAAGTGAAATGCAACTAATTCTATAAAACTTTATATT
The DNA here is from genome assembly GCA_036898135.1 of Oncomelania hupensis. Lineage (NCBI taxonomy): Eukaryota > Metazoa > Mollusca > Gastropoda > Littorinimorpha > Pomatiopsidae > Oncomelania > Oncomelania hupensis. The sequence goes on along the minus strand of CM072514.1, from coordinate 36,376,292 downwards.
TTTATTTTGTGTATGTTCACAAAACAAGCGGAGGTGGTCCATAACATTGATTTCATTATGATAAAAAACATCATTCTCTCTCTATACACCACACCCACCCCATTACCCCAATCCAAATAAGTGACAAGTTCTGCAAGCATTAGAAGTATAGAAGTAGCAACAGCCCCAAAATAAAGTTCATTTATCAATTCTCATTAATTTAATCAACTTTAAAAAATCCACAATGTTATCTGTCTTGACTTGAATTTTACATGTGCCTAACCTTTCTGATCCACTCTGCCACATGGGCCTTGTTCATCTTGGCCTTGCCAAAGGTCTGAATGTTGAAAGCTCCCACTCTCAGCACATTGGGTGCCCTCTGGCAGTCAGAACAGGGCTCCACAGCAACAGCCTCACTGTAATAGCAGCACAGCTCCAACAGCATGGTTGCTGCAGTGATGATGAACATAACCCTCATATTCCACTGTTTGAAATGTGTGACCTATTTATATGCAACTCCAGCCAAAGTGTGAGCCACGTTTTGTGTCTGGCTGTGGTAGGACTTCACCCTAAACTGATATCTAAAGCTTTGCAGTAAGTGGGTTTTATCAAGACTTGCATACATTATGCAGACGTTGTACAATGTGAGAACATAACAGGTTGCGGTGACAATTTATTATTATTATCAACAGCAAGGCCTATAGCAAGGTTTAAGGGTCAACGTTTTGCTGTCCACAGGTGCAAGCACAAGTGTTATAAAGTACTCTTAGCAAGTACAAGGCACCTGGACTATAATCCTAGTTTATGCACAGGCCCAGAGCACTTACTTGCAGTCCTAAATAAGCATATTTTACTTTGCTGAAATAGGCTCTCGGCCTGTGGTTTGTACAACTTTTATAAAACATAATTATAGGGAGTTGTAAATGTACCTAATTATGTGCCCATTAGTTAGTGAAACAGGCTGTACAGTTGTAAAACCATTGCAATTTTTTAGATGTCAAACTGCATTTGATGATAAGCTGTATAATCCATCAGGTGTTGGTTTCTCACGGCAATTTCAAGCAGCAATGGATAACATAATTATGGTATCAATAGTTTTGTCACCATCATCATCATCAGAAATGATGCATATTCAGTTTTCATACTATGATACCTAAATACCACAGGCGCAGGTATCTGGAAACGAGAAAGCACGTTTGACTGTATTATATTACTAGTACATAGAGAGTGTGATGCTATTAGGCTTTAGAGTCTCTCACATTCAGATACGGGTTCCGTGCTAATTACATGTATCAAGGTCAAGAAGGATTAGGGGCACCATATATTTCAAAATGTTACATGGATTGGCATTATACAAACAGACAAGATGAAGGTGGGGCGACAGAGAAACAATCTTACATGGAGAAAGTGGGAGTGTAAGTGGGAGAGAGAGAAAGAGGTGGAGAGAAGGAGTGCAGGCACAGAAATGAATATCTCTGGCGACAGAGGGAGAGAAAGAGTCAGATAAAAGGAGAGAAGGTAAGGCGAATGAAATACAAGCACTCATCAGAAAGACTCTATGATTAAAAACAACGAAAATGAACAGAATTTTGATAAACCGAATGGGTTATAATCTGCATAGTGTTTCACAATGTAACAGACAATACTTTCTCTCTCTCTCTCTCTCTCTCTCTCTCTCTCTCTCTTTCTCTCTCTCTCTCTCTCTCTCTCTCTCTCAATCCTTCACTTGTGGTCCTGCATTCATTTTTCATAAACAAATGTAACACAACTATCACCAAAATTGATGCAAAACTTGCAACAGTCGGTACAAACCACTTGGAATTACCATTCTCATCTTTCACCATGAAATATGAAATTCGCTGTGTTGAGATGCATATGGCTATACAAAGGCCATGTTAGGAACGCATGCACACTCATAAACTACATACATACATAAACTTTCCAGAATAAAACAGCAACCATCTTGGGGAAGCCATGTCATTGGACTTACAAGCTGCGAATTAAATGCTAAGTTTATGTAAAGCAGGCTTTGGGGTTGGAGGCTTGAGGTACACTTTGGTGGGTTTGATAGGTCTTATCTTCCTGCCGTTGTAACCAGTTTTTCTGTGCCACCAACCGCTCTGAGGCCGCACACCAAACCAGCGATTGCGCCCAGCCTTGCCGATGGGTTCCTTGTTGTGGTCCACGTTGGACACTCGGCCCAGCGTTGCCATGCAGTGTTGGGACACGTTGATTTCTCTCTTGGATGGCATGCGAAGTATACAGCGGTCCCCAATCTTGCGCACCAGCTGTGCGGATGTGCCGGCAGCCCTGGCCACTGTCCCTCCCTCCCCAGCAAAGATCTCTACATTGTGCACCACTGCCCCTAAGGGAAGAGAACCTACTGGGTAGGCGTCACCCTCTGCCCCTCTTACTGCAAAAGAACATTTAAAAGATGATGTTATACATGTATTTTTACACCATGCACCATCACGGGGGGTACAAGAAATTCAAACTCTTTCTAGCATGAACCATCCACATTTTGTCAAAACATGAAAACACATAGAATCACATCGTTGTGCAGGGTGCAGTCGTGATCTATGTCTCACCTGCCATGCGAGTAATCTTGCCAGATGTCTTGATCAGGTCGCCCTCCTTCATGTTCTGTGATGCCAGAATGTACCGCTTGTGGTTGCCACCAGCGACGATAGCGATGTCAGCTGTTCGGCAGGGGTCATAGCGAACAGCCTGCACCCGTTCCACAACGGGTTCACCCTCCTTAGGTCCCACACGCTTGAAATCCACCATGCGGTATCTTTGCTTGTGGCCCCCACCAACACCATGTGTCCACACTTTGCCTGGGACAGAAAGCACAAAACAAAACATAAACGGAATTTAAAGTAAACACTTCTAGAAAGGGTTAAAGAATTAATCTGAATGTCATTCACAATAAAATGTAACAAAAAAATGTTTAAGTCTGAGAATAGCATGTCAACAAAGTACATGATGAAGCAAACTAAAGTACAGTGGAACCTCCGGTATACGACCATCCAAAATCTGAGAAAAAACGGTCTTATAATAGAGGTGGTCTTATACCGGAAATAAGGGTTGAGGTGGGGGGAGGGGGATCAGGCTCAAAGGGGTATGTAGTCATAATTTTCACACTCACCAGCATGTATTCTCTGACAAAGGAAACTGTAAAACATGTTTCATTTTTAGCTTTGTCTTTTATTCACAACTTCAAAAATATAAAACAGTTGAACCACTGCCAGACGCGTTCATCCAAGTCTGTCAGTGCAGAAGCTCTCAGTTTCGATGTTTCCCTTTCGCCACTTTCTCCACTCTCCAATTGTAGTTTCACAGATTCCTTATCCTTTATGATGAGCTGAATTTGGGTCTTCCAAATTTTAAACTTCTTGCAATAGACAAACAACTCTCCCCATTTTCACTTCTTTCAATCACTTTCATTCTCTCTGCCAAACTCAAAACGTTCCTCTTGCGCGACGCCAATTTGACAGCCAATGTAGGCGAGTAATGTCCCTTATTTGCGAACCGGAAATAGCAGACAACAGCAGGTGTACACTAACATGAGAGAAAAAACGAAAGGTACAGACAGCAAATTAACTGTTATCTCTTTTAAATTGCCCTAAGACGGTCGTATAAAGGGCTTAAAACACGGTCGCTGGTCGCATAAACGAGATTGTCGCATACCAGAGGTCATTTATTATTGGAAGTGAATCCGTCAGAAGTTTTCAGGTCACATAACGGACGGAGGGAGTCGTATACCAGAGAGCCGGATACCGGAGGTTCCACTGTACTAAAGTAAAACTATAACGCCACACAACGCTTACCAATTATAATTGACATTAATAAAACCCACCATCAGGACCTCTGCCGCCAGACTTGGGAAGTGGTTGTGGGTGCAGTGTGTACTTTTTCAGATCAATGCCTTGTTTCAAGAATTTCAGTTTCCCATTTAGTTGACTGCTGCTATGAAGGAATCTGGGGAAAACAGATTATTAATTAATTAAATAGGCCTTCAATCAAAGCACTGCTAATAAATAACATGTTAAAAGTGTTCAATCACTGATCATACTAGAGATTCTCCCAGCTGGCACAATCTACGAGTGTCACAGACGGTTTCAAAAATAACCGGTAGCCTACCAGCCCACATTTTCTTAGTAACCCATCTACCCCAGTCCGACAATACAAAAAAATTCAAATGCATGTGATTTTTAATCCTTTGTCATCTTGGGGCTCTTGAATTTTGAAAGGAATGGAATAGACCATGCACGGAAATGCGAGGTGAAACAACTTTGGCCGGCTTGACCATATGTTGCGCCCAGAGTTGTCTAATGTTGGGCGGACATCCTTTGCAAATGAACACAGTTTCTCGCCTACAATTTCTGCTCTGTCCATCATCAAACCTTCCGGATCAACCGAAAGGTCGATTTCAGTTGCAATCCTGGCTAGCTCTGCTAATTCGTCCTTGTGCTGCACTGAACCACAAACCCTCTTTCCGAAGAAAAGCTTGCATCTCGGAGTAGCTTTCAAAATATTCTGAGACAATAGAAAGCTGCCCAGTTAGCTCTAGGTAATCAAAGACAAAACAAAACAGGTTACTTCCCATTAGTTAGTTAGTTATTCATTGCTTACAGGGTCCAGCAGGCTGCAAAGAGCCAAATCAAGACCACAAAATCAGGACCACAACTTGGGTATCGAACCCCGTTTACAAAAACAAAATGGAACTCAAACAATTATAAATTATCAACAATACACATATAAATAAAATGCCTATAATGCTAAATAATAATATATAGGAAGCCCTAGTGACCCTTTGGCAGAAAGGGTCCAATATTCCAAAGCTGACCCAAAAGACCCCACATACAAATGAGGAGTTTTGGAAGAGTTTTCAAGAAAAAAGGTAGGTGAATGGTCTAGCAAAGAAGACAGTATAGAACATATAGAACGTATAGAGATTGATAGAACAGAGTAGGAATGAGAAAGGAAAAAGACAGCGACTGTGGATCTTTAAAGCACTAAATTTCCATAAAGTGGGGATACTATTTATACAGAAACCCCCCGGCACCTCCACATGGGGTACTTCCAATTTCCGAATAAAGCCTATTGTGATGATGGAATGCATCATGGGTCTGAAAATTCTTGTATCACCCATAAAAAAAGGGGAAAATATTTGTAACCACAAGTGCAAAGCCCATATGCCTCACATATTCCTTATAGAACTAGCAATATTTAACATGAAATCAGTGCCCAGAAGAAAAAAACAACAAACAAAAAAAGTGGCATTAAGATGCAAAGTAATACCAACTTTGATTTTTCTATGCTCTTGACCTTGAAATGACATTGACCTCCGGCTCCAAATACACTCATGTACTATCAAATAAAGTACAGCAAAAGTTGTATTAAGCCCAAAAATGCTGACCTTGGGATGACCTTGACCTTCAGTGATCTTGACCTTGGGATGACATTGCGACTCTCACGTGACCTCTCATGCATGTCTGATCAAATAACCCAATGTAGTTGCATACTATCGGTTAAAACTTATATAAACAGGTATTCCACAGTACAAAATCCAAATTTTTTGTATGTTTTTGCAAGGCCTAAAATGACTTTGACCTTCAAGATCAATGTAAAAACAGAACAAATATGAAATATCAAACTATCATCTTTAAATACAAGTTTGGACATTATAACTCTCATAGTTCGGGGTCAAGGTCATTTCAAAGTACCTATCCTAACTTTGAACAGCTGCAGTGACCTTGACCTTGGAGTGAGGTTGACTCAATTTGCACATTTCGTGTGTCTCATTTATATGTATCATGCATCAAAGAATCATAAGTTTAATATTAATAACCTAGAAAAAAAAAGTGACATTTTGTAAAATTTTTATTTTTTTGACTTTTTTTTGGTGATTCAACAACATCAACAGACCATCACACAAGACATTGGACAACACGATGACATGCTCACAGTGGTGAAGAAACCGAAAGTCCAATGGTATGGCCACATCACCAGAGAATCAGGCCTTGCAAAGACCCTCCTGCAAGGCACAGTGCAAGGAGGCAGAAGAAGAGGGATACAGAAAAAGAGGTGGGAGGATAACATTTGAGAATGGATTGGCTTGACACTGAGCAAAGCCATGAGGGTTGCTGAGGACAGAGAAAGATGGAGAACGATGGATAAACGATAATCTGTGGTGCCCCAACGACTTTCGAGTTACTGGATAGAATAGGATAGGATAGGATTGGTGACCCTGTGACCTTGACCTTAAAGTGAAGTCATTCATTCACTGATCATTTATGAGGTCTTACGGGTATACACAATCTTACCAAATTAGGTTGTGATAGTTGAAATAGGTTCTGAGTACTTTGCCACTTTAAAGTATTTGCACAGACAGATGGCGGACGGTGGACAGATGGACAGACGGACATTTTCTTAAATATCATATTTGGACTAATTATCACTCATTTTGCAAACACTTGCAAAAATCTTAAAACAAAGTTTTTTGGGTGAGTTCATAGACTCAACATTAAAATAATAATAATAATAATAATACAGTATGCTATATATCCCAGAACATTACTATGCCTGTGAGTCAAAAAAACTAAATTCAATTCAATTCAATTCAACAAATCTTTATTACCTCTTACAAGGGATTATGACAGGCACTTGATCACTAAAATAAAACAAATAAAAAGAAAAATGCAAATAAAAAATTAAACATAGTATAAAGTAATCCTCCCTCCCCCCTTCCGCTTCATCAAACCACACATGCACAACCACACGCACACTTACACACTGTAGAGCCGATTACAACAAGCAAGAGGAAGAGGAAGGAGCCTCAAGCAGAGCCATCAGCGCTTAAACGAATCTTGAGCTTAAATAGCAAATAAATAAGCATGCCAATTGCTGATGTACCAACTGCTGATGTGTGCATAACAATATTGAATAACAATAAGTAGTATGATCCTATGATGAGGTTTTCCCCAAGCTGAGCAACAGTAAGACAACAAGATCTTACATATTCTCCACAACAGGATCTTACATATTCTACAATGTTCAAAATAATATTTTTGTCAAAATCAATTAGTTGAATTACACGGACAATTGCTTTCATGTACCAAACTTGTATTTAAAAACTAAAATTATTGTGGTAATAAGTAGAAATTTTAATAACAATAAGGGCAACACCTTAGTTTGAGAAGATAATGTTTTATAACTTTAAATTTAAACCAAACCAAAACAACCAATAACTAAACTGAACCAATTTTATGTCAGCAATAGCGACAGTTTGTAATATTAACAAAATCAACTAAAATACGCAATTTGTAAGTTGACAATATTATTTTACCTCTTAGTATGTATTATAATAGTAATAATGAATATGCATGGCTGCGATTACGCCTTTCCCAGGAAAGGCGGCCCAGAATTTCCCGATGAAAGGTACAATAAAGTATCTCAAAACCAAAATGTCAAAAATCAAACAAAACCAAAAAATAAAAAATAAAAACACCCTTCACACCATTAATATAAGATGCTTTTCCTCTTGCATAAACAAATACTGTCTTTTTTATGTGTTGGTGGAACAGGGATTAATGACCTATTGCGGCTGTGTTTAGGACAAGTGGTTCAGCTTTTGAGAGCTGCGTTGACGTAAGACCATCTGCTTTGAAGGCCTGTAAAACATCTGATCAACTGTTTGATATATAAACCATCGTCAGAGTTTTGAGAATAATTATGTGTCTTACGTTTTTTTATGTTTGTGTATACAGCTGGCACACACACTGCATGTGTGCTTATTGCTCCTGTATTATGTTTCTTTCACACCTTGTGCAATGTGTACATATATACAGGTTCGTTGTCCTGTGTTTTAACTCTGAATGCCATTTTATTTACCTGTGTACATGGTATTGTTTGCTTTTCATGTCTTTAGATTTTAGTTACAAGAAAGAATGCCTTTTTAAAGACACTTTACTTTGTTTGCTTCAACCACGTTTTTATTCAAAACACTGACATTTTTTTATTTCTCCAAATCTTCAGAAAACCTTTCTCTCCATTCCCTCGGATTTCTTCATTCTTATCTTAATCAACAGACACAATTCGTACATGTATCTCCATGGTTAAAATTCCTCTGTAGGCCAAACCAAGCATTGGGTTCATCAAAGATCTATTTTAGGCCCTGTTTTATTTTGTGTTTATTTTAACGATTTACCTTTACATCTCGCAGATAATTCTGTTGAGTGTCATATGTTAGCCAACGATACAACATTACAAAATCAAGGCAGTAACATAGCTGAAATTCAGCAATCTCTACAATGTGCCCCTACCAGTGTTGCTGACTGGTGCAGTTTAAACCATATGTCACTGAATCCAACTAAATCAAAAGCTATGTTAATAACAACTAGATAAAAGCATCAGCGGCCTCAGCTTTCTCTTGATTTAGTTGTTACGTTGGGACGCGCGCGATGGTGTGTGTGGGACGCGCGTGATAGATCTGATTGTTTTATTTTGCAAAGCTTGCAATAATAGAGTGTATAATACCTTTGATTTGATTTTGCGTTGTTGTTAGAAGAAGCTTTGTATAACGTTGGTAATTTTAGTTGCTCGATATTATTTGAGAATTTTCTAGAGTTGGTTGTTTACTATCGATTGAAGTTTTGCAATGGGTGTAGTAACAGCTGAGAGATTCTTTGAGCCTAAATATGGTTATATGACATGAGACAGTGATGACGAAGTTTGATTTGATTGGTTATGGTGCGTCACGCTGGAGTGTTCTAAATTTTTCTGGAGTATACTGTATAGAGAGACTCTATATGTGCCGCACTGTTTCAAAAGAGTGGTGGAAAAGTTGAAAGTTGTAAAAAGTGGGAAAAAGCGATTGTATGCAGTTGTTGATGTTCGCTGAATAAAGTTGGAAAACTTCATACGACGACTCCTGTCTTGTTGCTGAGTGAACAGGTTGCGTGGATAAACGAATCTTGAGTTACAGCTATCAGGATTTAAGCATCGGGGCTGAATCAACTACTGATAAAAAAACAACGAGTGTAACAGTTGTGAATGGAAAAAGTATCAAACAGGTTGAAAGTCATAAACTTTTACTTTTAGGCATAATCATAGATAACAAACTCAATTGGCATTCACAAATTGAAAATCTTTGTAAAACTCTCTCAATCAAAATATTTATGTTGTCTAAGCTTCAATCTATCATAACTGCAGATGCTAAAAAATTTAAAATTTTTTATAATGCTCATATCAATTCAAACCTCACATTGATTATGCATCAACAATATGAGAGGGCTGCAGTGATGCCTTGTTCAAAAACCATAGTTCTATTCACAGCAGAGCTGCAAAATTAGTTATCCCCAACGCTTTCATCGCAACCGATTCAAAACTAAAAATAGCTGGCACACTCCCCCATAACACACACCTAAATTGCAATAAAGCCATTTTAATGTACATATAAAATAATTTACAATAGAGCTTCTGCTTATTTAAAAGCACTTTTTAGCAAGTCATCATCTCGTTATTCACCTTTCTAACAAAATTTGAGATTTCCAAGACCCCGCTTAGACATATTTAAAACATCCTTGTCCTATTCGGGTCCAAGCGTGTGGAATTCTCTACCAGAAGAGGCCAAGAAAAGTAAATCATTACCATCTTTTAAAACAAGGCTCCATACATATTTAAGCTCCATTTGCTCCTAATATTTAAGATGATTGTTCTTCCATACCCTGCCACAATTTAAGTTACTAAGAATGTGTGAATTTACATACATGTGTGTTTGTGTGAGTGTATATGGGTGCAGGTCGTTTCGGCGGTAATTTATTCGGCGACACCGCCGAAACATAGGTCCACCGCCGAAAGGGCCAGCCGCCGAAACGCCCAAATGAAATTACCCTCAAAACGTCCACAAGAGGTGAAATGAAGTAGAAAAAATTGCAATGATCTATGTAACAGATAATATTTATTTTAAAGATTAATATACATTCAACTCGTGACGCCGGAAGTGATAAAGGGAGGCAATTCCATTGACTAAAACCGTCGCCATTTATTCATCGTTTTATTTATTTAAAAAAAAATAACTCACACAAACATATAAAATAAATAATAACTAACTATGCAATAAGCATTGACTTGTCAACGGTCACTGAACCCTAATCCCTCCTCCCCACCGACCCTTCCTCCCTTCTAAAAAAACAAAACCAAAAAAAACACATGTTCCGACTATTACCGCAAACAGGAAGTATCAGTTTTTTACGAGCTTCTGCAGATTCGTACCTAATCAAGAACTTAATCCCGAGTCAAGACCCAAAAACTTAAAAGTTCCGATTCAGGTCTTAAACGAACTATCGCCCAATTGAACTGCCGCCGAAACGACCAACGCCGAAACGACCACACGCCGAAACGACCAACTGCATCGCCGAAACGGCTCGTCGCCGAAACGACCTGTATTCGTGTATATATATATGTGTATGCTTGTGTGTGCAGATGGATGAGGAGAGGGATGGGGAGAGGAAGAAGGGTGGGAGTATGTGTATTAAAATGCATTAATTTGCTTAGTGATGTGTAACCATAATTAAGGAATATGTTTCTTTCAAATTATTTTATGTTAATTATTTTGTTCTGCACTGTTTATTAAGGACTAGTTGTCCAAAGGACCTAATTTAAAGGTTTCGACTTCTCTCACACACACTCTCTCTCGTACACACACATATGGTGTTACACACGTAAATACTGCCCACCTTGAAATAATCTGTGATGAAAACTGTTGGGAAACTCTTCCTGATGACTGGAGTAATAAAGTTGAAAATGTTCGACATATCTCACCAACAGCCATTTTGTTGCCTGCAAGCTCTGCAAAAATACAGGCGTTGTAAGTTATAAATATTATGCTAATGTTAAACAAGAAATATATCGTTATATATTCTCCTGTTAAAATCGCGACAAAGTTGATCAACGTGATACATAAGTCATAAGTGAAAAGACTGCTGCTAGTGCTAATGCTATTCAATTAGGCTATTGATAAGTCATAACTTCATTACAAGTTCAAAGATTTTTTTTTTTAACATCAACCGTCAACAGACGTACAGTAATACATAATGAACAAATCACACTAAAATTATCTCCTACTAATGATAGATAATCCAAAAAGTCAAAAGCAGCAAACATTTGAATTTAGCTGTTAAAATATAAAATCAATTTCCACCTAGCCCAGCAGACGTCCTCAACAGGACACCGGATATTCTAGAGTCGTTGTTCCCCCTAGAATGAAAGTCTCTTCCGGTTGAGGACTACGAATCTCAAACGCCGGGATGGCTGGAGCACTTGAAAACTACGTTAATAGTATCCTTTGTGCACATTTGTTTTTATTGTATTTACTATGTCATAAATGTATGCCAGTTTTCTTCTGTTTCTGTGTAAATTTGTGAGGTGTGCTGCGATTACGGCGGTGAAGTCCCTGCATTTTGTTGTACTTTTTCTGAAATCTAACTTGGTGTACATGAATAACATGATAGACCTTAATTTTTTAAAATGTATTTTGGTATAGATGAGGGGTGTAAACAATCGCTGAGCGGGCCAAAACTCAAATCACACGTAATAATGCGGGCCGACAGGATAAATATTCAATAAGCAACATTCAATAAAATTTAATAATAATAATTGAACGTTGCTAGGTTAATCACACACAGGCTGGGAAGTCTCGTCTTTCGTAGGCCTCCATTACATTCTGTATACGTATGTAGGAGACCCAAGTTTACAAAGACGAAAGAAAAGACTTCAGAGCCTGTGGGTTAATGTAATGAACATCCACTCACCACACAACTTTTATTTTCGCTTATTCTGATCGAAGCGAGAACGCACTGAGGTAGCCTATCGTTCGGCAAGGCTGTTAACTAGGGAATTTGATTTGCACTTTATATCGCATGGCCATTAAAACATTTTTGCCAACAATTCTTTTTCGGGCCGGATATAATTGTACGGCAGTTAAGACCTCTCAGGCCTGATATAATTGTACGCTGGATGTGGCCCACGGGTCTTGAGTTTGACACATGGGGTTTAGATTGAAGACATAGTCAAGTCAAGTCAAAAGCGTTTTATTCCATAAAACCCCTTGGGGCACTTGGATAAAACGAAAATGAATACAAATAAACATACATGTAGAATAACCATAAAAATCATAAAATACAATATAAAATATGTACATTATATTTTACAAAAATAAAAGTTAATCTTTCACACTCGCGTTCTAAGAGACATAATAAACATTTACAAAATACACATTCATTATTATCACACAACACAAGCATACTACATAAAACTTATGTCCACACAAGCTGATCACAAATCGCACGCACTCTCTTGCAAGATTGGGTGATAAAGAAGGGGAGAGGGGGTGGGGGGGGGGTGGGGGGGGGGTACACACTGGTATTAGGTATTTATATTGTCATTACTAAAAAAAAATCCCTATTATTACTATAATTAATATTACAAATCATTATATTATATTTGTTGTACTTTTTTTTTCTGCATCTATTACAGTAGTCCCTGATCTTGTCAAAACAAAGAACTGGTGTCATGAGGTCCAATGAGGTGTCAATTTGATTGAGTTAAATGATTGAAATTGCAATTTGTGGAGCATGATCAACAGTACAGTTCAGTTCATTTTAGTTCTGACTTGTGTAAACCTTGCGGCTTTTTAGACCCCCGTTGGGGTGCCGGGGGTTTCAGTATAAATAGTATCCCCACTTTCTGGAAATTTAGTGCTTTAAATTCCCACTGTCGCTGTCTTTCTCATTTGCTCTTTCTCATTTCTGCTCTGTTCTATCAATCTGCTATACTATCGTCTTCTTCGCTAGCCCAGTCTCCTACCTTTTTTCTTGAAAACTCTTCCGGGACAAGACTCCTTGTTTGTGTATGAGGTCTGTTGGATCAGTTTGGGAATATTGGACGCTTTCTGCCAGGTGGTCACTAGGGCTTCCTATGATGTTATTATTTAGCAATGTAGGCATTTTATATGTATGTGTTTTGTTGATAATTTATAATGATGTTTGTATTCTATTTTGTTTTTGTAAACGGGGGTTCGATAAGTTGGGGTGAAGCCTTAGCCGTTCCCTGCGTGGGATGTCTTTATTGTAAAGTGACTGGCTGGTGGAGAGCTTTCGGTTTTACCACTAGGGTTGTTTCAGCAGATCTTTTATGCAGATTGGGGGTTGTCCGGTCCTGATTTGGCTCGGAAGAGTCCACTGGACCTAAAGCAATAATAATGTAATGTAACGGCTTCTTAGTGTCCCAGTCAATTTCGACGGTCATATATTTTTAGGGGTTGCATTGCCGTTGCTTGGAAAGTTTCAATTAAAGTGACCGTGCAGTAGGTCATTCATCAAATATGAACTTTGTATCCTGAAAATGTTTTACCTGTTCAAGGAAGGTTCTTAAATTCATTAATATTATTTGCATTTTTAACATGTGCTGGTAGTTTGTTCCCAAATGGTGCAACTCTATTACTAAAACAGTTTTTACGTATGTTAGTTCAGCAGTGTTTAACAAATATTTTGTTAGTGGCATTTCTTGTTTTTTCATGTATTTGATTTTGACAAAATTTGTTAGTAATAACATTATTAACCTTATTTATAATTTTAAATGCTTGTGTTAAGTCTCGTCTCATTCTTCTGGATTTCAAAGATGGAAAATTAGTCTTTGCAGCCTTTCGTAATATTTCAAATGTCTAAATCTATCAAGTAATCACGAGTAGATCTTCGCTGTACTTTCTCTAAAGCAACAGACTGGTGCTTAAAAAGCCGGTACAGGATATTGTTGCCATAAACTGATAAAGTGTGGTCACACAAAACTTCTTAATAGTTTTGTTAAGATATCATTATGCATTACAGATCATTATCATTGTGATCAATCAATGTTAAACCTGTCTAAACTTGATTCTTTTGATCTAGTAACACATTGTATCAGCTATAATGTGAAAGTATGTTAGATCTAAAATTTTTGGTCCTTGACACTTTTGCAGAAACTGTATCTATTGTGACTGCTGATGGACGGATCATTGTTGTAAGTGGAGTCAGACTTTCATTAGTGTGATTCACTTTTAAAACTTAATTAACTTAATGCCCGTCACCCATGCCAGGGTATGGGCCACCAACAACAGCTCTCCAGAGTCGATCCGCTGTCCTGTGCCATTCTTTCTAACTGACTCCAGGTGTAGCCCCGTGATGAAGTACCTTCCTCCCCCAGGACAAAGTTTTCTCTTTCTTCTGTTGTTGACGTTTCTGTAGCGTAGTCTTTTTTACGGGGTGGGGGTGCTAACCCCACGCCCAACCCTCCTCCTTTTGCAGCCGAGCTTGGGACCGTCCTTGGCGTAGTTAGTGTGATTCAGAGAAGTAGTAATGAGCTTATTGCCTCTGTGCACATCCCAGAGTAGCATACCTTCTTAGGAACAGCAAAGAACAACATGCCCTCAATCAACGGGAAATTATCAAACATCAGAATGAACTCAAGACTGCGCAGTGACATTATGTGCTCAAAGACCGTTGGAAAGGTGCAGAAAAGAGGACATACATAAACTGTAATAATATCTTTTGGAACAATTGAAATAGAATTATTTTATGAAAAATACAATGTGGCATATGAATGGGCAAGTTTTTACATTCAAAGTGCCTACACTATATATATTTTTGCAGGGTACATTGAAAGGGTTTGACCAGACCATAAACCTGATTTTAGATGAGAGTCATGAGCGAGTGTTCAGTACTAGCCAGGGCATGGAGCAAGTCATCCTGGGACTGTACATTGTCAGAGGAGACAATGTGTAAGTATCAACATTTTTAGGCGCCACACAAATCCACATATTAATTTAAGTTTTTGGCCAGGCCATATGCTATAACAGTTTACTTTATCTACTATGAATGTGTGAGTAGATTTCATTATTTACAAAATATTTTTTAACTGAGTTTTAAGTTCCCAGTCTTGGAGCATTTTTATTTTCTACTTAGTAGAAGACAGAGAACGTGCAAGTTTTTAGTAACATTGAAATATATATTTCAACTATAATATGTCATTTCTAATATTAACTATTAGGTCTTTATAGGTAATATTATAAATTATATAGTTGGCATGTAATTATTGTTTAATAATGGATTGATTTGTGACTGGCGAAGATGCAGACAATGATGATAATTATGATAATGATGATGATGACATTTATAGGCCCTACATCTGTGTAGACCTATAGATGCTTATAGTGCATGTCCAGTTCAGAAGCAGTCAAGAACCCAGTGTTACAGTCTATGAAATTTTGTTTTAAAACTATTAGCATTGTGTATACTGATGTGTGTTGTACAAGCTATATTGACTTGAGATAATTTTACTTAGATAATCGTTTGTGTCATCAATCATTCAATGTTTTCAAAGTTTCTTCTTCTATGTGCAGTGCAGTGATTGGAGAGGTTGACGATGACACTGACGGGCGAGTGGACTTTGAAAATATCCGAGCTGAACCTTTGAATCCTGTCACACACTGACATTAGTATTGCCTTCCGTCATTGCAAATGTTATCTTCATTTAAATAAATAACATGTTCATCAGTGTCAGCATCATTTACCTTCAAGTTGTTCTGGATTGAGTTCATCGTATTTAGAAATAGTTCATCAGATTCAGAATGATTTATGTTATTGTGCAAGTTCTTCAGAATGATTGATGTTCTTGTGTTAGTTCATCAGAGTAATTGCTGTTGTGGTATATCTTTGAATTCTGTCATGTAATGGTGTGTACATGATCCTGGTTTGAAAAATGAAGTTATATTGTTTGCTGTTATGTATTATTTACTTTGTTGCAAATGTAATGTCTAAAAACAGAAAAGTCAAATACAGAGTGTAATCAATAGAAAAGTCAAATAATATTTGCTGTTGTTTGACAAGTGGACTGACAATTGTTTTTTGGCATAAATCTTTGTGTGAGTATATGTATGCATAAATTTCATTGGGTTTGTGATTGTAGCATGAGAGAGAGGGAGAGATGGGGAGAGAGAGAGAGAGGAAGTGGGAGAGAGGATGGAGATGAGGAGGGGGAGGGGGAGGTGTAGATCTGCATGTTTTAAAGAAATAGAGCTTGTTGTTTTTAATTAAATTGATAAACTAAGTAAACGTGAGAAGAAAAAACAAACCAAGAATGCTCGGAGGAGTTATTTTTTTTTTATGGTTAAGCGCCATTGTCACTAAACATACCATACAATAACTTGAAAGTACTTTTGATTATTGTTCCACTCTACAACCATATTTTTTATTTAATTCAAGTCTTAGACTAAGACTTTGTGCTGATATGTGCTTTCAAAACAGTTATTTTGTGTGTGTTGTATTTTTTGATTGGGTGTTATTATTATTATTATGAACATTTCAAAACTGCTAATCTTGACAGATCTAAGCATGTACAATAAATATACAGTAACACACACAAAGTCAACAAATTGTATGTCAGGAATGTGGAATGATACTTTAGCTCAAATGCCGTATGAAATAATAAAGGTTATGAACTATGCAACAATTGGGAAGTTAATGTGATCGTGTGTGTCTTTCTGTTCCTATAGATGCATTTTACATTTCTTCCTACACTTTGCTGTATTGGTTGTAAGCTTGTAGCACACATGGGCATACTAATTTAATGAATTAAGTACATGATGAATTCATAACTATTCAATGCTTTCTTTCTGGCTTACTGTGTGAGACTGCATTCATAAAAATAAAATCGGTACATAAAAATCTACCCCCGTTGGGGTGTTGGGGGTTTCAGTATAAATAGTATCCCCACTTTCTGGAAATTTAGTGCTTTAAATTCCCACTGTCGCTGTCTTTCTCATTTGCTCTTTCTCATTCCTGCTCTGTTCTATCAATCTGCTATACTATCGTCTTCTTCGCTAGACCAGTCTCCTACCTTTTTTCTTGAAAACTCTTCCAGGACAAGACTCCTTGTTTGTGTATGAGGTCTGTTGGATCAGCTTGGGAATATTGGACGCTTTCTGTAGGCATTTATGTAGGCATTTTATATGTATGTGTTTTGTTGATAATTTATAATGATGTTTGTATTCTATTTTGTTTTTGTAAACGGGCGTTCGATAAGTTGGGGTGAAGCCTCAGCCGTCCCCTGCGTGGGATGTCTTTATTGTAAAGTGACTGGCTGGTGGAGAGCTTTCGGTTTTACCACTAGGGTTGTTTCAGCAGATCTTTTATGCGGATCAGAGGTTGTCCGGTCCTGATTTGGCTCGGAACAGTCCGCTGGGCCTAAAGCAATAATAATGTAATGTAATGTAAAATAAAAATCTGGGCACATTGGATGGAATAAATTGATACCATCACCACTAGAAACATGAAATTACAAATCGCATTACAGACTAAAATGAACATTGAAATGTTACAGTAGACATGCAAGAATCCAGGGCCTAAAGTGCAATTGTTTTCGCATAGATTTCATTCATACAGACAATTATTTATTTTGTTAATTACTTCTTATATTCATGACAAGGTAATAATTGTCTGATACGTGTAGGCCAGGATAAGTTTACACACTGCGTAGCTGAAACTGATGCCGAAAGGTGAACATAAGACTCGTCCAGTCTCAGCTAGTGTGATAAATTTCATCACTAAAAGGTTCAAGGAGGTTCCATAAATCCTTTTTTTTTTGTCCATAATGTTCAGCAACCTAGGTTCGATATCTGAGAACCTCGGAAAAAAGGTTTTTGAACCTCCCTTCACCTTCCATGAAGAGAGGCCTAAGGCGTCGGATTTATAGGTGAGGGGAGATGACCACATACATACTACATATACATGACTAGAAGGAGTTTGTTCCCGTGTCTTTGGAGCCACCAACAACACTACGAAAATGGAATTACTAATCACAATACAAACTGAATTTCATTGCAAATAACGTTAAATATTCTACATGAATATGAGTTGCACCAAAACTAATTTATTTGAAATGTACACTCAGTAAATAGTTGGCTATGGAATTTGTAATGCTACAAGGGAGCTATTATGTGAAACATGGCCGACCAGCTGACAGCTACATTCAACAAAAAAACCATCTGAATATACTTATCATTTTCGAAACGCACTTTCTTCACTCAAGGTCTTTGATAAAAAAAAGTAAGTAAACTGCGTTGATGTGTGTTTTGTTTCTTTCCTGTCGCCCATTTATGGGATAGTACCCGATTTACTTTGTCTCTTCCTCAATGTTTCTTCATCTGAAGATGGAACGTAACTAGCACAGTAGCAGACACGGCCGTTCAATAATTTTCTTTTCATTCGCGATCAGGTCA
This sequence comes from Oncomelania hupensis, assembly GCA_036898135.1. Taxonomy (NCBI): domain Eukaryota; kingdom Metazoa; phylum Mollusca; class Gastropoda; order Littorinimorpha; family Pomatiopsidae; genus Oncomelania; species Oncomelania hupensis. The sequence continues at coordinate 36,357,997 of CM072514.1, read as the reverse complement.
CAACATGGTGATTACGTGATTCACACAACTCTTCTGTTGTATTATTGAGGTAATTTGCCGTTGGTATGAATAGCAAGACATTAACCTAAATTAACCCAGCAACAGGAAATGCAATTTTTTGTTACTCTTTATTTACAATTACATTAATCATAATGTAACTAGTTTTTATTAAATCTGTAGTCTAAACATCAAAATACTATATTTTATTAATATAGTGAGTGACTGTTACAGAAAATTGTAAAAATCTCAAAGCTGAAGTTCAATAATGTGAAACTATTTGGCAAAATAAAATGATGTATCGCTCTCTGAACAGGTCATGAACTGTAACCAAGTGACTCATCCTGGCATAGGCCTACCTTCATGTTCAACAATGTCTTGAAATTATATGTTTAAAGTAGAATTTTCTATACAAAATCAGTTGGTATTAGGAGCCCAGTTTGGGTGGTGGCGTTGGAATCTCAGTCTGTACAAAATTGTTCTTGTTATACAATTATTACTGTTTCTAACTCTAAACCTGAAATATTGGTGGTATTTGACAGCAAATTAAACATATCCATGAATTTTGTAGAAGAGCAGAAACAAACTATAGTATTTGGAATATGTGTGGGTCATCAATTATATAGATAGACAGATATATATATATATATATATATATATATATATATATATATATATATATATAGAGAGAGAGAGAGAGAGAGAGAGAGAGAGAGAGAGAGAGAGAGAGAGAGAGAGAGAGAGAGAGAGAGTATTTGGAATATGTGTGCATCCTCATTACATATATAATTAAAAACAAAATTCCTTGTTTTTCCTTGAGCAAGAGAGAGAGAGAGAGAGAGAGAGAGAGAGAGATTGCTTTGGTGTTCATCTTACTTGTCACAGTGGAAATATAGTGGAAATGGAAATGTCGTGTTTCCTGCAAATGCAGGTGACAGAGAAGAATTATAAGAAAGTATAACTGTAATTATTAGACAGACACAATAATGTAAAGAAAAATTCATGATGAGTTTTGTAAAAAAAAAATTCTGTATACATGTATGATTGTTGAAAATAGAACATCCTTTTTGGTTTATTGAGTGAAATGTGCCCAAAATAAAATCTTTACTAGATGTCTTTATGTATAGACGTAGCCAATCAATTAATCAAATGATTGCAGACATAATTAAACAGGTTATGAATCATTTGAATAAGTGTGGAAATGATTGCAGAATAAGCAATTAGAATTCAGTATATAAATGAGTGTAATTAGTAATTACTGTGAAAGTTTGACATTGATCAACCCATAGCAGTTGCTCAGTATTGAATACAACTGTTACTGTTAGGACACAATATGATGATCAAATCAAGAGTCTCTGTAGGTGAAGGGGTGGAGATTCATTGCCAGTAAGTGACTAAGCCATGATTGTGATCAGGCACATTGAAAATGCAATGAGCTGAACGCTGCATTAAGATAAACAGTTTCAGTAATTGAAATGTTCAACATTTGTGCCCTGTCACTGGAACTAAAGCCATACCACTGATAAGAGAGTTTATAGAGATAATTTTGACCCATTAGAGTTCTGTTGTCTATTCACTATTCAGCATAATGCATTTTTTAATTTCTGGTATGTGGCCTGAAATTGACCTTCTTAAGTGTGGGTTCTACTTTTACTTCTAGATGTTTTGTTTATGACTGTTACTATTAAAAAGGTTGAGTGAGAGTAAGATGAAGAGCATTGCATTCCAGTGGTTGTTTTAGGATCTTTAATCACACAGTTTACACAATTGTTTATGAACATTAAACATTCTGAGAATTCAGCTGATTTTACTCAACTTTCCAACTCTGTGACACATTGAACAGCTTCTACGATTCGGAAGTTTGAAATTGGCCAGCCAGCATTGAATATGTTTCAAAATTTTTAATAATGTGAAATGAATTCAGGCTTTGGAAACGTGGTTGTTGTAGGTTGAGCAGTTGGGTTTTACAAACTGAATTATTTTAATCAATGTGCTTGAGTAAAGTAGTGGTGATAACTAATAAAATATATATTTGGATGAAGAAACTAGAAAGGCTGGTGAGTGTAGAAATATTTGTTCTTCTTTGTGTTTGGGTGAATGTATTGGACAAATAGAGCAGACTGTTGTAGATTTTAATTTTGTGGAGTGGTTTGGGGCATGCCCATGGAGTGAATGTTGTCTTGGATCTGGGAAGTTGATGTATGGGGCACCTGGCTAATTTCAATCGGAGAGCTCTGCAGATCTGTACAGCACTGGCAAGAGTTTGTTGTCAGAATCAGGGGGTGTACTAATGCTCCTTTGTGATGGATTCTTTTGTCAAGGGAATTTTTTTTTTTGAGGAGGGGGGGGGGGGGGGGGAGTAGAGATGTAGTCTGGACCTTGGACTATTGCGAACGCCACAGGATATGATAGTATAACGTTTGATGTGTTTCTATCAAGACCTTTACTGAACACAGTTCCGTAATTGTAATTCTATATTATTTATAATTTTATTAGAACATTCAGTACCACAAGACTGTAAATTTTCACTCATTTTTAAGATCATATATATGCTATTGCTAATGTTGACTTTTATGCTCTAACTGGGAATATTGAGTGATGCTAGTGCTCTTTTTGTCTGCTCTCGATTTACAGTTAGAGAAGATTCTATTAAAATTATTATACAGATTTATTCCTTTGACCTTCCAAGTCAAACTTTGCTAGTGTTATGCCTTGTTAGCATAGTTCTATGTGTGAATTATTTGAAACTTTCTTTTAAACGTGTTTGACAGAAGAGCATGTTATATTTTGCACCTTGCAGCTAAGGCAGTACTGGGATTGGCAAGATTTTGCCTCATTTATGCTTTTGATTAGTGCTATGATTCACCTATTTATCTGTGTGATTTTCCAGCTGAATACTTCCCTGTGGCTTTAACCAAATATATAACCAGATAGATGTTCTTTTGGTCTTTGATGATTGCATCACTTTGATTAATTTCATTGACCTCATTTGCATGCACCAGGGCACCCTTTCTTTATACCTTTTTTTTTCGGTAGTGACAGTTTGTTACGATTATTGCTGTAGTATTGATTTTCCTGTTCTATGATCATTAGAATTGTTAAGTGGCTGTGCACTTGTGCATAGCTAAAGAATGATAGGGTGAAAGCGTTGGGGTGGAGGTAGGAGTAGGGGTGAAGATGGTGTTGCAAAATGAGAGGGGTGAAAGAGTGGGACAGCCTCGATATGTTGTTGTGTTTATAGGCACCGAGATGCTTGAATTTGATGCAGGCCTATTATTTATTATATATTAAAAAAGATGTTGGTATATGGAGTTTTGTGTGTGTTTCACAACTATTGGCAAATAACAATTCTGGAGATTTAGTATCAGTCAATATCTTCAGTGACATGAAGCCGTTATTTGCCCTTAGGACTTGAAAAGTCGAATGCTTGGTCATAGTCACACAAAGGCTTGACATAAAAAGACCTAGTTATAATTCCTGCCAGTGCTTTAAAAAAATAGTGTTCGGGAGATCAGTGAACCATACAAACACAAGCAATTGTTCAGGTTCAGCTCAGTGAAGCAGATTTTTGACTCCCATACATAGCAATGTGAGTCTGTGTACTTTTTTTTTCTTCAGATTGTGCGAGATGAGCCCTAAATAGGCCAAAAAATAACATTTTTGTGTGTGTTCTATCTGTCCACCGTCTCATGTGTCTTGTAATGTGATTGGTTTGCTTGACAATGTCATAGGCGTTCCCGTTGGAACTGTACCAGTTTACAGGTTTTGAAATGACAAATGTTGGTCTAGTGTGTGAAGCTGCCCTGATACTGTTGTAGAAAATAATTAATCATTCTGTGCAACGAGTCTTTGATTAGTATCTCGGTTCACTTCCTAGCGCATGATACGATACTATTTAAACAATCAACTTGGCATTCACATTCTGTGTGTGTGTGCGTGTAAGTGCGCGGGTGTGTGTGTGTGTGTGTGTGTGTGTGTGTGTGTTGGGTTCTGAATTTATGAAATGTATGGCGCATAAGTTAAAGAAGGCACAGCAAGCAGAAGGAAGAACAACAACAAGAACACAAAACAAGTTAAGCTTTTTTGTAATATCCAAGCCACAATATAACCCCAAAAGTGTGTAATTTACTTACAGTTGTGATTGGATTTGCATGTTGTAAGTGGGCAGACAAAATGCATGTATACAGTTTACGTGTTTACCATTTACACCGAATGTGGCTATTAGAGATTAAAAGAAGTTTTAGAGATAAAAACAAGTTACATTCATCCTGATATTGGAGAACAACCATTTTCTGTACCTATTCTTTCTTATCTAATAGCTCAAGAGTAGCATAATGTGTGTTCCCCTATATCCGCTTCTGGATTTCTCTCTAATTCTCCACTGGCAGCGCAGGTCCATTATACATGACCGTATTTCGGCACCGATCCCCGCACACTAGCAGATTCCCCCTTTCGTTCGCTGTGGTCTGTGAGAGACGAAACAAACAAATAAGAAAAAGAAGTAGAAGAAGAAAGAAGAAGAAGAAATATAATTTACCCGAATTCGTAAAGTCTTTGAATTGACCTTGATTTTCTCGCCTCTCCCTCTCCTCCCCACCCACTCACTCACTTTGGTATCTATGAATGGATCCAGTGCAGATCAAAATACGTGGGTTTATTATTATTTTTTATTTTTATTTAAAAGTTATTTTAGTCCCTTGCCCTTCCGACTTCTCCCTATGGGGGTATCTTACTATCGGAAATCTTGCCGAGGATTCTTTATAGTGTCATAAAAACTTGCAGTTTAGCTGCAGGACTATATCTTGCTTGCGCTAAATACAAACTAGAAATAAGATGCTTCGAGTAAAACCAAACCCCAGACAGACAGACAGACAGGCAGGCTCACATGCGTACATCCACCCAAAAAAATTTGATTTGATTTTGATTTTTGATATTTTATTTCCCTTTTTATCGGGCAGCTTCCCCTGGGGAAGGCGTAGTCTCAGCCTCTGGCACGCCCAAACCCAACCTACCTAACATTAGTTGTGTTTTTGAAAGTTTGCTGGGGAAGCAAACCGGAGTATTCGGAGAAAATCCCGGAGACGTTACCCGAGTCAAAAGTAAATAATATTCGGAGAAACATAATGCCCAGAGGCAGGATCGATCCCACACCTGTCAGCCGCGACTGGCTTCTAGCCAAGGCAAGTTAGTCCCGGCTTAAACCACGCGGCCACTATGCTCGCTAATAAGAAAGAGATAGTATAATACTCGTATGCTGCTTTTGGCTCTTTCGTTTTGTTTCGGAGTTCCTAACGGAAAAACAAACAGTATTTTCAAGGGGGGAAATTATTTCTGTGAATGAATGGAGCTTTCACTGGGAACTTGGTGACCTATAATACAGACCGCGCTATTCTTTTGCTGTCATTGACGTTCTTACTGCGATTCTGAACCAAAAGGACTAAAAGATAAAGGACAAACTGACCTTGTAGGCAATAGTAACCGGTCGCTGTAGAATATACAATGGCGTAAAATCTCAAGGTGTAACGCTTCAACCTCCGATAAAAATAAGTCAGCAAATAAGACTGAGCCAGGCAGGAAACGGCAAATAGAGCGGAAAAAATATAGGGGTAAAAAATAGGGTGATAAAAATAGTTCAGTGGGAAACTGGAAAGAAAAGTTGAACGCAAACTAAAAGATTCTAGGTCATGCTGATTTGCACTCATAACTTCCTAGTTATCTCCGTATTTAAAAGAATTCACCCTCAACATCATTATCCCTTTTTCAGTCTTTCGTCGTCGTTGTCGTCGTCGTCCTCCTCCTCCTCCTAATCATCATCATCATCTTTATCATCATCATCATTATCATCGTCATCATCGTCATCATCATCTTTGCCCTAGTGGCTGCTTGGCTGGCACGGGGCCAGACTGAAGAGGCCGCTACAGGAAATCGGGGGAGATAAGGATTGGAACCCGAAGCCCCTGGCATCAGCGGGAGCTAGTCGCGATAAGACAAGCGGCTCCCCCAACAGTCACAGTGCCGCAGCACCAGCAGCTTATGACGATGAGTGGCGGCCCGCAAACATATATCAGAAGGGGTGGGGGGATAGAGGAGAGGGGGGGGGGGAAGGAGTAGGTGGCAAGGAAACTGTTTTAATGAATGTAGTTACGTGCGGGCATAAAGATTCAACCAGATCAAAAGAGGAGAGGAGTGTGTTGATTGGGGATTGGGGAAGAATATGGGGTGATAATGATATAAAGTATTTTGAGCGAAAAGCCGTCGAAGGGGGGTGGCAGGGTGGGGGTGCGAGGTGAATGGGGTGGGGCGAGTAGCGAACATATTGAAGGAGGAAGATGATACCTATAATTTTGTCACCGGGAAAGGAGCGGTGGGAGGGATGGAAGGAGAGGGGAGGGGGAGAGAAAGAGAGAGCGTATGATGCGAGTTTCTCCTTGGAGTGCATGATATCGGAAGATACGTATACTTTCCAATTTAAAAAAAAAATGAGACGGAGGGAATGAAATGTACAAAAGGAGGAAGAGGGTGGCGAGCTAGCTGTATGGGTAGCCGAAGACAGATACGTCCAGATAGAGACTTGTCAGCTGGAAATTAATGAACATAAATGTATGTTGGGATAGAGGTGGTCTAGTGTGCAGAAGTAGATCATTGCGCTAAGAGTGGGGGTGTTGTTGAGGTAGTGGATGGAGAACGAGGACTGAGGAGAAGTTCATATTGGTAAGTGTACAGATGTTGGGTTTGGGGTGGGTGGTGGTGACGATGGGGTAGTTTGGACTAGGGGTGAAAGGCGAAGTTGATAACGAGAGGTTGGGTTGTAAGATTATGGGGTGAGTTTGAAGAGGTTTTGAGCCGTGATAACTCGGTTCTAGATACGACGGGGAAGGGTGTGTGTATGTTTGTAGGGGGAGGGGAGGGGGCTGTAGAGCGGGTAATAAGATATAAACTGAAGCACTCTTTTTTTAATTGAATGTGTGTGTAGGGTAGGGGGAGGGGAGAGTGTAATGGGGGAAATGTAACAGTGATACGGGAAATGAAGCCAGTAGTGATGCTGTTGATGAGGGGTATGTGGGTGATTGGGTTGGAAGGATACCTGGGGTTCACTGATAAAGCTGATGTTGAGGTCATGGAGATGAACCTGAATTAGGGTATTCTACGCTTACTTTGCCAGGATACCCTTCTATCGTCAGGCTGTGTTTTCGTGCTGGGGGTGGTGGATGTTGGGGGTGAGAAGGAGGATTGAGGGGATGTATAACTGACGTAGATTATGATAAGGCACCTGCAGATGGCGAAAGGGTCTGCGAAAGCTCCTTTAGTCTGCAGAAACGATGCCGTTTTGAAAAGGATTCTTTGCGTAAAAGAGTCTTCTTCCTTCGATTCTACGGCGCGAGGAAGGTCTTTATCGAATGACCAGCTATTTTTTGCGCAAAGCCTTTTCTGCTGGGACCAAAGTTGTTCCTTGGATTCATGGAACAGGAGTAGTTGCAGTAGATTGATCTTTTTTAATTGGATGAAGGAGAGGGGATGAGGTGTAATGTTTGAAAGCAGGAGATTCTTAATCTGGGTGCTGAGATACAAAGTCGTTTCTCAATGAAATAAGGCTATATGCTGTGATAGGCACAAATGTACATAGTTCTGGGGAGAAGGCAACAGTAAACTAGGTAAATACTTTTTTGGGATTTTGAAGGCTCCAGGATGGATGTTTGTTCCCGTGACAATGAGTTTACTTGGGAAATGGCATTGTTGTCACATTAACAGTTTATGTATTAGGTATTCGTTGCTTAAAAATGACCGCTATGCTTGAAAATTTTAGGCGTCGCTTCTTTGGTATATAAACAAACAACTGTGCCTACCCTACACACTTTCTCAGCTGTGCTACTTTTAGAAGCAACATTGATGCTATTAATAGGCACACGCATACAGATGAAATAATCGAGGTATATCAAAGCATTAATGTTAAAAGACTTAAGAGGCAATTTCTTGGCTTAATCTTCCTTTTTTTCCTTTATTCCTTTTTTTGTGGGGGTGGGGGGTGGAGGGATGGGAGTGTAGAGAAAGGAAGTGGGCGAGAAGGGGAGTGGCGGGGCGGGGCTGTGCGGGAGCACTTTTCCAGGACCAGACATCGGAAGTGGGTACGATCTTATGATGATGTCTTTCCGGCTCCACTTGAAGAAAGTAAACAAAGCAAAGTGTATCAGACTGAAGTTCGACCTGGACCTGGCTCTGGACCTGATCAACCTGCAAGACCCGAAGGTGAAATATTCTAAGCCGCAATTGGAGGGAAATTTGCACCACTGCTCATTTTGGGTGCTGGTGAAGTGGATGTCAACACGATGACCACCACCTTCAACTCAGCTGTGACAGATGCCGCCACTGAGATCCTTGGTAAGCATCGCCAAAAGAAGAAACCGTGGATCACACCTGAACTTTTGGACCTGCGTGACAAGGGAAGAGAGATGAAAAGGAAAAATAACACCTCACAGGGAGCTGATGCCTAACGAAAAATCAAAGGTGACTTCAGAAAAAGCACGCACACAGCAAAGGAGAACTGGATAGAAGAACAATGCCAGAAAATGAGAACAATCTGAATAAGAACAACAGCAAGAAGGCCCACCAGACTGTAAAGCGGCTGACAAGTGTTAAACCGCCCAAGGTCTGCACGATCCAAAGCCTAGTGGCTTGTGCCTTACAGAAGGACAAGGAGTCTTGGATAGATGGAAAGAGTACTGCTCTTACCTTTACAACCACATACCAAACTGAACCCCATCAGTTCTAGCATATACCCAGAACAGAGAAGAAGAAATCATTCCAATTCTCCGAAAAGAATTTGAGGCAGCAGTGCAACCGCTGAAGAAGGGGACGTCAGCAGAAGTGAACAACTTACCCGCAGAATTGCTTCAAGCAGGAGGAGAAGCGATTATCTGTAACAAGATTTGGCAGAGTAGGGAGTGGCATACACCATGGACCCAGTCGCTTGTCATCACTCTTCCCAAAAATGGTAACCTTCAGGAGTATCAAAACTACAGCATCATCAGACTCATCAGCCATCCCAGCAAATTCCTTCTGAAAATAATACTCAACAGTTGAAACCCCAAGCTGAACAAATCATAGCTGATTTGGCCTGAAGAACAAGCAGGATTCAGGGCAGGGCGAAGTACCACTGAACAGATTTTCAACTTCAGAATAATCTACGAGGAAGACCTAAAGAACAATAACATTTATATTACGTGTTGTAGACTTCAAGAAAGCGTTTGACCGAGTCTGGCATGCAGCTCTATGGGCAACCATAAGAGCGTACACAATCAGTCCTAACATTATTGATGTCATCAAAGCCTGTATGGCAAGGCTACCAGTGCAGTCTTGCACAACAGCGCCATCTGGAACTGGTTAAGAACAACAATCGGCGTGCGTCAAGGATGCCTATTGTCTCCTAACACTCTTTAACATCTTTCTGGAGCCCATTAAGTCAGATGCCCTTTTAGATAATGAAGGCACAGTTAGCCTAGGGGGTTGAGCAATCTCCAACCTCCGTTTTGCGGGTGACATTGATGGATTGGCTGGAGAGGAACAAGAACAGCTGGAACAGAGGCTTGACACCACCTCCTAGAATGGAAATAAGTGCAGAGAAGGCCAAAATGATGACCAACAACACCAATGGCATCAACTCGCCGAAGTCCAAGGCCAATCCCTCAACACGGTTTACAGCTTCAAGTGTTTAGGAGCAATTGCATGAGATGATGGGTCCCGATAGGAAGTTCTCCCCAGGATAGCACAGGCTGCTGTTCTGACAAGGTTGAAGCCCATTTGGAAAACAGGACCATCAGTCTACATTCCAAGGTAAGGTTGCTGCGCTCCCTTGTCATCTCCATCTTCCTATACTCTTGCGAAGCATAGACCCTCACAGCAGACCTACAACGAAGAATACAAAGCATAAAGATGAGGTGCTACAGAAGACTTCTACTCAGCACATCACCAACGACGAAGTCCGACAGACCATCACACAAGACATTGGACAACACGATGGCATGCTCACAGTGATAAAGAAACGGGGACTCCGATGGTATGGCCACGTCACCAGCGCATTAGGCCTTGCAAAGACCATCCTACAAGGCACGGTGCAAGGAGGCAGAAGAAGAGAGAGACAGAAAAAATAGGTGGAAGGACAACATTCGAGAATGGACTGGCTTGACACTGAGCAAAGCTATGAGGGTTGCTGAGGACAGAGAAAGATGGCGTGTGCTGGTTAAACGGTCATCTGTGGTGCCCCAACGACTTTTGATTTACGGGATATGATGGAATAGGATAGGAGGAGGAGGGCAACATTTACTGTGAATTTGAAAAGGATATAAGTGACGCTGAAAAACGGGATTTGATCTTGAGGCCAATTTTCAGCCTGCTCTTCACCTCATCGATAGAGCATCAGTAGTTTTGGGAACTAGTCGTTACTGTCCTGTTCCAATTTCACCGGAAAGATGAATAGTTGGTGGAGAAGAACGAGCAAATGAACGGACATTTTATTGCATCTCTGGTAGACCATGAAGTAAGTATTTAATACGGACAAGAGAATCCCAGGTGCCTTAGTCACTTGCTTAGACGATGGTTAATAACTTTTTAAACCTATAGTTGATCACAACTATAAGTTATAACCCAGGGATTCTTCAATATCCCGTGTTTACTGTAAATACTCGAGCTTGTTGTGGAAAGAAAGGTAGTGGTCTGTTTTTCGTCCATTGACACTATCAGGGCCTATGCCAGAATGTATTTTAAATAAGATATTTTTGACCAGAAATTCATGTAATGGGATAACGATAGGAGTAACAGGATGAAAAGAACGTGAAAATAAGAACTTCACGACAAATGTAACAAGTTTTTTTTTTTTTTTTATACTGAATAAACTTAATTTTATAGAATTACTTCGCAGATAATTATCTAGGGTTTCCTGGTCCACTTCACTTCAAATGGTCCAATATGACAGAGCTTTTGGTCTTTATCATTAAAGAAATACCCCACTTTACACTTGCTCTCAGTCTTCTGTCTAGTAATGTTAACTGGTACTTTTCTGACATGTCATCAGTTAGTCGTCGTCGAAAGCTGGGCATGTTTGAATTTGAGTGTGTTGCGTTTTTTAAGCTGTACCCATATATTTTTATTTTTTTTATCAAACGGCACCCCCACCCCTCTCCCCCTCCTGGTTTATTTATATCCTTCCTCTTCCTCCCCTTACACGTCATACTGAGTAGCTGTCTGACAGAGAAAACTGCATCAGCGGCTGGCGAGAACGATAACTCGTTGGAGGAAACATCTGTTTATTTCCTGAATCAAGTTTTAACGGGTTTTCTTGTACCCCTCTCAGATCCTCTCTCACCCTCACTATCCTTTCACCCTCCCCCCCCCCTGCCGATACTCTTCTCCATCTGTTCCCCTCTCTCCCCCGGCCCCGCTTTACCCCACCCCTCCCCTCTATCTGGTCTTTTCCCACTCCAGTCCTTGTAAAGTCCGTTATTTTGCTCCACTTAAAATTACCGTTTTCTTCATATAAGTGCGATAACTGAGCGTAATAATGTTTGCCTTTCATCTGTTACATAATGCGCATCGTTTGTTACATATTGGACAAGCCATTCGGGTTGCGGCACCCAGTGTTGAGTTCTGTATAATTATATGAAGTAGCCACTATCCCCGAGGTAAGCGGGGCCTATACATCACTGGCACTAGAAAGTGGTTTCTAACTCGTCAGAAACTACTTTTGTGGGTTCAAATGTATACTCAAACTATAGTCTAAACGCTTATCAATTTTCTTTAGAAAGACAACCGAGATAGCGTATATATTTACACCAAGGCTCATTATTCCGGAGATTGCCGAGTGCGATTGAAAACACAACGAAAAACTCGGAATGTTCACCCTACGTCACAAACCCTGAAACGGTGAAAGTCACTCGTGGTCTTGATAGAAATTGATCCATTGCCTTTTGTAATAGTTTTTTAGTGCATGCTAATCCCATAATTACCTTACGACTGGATGAAATTCCACACCCAGGGACAGCACACATGTGATCCGTCTTGCACTCTTTCTCTACGTCACAAACGGGAAAGCCCGATTTGTCGTTTGAGGTCCGATTTTATATTTATCGTTTGATCACAGGCGCTTACATTCGAGTCTCGCTAAAGGCGTTATAGAGACGGCTGTCGGCCGTCATAACCTAACAAAATAATTTCACTGACAGGTACCACAAACGTGACTGCAGTAAAGTTTGCTTTAAAGATATAGGTGGGATCCACTGTTGACATGTTGTGTAGCAGCTCCAAGGCTTAACTGACTGTGCAGCAGATGCTCTGGGTGATTGCGGATGCTGGGGTCATTGACGATAACTCGCTACGATATTTTTGATCATAAACCTCTGGCTTTTTGACTGGGGCTGATTGGGTGATAAGGATAAGGAAGCAAGTCGGAAGAGCCTCTTCATATGTTTGGGACTTTTTCTATTCTTCTCTGTCTCTGCCTAGGTCTGACTACCTGGCTGTTTGTGTGTCTTATAGTCTGTCCCTATTTTTCTCTCTGTCTCTCCCCCCCCCCTCTCTCTCTCTGTCTGTCTCTCCCCCTTCTCTCTCCCCCTCTCTCTATCTGTGCCTGTCTGCCTGTCCCCCACTCTCCCATTTTATTAAAAAAAAAAAACAACTTTGAGGAAGTGGTGTGTGAACAAGGGGAAGGTGTAGGGATGTGAAAAATGTAACATGATAAGAGGGGCGCTCTGGTACAGGACTGTTTAAAAATAAAATAAAATACTGAATGTGTGCATGTAGATAGATGTATGTACTTGCCCGCAAGTGCTTGTGCTTGCTTATGTGCACGCGTGCGGGTGTGTATTGAAATTAAAGGACGGATTATGTTGGTTCTTGAGAACATTTCCAATCTTAGCTGCTTGCCATGCCGAGGTCGTAATGTTTGGCTGCCTCTGTATGTCATAAATCTTATGTTAGGCTATTTCTGATAAACCATATGTCGGAAGCGACATGTGGATTCCCCCCCCCCCCCCCCCCCTTCCTCTCAAACAGGAGAGAGATCGTGATGTAGAGAAGACTCTTTTGCCACGCACGGGTAGGTTTAAATATGGAATAACGGTCGGATGTATGATATTAAGAGAGAGAGAGAGAGAGAGAGAGAGAGAGAGAGAGAGAGAGAGAGAGAGACTGACAGAGAGAGGGAGAGAGAGTGAGAGAGAAAAAAAAAGAGAGAGAGAAAGAGACTGACAGAGAGAGGGAGATAGAGAGAGAGAGAGGGGGGGAGAGAGGAAGAAAGGAGATCAGAGATTCAGATGACTTAAGGTAAGTTTGTATGTGTGTATGGTTAAGAGAGAGAGAGAGAGAGAGAGAGAGAGAGAGAGAGAGAGAGAGAGAGAGAGAGAGATATGGGTCAGAGATTCACAAGACATACGGTAAGTTTGTGTGTGTGTGTGTGTGTGTGTGTTAGAGAGAGAGAGAGAGAGGATCTCGGTCAGAGATTCACATGACTTAAGGAAGTTGTCGTCAGCTTTGACTTATTCACAATCTGCAAACTATATAATCACAACATCCGTAGGGGGTCTGTAACTATTAAAAGCGTGACGTAAGACATTTTGTAGCAGCTACTCAGTTTCAAATAACATGGTTTTAAAGTGGAAATTAAACACATACCAACAATGGTGGAGTGGACTGAGTTTGTATGAGGCGCCATTTGTAAATTAAATGGTTATTGTCATTATATCTATAGAACATACATTTTACCTGTATAAAAGATATGGTATAATTATAAAATGAATTATATACCTATAAAATACATTCTATAGCAATACAACATTTTTTATAGCTATAAAGCAACATTTTTATAGCTACAGACTACATTTTACGATATACAAGAGATCATACACGAATCGTCACGCCGTTTGTAAATATTAAACACAAAAAAACTATTTTATTTATAAACAAAACATTTTATAAGTAACCAATTCATTTTATCTATAAACAAAACATTTTATAAGTAACCAATTCATTTTACCTATAAACAAGTCATTGTATCTATAAACAAGTCATTGTATAGCAAAAACGGTCAATAAAACTTCCTTTTATCTGTAAACACTTCATTTTATAGCAACAACGAGCACTTATATCTATAGAATACATTTTATAACACGTACAATGAATTGTACCTGTAGAATGAATTCGCGACAATTATTTTCCAGTCGGCGCCTTACAATAATTTTATACTAACTTTCTCATTGTATAACTGCTTCTCTCCCTTCGATTATTGCTGATCCCAGGGAAGCAACTCCATCCTCGTGTAGACTACTTGTAAACTTCTAAGCGACTCAACATGGTAAAGACCATTAAAGTCTACTACAAAAAATGGCAAGGACCATACTAGTGTATTATATAAATTGGCGAGGACCATACTAGTGAAATGCTGATAAAACATCAGCGACATCATTGTCAGTCTCGACTGTTCCAATTATTTTTTGGTCGTCTTGAAAAACTATTGATAAGCACGAAGGCAAACCAGCTTCCATCGTAACTGTTACCTTGGAGATTGTTGACATCGCGGGAAGTCGATATAGGCCTAGCGGGAATTCCCTACACGCGCCGTAGCTATCTAAACTTAGCTTATGCAACGTCACTTCCACATGAAAATGCGAGAGCCCAGCGCATACGTGCAGGAGGAGGGGGGGGGGGGGGGGTTCGTTGAATTGGTTGAATGTACCTATTAACCAATCGTCCCCTATACGCTTAATGAGTCCGGGGACGTAAATTTTAAGTTTAAAAAAAAAACGAAAAAAACCCACGTCAGCCATCTTTGCGCACCGCATAGCAACTTTGGGTCGCTTAGAACGTTACAAAATAAAAATTATCGAAGGGAGAGAAGCAGTTATACAATGAGAAAGTTAGTATAAAATTATTGTAAGGCGCCGACTGGAAAATAATTGTCGCGAATTCATTCTACAGGTACAATTCATTGTACGTGTTATAAAATGTATTCTATAGATATAAGTGCTCGTTGTTGCTATAAAATGAAGTGTTTACAGATAAAAGGAAGTTTTATAGATCGTTTTTGCTATACAATGACTTGTTTATAGATACAATGACTTGTTTATAGGTAAAATGAATTGGTTACTTATAAAATGTTTTGTTTATAGATAAAATGAATTGGTTACTTATAAAATATTTTGTTTATAAATAAAATAGTTTTTTTGTGTTTAATATTTACAAACGGCGTGACGATTCGTCTATGATCTCTTGTATATCGTAAAATGTAGTCTGTAGCTATAAAAATGTTGCTTTATAGCTATAAAAAGTGTTGTATGGCTATAGAATGTATTTTATAGCAGGGTTCGTACAGAGTCATGGAAGTCTGGAAAAGCTATGGAAAATAGAGAAAGTGATTTCCAGGGCTGGAAAAGCCATGGAAAAAATTTATTTGTCTAGATAGGTATGGAAAAGTCATGGAAAACAAAACACAAGGCAATCTTTCAGTTTGACAAGCATTTTTCTTCAAAAGAAAGAAAAATGAAAATACCGTTTATTTGAGATGTTCTCCCGGCGATGTTGCGATTGAAACCGAAAGTAGCAAATTCATTTTTCTTTTAGCGCGGTTATTTCCCTTGCTTACTCTTGCGGGTTAAAGACACAATAAACCTACTGTTTTCTTTCTCATCCGGCCGATGCAGAACAGAAGAAAGAAGATGTGGACAGAATCAATTTGCAGTACACAGACTTCTTATCAGAGTGTGCTTCTGCTGATAACTTTCAGTCTTTTGACAGGGATAAAGACAGATTAGACAGACTCTTCTTCTCTGCACTGGCCAAGCGAAAGGAGTTGAGTGGCCTTTGGAGTGTTGTGAGAGAAGTGCTGCTTTTTTCTCATGGCCAGGTCAGTGTGGAGAGGGGATTCTCTGTTAATAAAGAAGTAATGACTGACAACATGTCACAGAAAACCCTAACAGCACAGAGAATTATAGCAGACCATTTGGCTAAGGCAGGTGGAGCCAGTCAGGTGCCAATTACAAAAGCACTCCTCTTCAATGCAGCTAGTGCAAGATCCAGATATGAGGTTTACCTTGAAGAAGAGAAGAAAAAAAAGAAAGTTAGTGTTAGATGAAATTGAAGAGCTGAAGTCAAAGAAGAAACGATTGGAACTGTGTGCAAAAGACCTGCTTAAATCTGCAGATAGGGCAGAGCAGAGTGAGAGCCTATCACTTCTGTCCAAGGCTTTGCGCAGGTCAGCAACAAAAAAAGAGGCAGAAGCCATTACTCTAGAGTGCCAAATTGACCAGAAGCTCAAAGATATAAAACAGTAATTGTGAATTGTGTGTTCATTCTCAGGAAAGTTGAACTTAAACACATGACACATGAAAAAATGCAGGGCATATTTGTTTATTAAAATCATATGGACTGTCAGTATCACAGATCATAGGCTGTCTTGTATTTTGTAAGTACACGTCTCACAATTCCTTTTTTTTATGCCGGTGTTTTTATGTGATAAGTATTCTATGTAGAATTGTTCGTTTCTTGTGTGTGTAAGATGGTCTTGAAAATGTTTAGGAAGCCATGGAAAAAGTCTGGAAAAAGTATGGAATTTTGTTTTCCCAAACTTGTGGGAACCCTGTTATAGGTATATAATTCATTTTATAATTATACCATATCTTTTATACAGGTAAAATGTATGTTCTATAGATATAATGACAATAACCATTTAATTTACAAATGGCGCCTCATAAGTTTGGGGACTTGGGCTTTCTATTTTCCATTGGGCCAGTAGTCTTTGGGGTAATTCAAATCGGGGATCCATTTTCGTGACTTCAGTTGAAATTGATTTTGGACAGCGGTGGAGAAGCTACCGAGCTTCGCGATATTGACCCTCGCAAAAGGCAAAGGTTGCATTAAACTTTTGAAGAGACGCAATGAAGAATTGTCCAGCGATTTAAACGATAAACGGTAAGACTGCCACGCACAGAGGACAACAGACTGCACCTCCATCGCCTTCCCGTTTCTCTCAGGCTCTCGTCCTTGGTCGGCCCCATATGTCCGAAAAATACATCACAACGGTTTGTAATGGAGTCACTCCACAAGGACAATCACAACAAGATGGTCAACACCTTTTATCCCTAGCTGATCAGATCAGCGGTTCAGGTGTCAGGTCGTTGCAGATAAACATACAGAGCTTATTCTATTTTGATTATGGCCCATTGATCAGAAGGATCAGAATATAAATGCTTTAATTGCGTAACATTATGCAAAATAATAAGTAATTGTGTTGGTGTGTGGTTTGTCATTGCAGCTATTTTAAAGTTTAGTTACTATATTTGTTTGCCGTTATTTATTTATTTATTTATTTATTTATTTTGACTCACATGCGTGCTTCAACATGAGTCTAGGGAATATCCCCATGTTTTTCTCTACATTTTTGCACATCTGAGCGAGATGAGCCCTAAAAGTCCAAAAAATGACATTATTTTTAAAAATTATTATTATTATTATTATTATTATTATTATTATTATTATTATTATTATTATTATTGTGGGCGTGTGTGTGTGTTTGTCAGTTTGTCCGTCTACCGTTCGTCGATCGGGTGTGCAAAACTTGCTAGTGCTTAATTTCTTGGAACCTATTCCAGTTATCACAACCACACTTAATAAGATGGTGTATATCCACGAGACCTTAAAAATAATCAGTGGATGAATTGCTTCACTTCAAGGTCAAGGTCACAAGGTCAACAAATGTTAGTCATCAAATGACAATTTTTCACAAAATTGGACTAAATGATTCTTTGATTCATGATAAATATCAATGAGACACACATACTATGCAAATGTGGTCAACCTCGCTCCAAGGTCAAATTCACTTAAGCTGTCCAAAATCGGTTCTTATGGGTACATGTACTTTGAAGTGACGTGACCATAAACTATGAGAAATATAAAGTCTAAACTTGTTGTATTTAGAGCTAATAGATTGATCTTTCATGTTTGTTCCGTTTTTGCATTGATCTTGAAGAACAAGGTAATTTTAGTACTTACAAAAACATTAAAAAATGTCTCATCATGCTGTATATTTGACCGATAGTATGCAACAACATTGGGTTATTTTATCATACTTGAGCCTCGGAGGTCATTGAAAGGTCACTGTCATCCTAAGGACAAAGTCACTGAAGGTTACAGTCATCCCAATGTCACTTTTTTGCACAATTTTTGCTGTAGTTTATTTTTGACCGTATACGAGTGTATTTGGAGCCGGAGGTAAAGGTCATCTCAATGTCAAGAGCATCGAAAGATCAAAGTCGGTATTTGCATTTTAATGCGCTTTATTATTTTTTTTATTGGGCACTCATTTCATGTTAATTATTGCAAGTTCCATAAGAAGCATCTGAGTTCTATGGGTTTGCCCTTCTAGTTCCGTTAGCAGTTAATGATAACTGTAGTAGTAATAAGAGGTTAGCGGGTGAGCAGTATGTCTATTATTACATCTTGAATATTTTGCAAATATGTACGATTTACATCTCAATATTTACCATATTAACAGGAAATGCCTTTAAAAACAACAACAACAACAACAACATAACTTTTATCCACCGACCCCTACACCCCTACCCTCGAACTGCTAAAGGAACAAGACTTATTTTTCCTTTGGGTCTGTTTCCGACACACTAGTAATTGCGGATGCAGTGCGGGTGACGTGTCTTTTAGCTGGAGAGCCCGCGTAAGGGAGGGTGGTTGAGGGGGAGGAGGGGGGAAGTGGGGAGTAAGTTGTAGGGAGATGTAGGGAGTGATGGGATGGGACTTGATTTATTTATTTGTTTATTTGTTGTAAACTAGTACCGAATTTGAAATAACATTTTTATCGAATGATTGAATAACAGTGTACAATTCTTCTTAATAGATGTTCATTTCGAAAAGCTAAGGGTTTTCCTCCAAGTTCTAAACCTGGGAATTGCTAATTTTGTTGGTGAAGAGTTATCGGAGTTGTTCTGATGTCCGAGTCACTTTCTTCAACGAACATTGAAGTTTAACGTTCACACCCACCATTGGCGATACGGCAGACAGGGATATCCCTCCCAGGCAAGAAGTCCACACTAAACTACCAACCACAGCAGTCATTCAGCTAAGATGGACAGGGAAAAATGCCCACTTTTACCTTGCCCGTCACGGGATTCGAACCCAGCTCATCGGTGTGCCAGGTTCAAGTTTTACCACTGAGCTACGGCTGGGGGACAGTTTGGAGTGGCAGCAATTTCACATTAACATGCGAGAATTAGCAGGTGCTGTTCTGCTTCATAATACCCGTTTTAAGACATATTTTCTACATACAGTATGACCTGGAGGCTATTGTTTAGATGCGATAGGTCTACTAGTAGACAAATCGAATGTCGCCACAGTATACTTCTCCGCCAAGTTGATTTCGTGGAGCATCCGCCATCCAGGTAATTTTGTATCGGCAGAGGTTTAAAAGATAGTATTACGACTTTTGAAGACTGGTGTTCCTTAGTAGTTAAGGTGAGAGAGAGAAAATCGGAAGCTGTGTTTATTAATTTGAAAAATACACATTCTAAACTTAGAGAGAGAGAGAGAGAGAGAGAGAGAGAGAGAGAGAGAGAGAGAGAGAGAGAGAGAGAGAGAGAGACAGACAGACAGACAGACAGACAGACAGACAGACAGACAGAGAGAGAGAGATTACTGAAGTAAAGTGTTAAAAAGCCTTTCAATCCAATCTGCTGCTGTCTCTAGAGTCTTTTGTTCGAGGACAATCAGGCAATCTACACCTGGGTCAAATCGAACTCTCGCTTTCGCTTTTTGTGTTTAATCTCTCTCTCTCTCTCTGATACACACACACACACCACACAGACACGCACATAGTGGGGAACTTTCTCCCACCATATCACAGAGAGAGAGAGAGAGAGAGAGAGAGAGAGAGAGAGAGAACGAGAGAGAGAGAGAGAGAGAGAGAGAGAGAGAGAACGAGAGAGAGAGAAAGAACGAGAGAGAGAGAGAGAGAGAGAGAGAGAGAGAGAGAAAGAGAGAGAGAGAGAGAGAGAGAAAGAAAGAAAGAGAATAAGCCCACAAGTTCTTATTTTTTTCACATTCAAATGAAAGTTTAGTTGTTGTTGTTTTTTTGTTTTGTAGAATGTTCGATTGCCTTTTTTTTTTTTTTTATAGTTTTCCTTCCCCCAGAAACTTCAGCATGTGATATTGTGTTGTATGGATTGATGTATCACTTTCTTACGAGAGCAGGGTACGTTTGCGTGCGTCATTGAATCGACCTGTGCTTCATGGATGTTGCTTAATGCCAGAAAGAAAATAGGCATCTCTGCTGCTTCTGTCTTCTTGACAATTGCAGCCACCACCAATCCCGTCGATTCTGCTGCTGTTGTGAGTGTTTCTTCGGGGAGGTGCTTTAATGTGATGTCTTTTGTGGGCTTTGCGGAAAAGACTAGCGTTGCTAGCGTTTGTTACATCTAGCTGCACATTGTTGTGCTAAACTGTCACTGTATGTAACAACCTTTACAGATGTTGTTCACGTGATAGTTGCTGCTTGTTAGTCACGACCGATACACCCAGTAATGTAAATCTTAGGTCACGGAAGGAGAAAGTGGTAATTATTAGCTTTTATTGGTGATCAAACAGAATTTAGAAATGCCGTGACGGAGTTGATATCATAACTAGTTACCGAGTGCATGACTTCACTTGCCAATTAGCAAATTGTTCAAGCAGCAGATGGAAATCAATATCGTAAGTACTTGTCATTGGACATCAGACGTTCTTTGGACAGGTTTTAACTTTATGTGCCCGCATGTATAATGTTTGTGATAAAATATTGGACAACTAAATGATACGTCGTTAAAGCGTTAACATTAGTGGTTAAGTAGTGTTATATTCAAATAATAGACCGTAATCATAATTAGCTATCTTAGTGTACCTAGAGAGGTAGTTGGACAAATACAGGGACGTAGAGTGACTACATCGTGGACAATAATAATAATAATAATAATAATAATAATAATAATAATAATAATAATAATAATAATAATAATAATAATTCTTCTTCTTCTTCTTCTTATTCTTCTTCTTCTTCTTCTTCTTATTATTATTATTATTATTATTATTATTATTATTATTATTATTATTATTATTATTATTATATTATTATTATTATTTCTATAACGCGGCAACACCTCCGTATATCTAAACGCACTCATAAGTGTTATTGTTAGAGAGATGGTGTGGTTTGCTGGCAAAATTACTAGTATCCAGTAATTTGTTGTATAATAATCCTATTGTTCTATAACACGTGTTAAAAAATATTTTAAAAAAATAAAGAAGGTAAAATTTACCATTTAGGGATCCATTCATGTTTACCACACAAAAAAAGGACACCGTTCTACAAGATAACACCGTTCTTACCAGAAACATTACCAGTCGCTAGGCGTTTTTAAGTGAAGGAAATTATACTTTTATTCACCGAAGAGTAAACAATTCCTCTCTCAGAAGAGAAGGCAATGCGAAATGTAATTACCGACACTAATTACTATTGCTGGTAGTAAAGTTAATAGGCCTTATTACTGGTGAACAAAGAAAGGCCAGTAGGAGAAACCGGTGGCAGAGAGGAAACAAGTCCGGAACACCCGGAAAGTCGACGGCGCTGTTTCAACGGACTGAAGAAGCAGGACAGTCGGAGATGATGACAGGAAGATATCTATAGGAGCAGATACATACTACTTGTCTGTCTCGAGAGATAGTTGAGGAGCGGTAAGGGGAAACAAGAGGTGAGGGTAGAGATTGGAGAAGGAAATAATGTGCAGAAATGAATTTAAGTAAAGGAGCTGAGGTGTGAAAACCGTGCCATAGCTGAGATACCTGTTATGTCTTTAACTCATGATTTCCGCTGGTTCAACCACTGACTCATTATGACGTTGAGTTTGCTGTTGTTGGTTTTTTGTTTTTTGATTTAGTTCCAGATCTTCAAGCTCGGGAACTACTGTTTTTGGCGTTTTCCGTCCGGAAGTGACATTTGAGCACTTTTCTCTGAAACCAATGGACGGATTTTGTTAAAACGTGGTATTTACATGTAGTTAGAAAATAGTGAACTCTACCAGAATACACAAAAATGATTCATATATTGTGTGACGTCACCAGTGTGACGTCATATTATTATTATTTTTAAAATTTTATGTTCTTTCACCAGGTTATTAATACTGGATAATAGGTTTTCATACGCTTTGTATACCAGCTACATGTTGTTTTTTAAATACCCATTTTATATACAACTTTTTTTAAATTAAAAAAATAAAAAGTAAAGCACTCACATTATAGACCAACTAATTGAGCCAATGCTTGCGAGGAAGGAAATCATTCCGGGAACACACAAGACGTTCAAGGACATTTTTAGACCATTCTATAACAATTTGCGGTCTCAGAATTGCTGGAACTAGGAAAGAAGTTGGGCTGATTCGCGCATTTTTCTTCCGTCGTCCTTTGTAGTGCCAAGCGTGTGATTCCAGAGATTTTACTCATAATACAATTTCTGGTGATTCTGTTGTGACAAACCATGGACGCTCCAGTAGCGCAAAACTCATTATTTATTATTTTTTTCAATTGCTTGTCAATGTAAATGTGTGTGTGTGTGTGTGTGTGTGTGTGTGTGTAAGAGAGAGAGAGAGAGAGAGAGAGAGAGAGAGAGAGAGAGAGAGAGAGAGAGAGAGAGAGAGAGAGAGAGACCGTGTCAGCGACTTACGCTAAAGGAATATAATTATGAAGTGTACTGCTACTTGCATTGGACATCACTAAGTACTTTGTTGCAGACTTACTGTAAGAACACTGGAGATGTGCTGTAGGATTGTAGTAGTACTTTAAATACTCCGTGAGAACTTGTTTGATGCTGCGAGTGCGTTGTGTGCTTTGACGCAAACTAAGTGAGATTTTCTTTTTAACGCGTCATGTATACTACTGATAAATTACGAGCCGGGTTACCTTGCACTAACAATGTGCGTGCAGTAATAGATTAATACAATATGGCCACGTTTGCATGTTCTTCTGTAGAGTGAATTTACATAGTATCCACACTAACACTGGCCATGAGGTCCTTTTAATGAATTGGTGAATTATGATAGAGGTGCTTCGAGGTGGACAAACATAATGAAATGTGTTCTATAATAATATGCCTGGTGGTGTGTTTCAGAGAGAACTTGCAGCGAGAGTCATGCCATGTGGATCTGCCTGGTAGCGGTGGACTCAGCTGTGCTGGCAGCTGGCAGATGATGGTGCAGAAGTGACACCGCTAAATGCCTAGCCTGGGGCTCCAGGAGGCGCAAGCACCCCAGCAAGGGTCGTCGTCGTCATTATCATATAGCTCCCCCAGGCAGCGAAGAAGCCCTTTCAAGTATTACCCCATGCACTTCGACGCCTCCACACGCAGGAAGAGCCACAGCGACGAGTCAGGGGTGGGTGGCATGATGAAGAAGCTCAAACGCCGCCTATCCTGGACGCTCAAAGGCGCCCGCCCACTGGACGACAGTTTGTCGGAGCTGGCCGAGCACCTCACCATCGAGGATACCACTCACGGGCACGGTCACGGCAACAGCGATCTTACCGCAAACGCCTCGTCTTCTCTAGCAGTCTCTGTCTTTGGTCGGCCAATGTCCGCCCCTCTGCATCACAATGGTGAGTTGTTGTTTCCTGCCTTGTTCTAGTCTTCTACGTTGCGTGCCTTTCTGCTTTGATCTCTGTCTCTCCACTTATCCAAAAAATTATATGATGTACTATCTATACATTTCAATCTTTTTCGATTTAAAAGAATCTGTTGTGTTTGTTTCTTTGTGGGCGCCTTCATGTTTTGTCCGACAGTGTCTTATACTTGCTATTGTCAGTAGGCATCTCAGTTTTTGACTTACATGCAGAGCAATTAAGTCTATGTACTCCCCTCCATTTTTTTCTCCGAGAGTTTTATAAATCTGTGCGAGATGAGTCCTATATAGTCGAAAAATGACTCTGCAATGTGTGTGGGTGTATGTGTGAGTATGTGTGTGTGTGAGGGTGTGTGTGTATGTTTTGCGAAATTTGAATTCAAACGTTGTGTCCATGCGTTCAAATGATCGTCTGCTAGGTAGCAGCAAATGGCTTATATCCCTTAGAATACAGGCGCTCGAGCATACAGATAAAACGCAACCAAGCATGACCAAGAAAATTCAAAACGTTGGGAACTAACCAAGTGAGTATTGTGTTGCCTGTGGTATCGGGTGACGCTTGATGACTGTATCAAGGACCCCAGGAACTGCCAAATCCCATTTTCAGGTTCCCGGGGCAAGTAAAAAGAGTTGCCGGGAAAGACATTTCATAAAAGTCATTTGCCCGGGGGCAAGTTAAAAGCGGTGAAAGTGAAACAACACAACTTGATCATCGGCACCGAATCATGTTTACTTTGATCTGCGTAGAAGCCTGTGGAATGCGTGTTTGGAAATTTTGACGTCACACTCTAATCCGATATATTACAGCGGATTTGATTGGTCAATTGTTCAGCCGTCAGCCAATGACAGCGCTCCTTTTATACATAGTGGGGCGACATTTTACAGCATATTTGATTGATCAATTGTTCAAATGTCCGCCAATTACAGCGCGCCTTTTATTTTGTTTCTCATGGAAAAGTGAGGTGTGATGTCCCGATCTAGATAAAGACTACACAAATGTAAAAAAAATAAAATATAAAAAAAAGTAATTATTTCTTGTCTCCAGAAATAACAAAGCACTGCCTTCTGTTTTTGTTGTTGGTACAGTACAAACTTGATTTTGTTTGAGAATGCCGCCGAGTCCACCTCCAAGTTGCATTATGTGCATAGATTATTTTTGCCTATTTTTGTGTGTGTATTAAGTGTTTTTTAGTTGTTTTTTGTTTTTTGTTTTTATTTTTGGTTTTCAATATATAGGCAAGTTCAATTTTGAGCGGGAAAGTAACTTTATGAGCAAGAAGCGATATTTTTTCCCACCCACATCACGTCTGAGGGATACCGTAAATGGAATGCCTTCAGACCTAAACCGTTGTAACATCGTCAAAGTTCCGGGTTTCTGAATTAGGCCGGACGCCTTTGCGCATGCGCCAGGTAAAGTCGGGCCGACCTTTTCACGATGTTCTTAGGCATCGTAACCCTAACCCTAACCCAAACCCTAACTCTAAACCTTACTAAGACTACGACAGCACTGTGCGCCTCGAATTTTGTAATGCGTCGACCAATCAGAATGCTCCCAGTCCCAGTAAGATACTAGGAACTTGGTTACGATGTCACACCGTACAGTGTTGTTACCTCCCTTTTCGTGCTCTTCATTGTAGCCCACATTTAGTTTGCTAATTCCGTGCTGCTCCACGCTAGTTCGTGCAACATTTTCTGATTAAGCCTACTCTATCGCCTTCACCGCTTCTTTCAGCTTTGTAATATATGCATCGTGAATTGCTTTGTTATAAGTATTGTGAATTGTGTCGTTTTTTTTCTTAATTTCATATGAAGAACAGTAGCTCACTGAGCGGGAAAAATACCGCGATTGTCGTTTTTTTTTTTAAATAAAATTTTTCATATGAAGAAGCGTAGTTCACTGTGTAAACCTACATCTCGCTAGTTGATGCGACTGAACGTAAATTAGATTTTTTTTTGTTTACCAAGCAATTTTGATCTCGAGCTCCGAAGTTCTTTTAAGTAACACACACGTATCCAAACACCTTCATTTCTCCTGGGACAGTCGGGTGGAAACGAAGAACCAAAAATAGAATCTTTCAAAAACAAAACAAAACAAAAACATCCCAACCTAATAATCTAAGTTTAAAGTTGGACAGGTCATAACTTTTTCTTACTATTTTTTTAAAACAATATTTTTTTTTTAAAATATATATATATTTTAAAACACACACAAAAAAAACACAACACCCCAACGTATTGGCGTCAGTTATGACGCGCACGGAACTTCACTCTTTAAAATGCCCCTAATCGAAGAATTTGTGTATTTTTGGCGATAACGGGGTTATCAAAAAATTCGCATTGTTAATACATTACACAATGATAAAATGGGCACCTTCGCTCAACCCAACCGCTAATGTTTGATTTTTCCATTTCTGTTCTTACAGATAGTGATTTCCCCTGTTTAACGGTACACCAATACGATATGCTAGATATTTTTAGCACTACCATGGTAGCTGTAGCGGTTGCTGTTAAAAGACACAAAAACCACATAATTTATTGATTTAAAACATATACTTTCGAAAGAGTTGGGTTTTTAGTAGTTGCAAGCTAATTTTTTTCAATGGGACACCATTCATTGTAGAGGGGTCGTGGTCAAACTTTGTCCCTTTAAGTCCTTTTTCTTTCGTCATTTTTATATGTTGTGTGTGTGGGTATGTATGTGTGTGTGTGGGGGGGGGGGTAGAGGGGGGAGGGTGGATAAAGAGAGATAATATAATTAAAAAAAATAAATTTGTTATTACTTTACTTTTTTCGTCTTCTTCTTCTTCTTCTTCTTCTTCTTCTTCTTCTTCTTCTTCTTCTTCTTCTTCTTCTTCTTCTTCTTCTTCTTCTTCTTCTTCTTCTTCTTTTTATTTTATTTTTATTTTTAAGTTGTGTTCTTGGATTGCAGAAAAAATATTGATTTGAAGTCTGGTGGAAGTTGCCTGCGAGACTCATCAAACCTTTTGACGACTGTAACACAACATATATGAGCAAGATATGTAAAATTGAAACGGGTTGTCATAATTATTTTAATGAATTGCTGTCTTTAGGCAAGGCAAGGTCGCGGAAACAGGTCTCTTGTCAGTAATATAACAAAACACAAATAACGAAGTAACAAAGAAAGTAACGTCGAAATTCTTCTGTTCATAAGGAGTTGATAACTCTATCAAGGCGGGGGGAGTGGGAAGGGGGGGGGAAGGGATATGAACGAGATGCGCTATTTTATTTGTCCAAATGTTTTATTTTGGATAAATGTTTTCCGGCAGTGCTCACGGAAACAAGGAAAAGTTGATACCCAGATGATGATCGAGGTTTATGCGGTACAAAATGCGATCTTTTAATTTAATTTTGTAGTATCACATTGTCTTCATTGTTTTGTTTTTAGCTTCAAGTTGCAGTAATTATAAGCACACTGGCAGTGGCACGCAGTTTGAGAAAACAACAGTCAGGGGTACTCTGTCAATGTCGATCGAATAGCGTTGCTCAATATTCAGTTTGTGACATGCATAACATTTATGTTGTTGTCTGTATTACAATGTTGGTCCGTATTATTATTACTATTTATATGTCCGTTAATTATATTGCTGATTCAGTAGCGTCATCTTGGCTAGGCATTGGTTAAAATTAAAATTAATAGTAAACAGAATTTCAGCATGTTCTAGATGTAACCATGTTTATTTGAAAATGTGGTAGTGTGTGTGTGCGCGTGTGTGTGTGTGTGTGTGTGTGTGTTCGTGTGTGTTCGTGCGTGCACGCGCGCGCGCGTTAAGAAGAGAGAGAGAGAGGGGGATTGCATTTCATGTTGGCTGAACCGCTTAGGCGTCATTATTAATGCCGCGTATGTAACGATATTAAAATGAAACAAATGTACTTGATCAAGATCAAACATTTTAATTTTGCATAGATCTGCAGTTGGTCTTGACTGGTGTCGTTTCATTTTTCTTTCACGACTATACTTGAAATAAAACCAAACGCACTAAGGAAGCAGGGGAGCGAGAGGGATGGTAAGGGGTGGATGGGGGTGGGGGGGGGGGGTGGATGGAAGGAGAGATTTTGTTTATTATCCACATTCTTAGACAACACAGATTATCTCCAGTTGTATATAATTACTTTTACTAGGGATTCAGTATTCTGCTAGTACATTGGATATGCTTATTTCCACTCTGGACATTTTGGATTCATTAATTATCAATTCTGTACTGTGTTAACTGTTATTTAAGGGTATATATTAATAGACTAATAACTCAATAATGGAGCAACAGTTCCTTCATTTTTTGTACACCAGCTGTCGCATCCTTATGCGCTTGCCTTGGTCCCGATAGGCCTGTATACGGTATAAGCTTCCAAGCCTCACCTTAGAGCTGAAGTCCTCACTTACTTACTACTTTCTTGGGGGATGAGCAAGTCATTGAAAATGTGTGTGTGAACAAACCCAGACATTTTACATTCATATTCGATGTGCTGTTTGTTTTGTTTAGATTTTGACCATTGTGGTGGGTTAATGTTATGTATCAGTAAATGCTTCCCTACCCATCTCCATTGCCTCCAGCTGACTTTTGAAAGCTTTGAACTGCGAGAGACGCTGCTAATGTTTGTGAGGATTGACAGTGAAACATGAATACTAATAACAATTCAGGATGCAGGCACTTTTGAGTGTTTTGCCTTTTTACATTTTGTGCAGTATTTGCATTCCTGTTCCCTTTAGGGAGCTGTCAAAAAGTGATTAGCATGCAGGCAATGAAGTTACCTAACACATTTATATTACATTATTCATGTGTAAGGCATTCGTCACGTGAATGTGCAGACATGTGCATTTTGGATAGTTAGATCTTCGAGATTGAAATACAGATAGCGTAAACGCATTTTAATATATTATACATTTTTAAACCTATGTCGTGATAATTTAGATTTTTTTTCCCCCAGACCTTGATTGGGTTGAAACTAAATATAAAAAAGAAATTAATCACGCCCCGCTTGTTATGTATAAACCGAGGTCTGTGCGCGCAGGCATTCCATCGCACGGGCTTAAAAGATCCTGACGCGCTCATGCCTTAGACGGTGAGTGCCATTACATAAACACACCCAGCAAGCACTAGGTCCATTTCTCTCCCATCCCCGGTCGCCTACTCCTATGGTTACGGCGAAAGGCGTTGCAAAGATCGCGTGACTAGAAATACCCAGTGCATCCTTCAATCCCCTAAGCTTTCCTTGGAATTCCCTGCAACGCGCAAGCACGAAATCCCTTAATCTGGCTGCTGTACGGTCCAAGCTATGCGTAATAAATATCCACAGAGTAACGAAGAATAGGTTCGTCTGTACTTTGCACTTCCTAGCTACGCTATGCTTTTGTTCACAAATATTTTGTTATTCCCCCCTCCCCCTCCACCACACACACACACTCGCCATCTTCGCTCTCATCCTCTTCATCTCTCTCTCTCTCTCTCTCTCTCTCTCTCTCTCTCTCTCTCTCTCTCTCTCTCTCTCTCTCTCTCTCTCTCTGTCTCTCTCTGTACTGTATAGGTCTAGTTATTACCGCGTATTTCGATTTCGGATATACAATTTAGGAATTTCGAGTCGCACATTATTGCAGATTTCGAATCTAAGTTGAAATTGTAGCGCAATCTCTCTAAATCCGTTTTCATTACTTGACCCTGTGTAGGCTCTTTGTTCTTTTTTTTTTTTTTTTTTTTTAAATCATTCACACATCCATTTTTAGTCATTCTGCTATCTTCTCCCTTCTCCCCTCCCCTATCCCATTGCAGATGATGTAGTTTTGTACAGCATATTTCTCCATATATGCAGGTATGCTCTTTTCGCATCTATTGAATTCTTATCACTGGGCTCTGAGTTGAATCCTCCCTCTGTACCCGTCTGCCCTAAATTGGTGAGAGTCGCGATGTTTTATTCAAAGAATTAACGGGCCTTCGTCTGGACTGATACATTTTAAAATCCAAGCGTGGCCCGAAGACTAAACTGTGCAAGTAAAACTTTGGTATCGCATTTCCAGAAGTTGCGTTACATTTTAAAGTTTGAAATAAGGTTACCGTTACCCTCTTCGCTCAACCCCAATGTTTGAATGGCACTATTCTTCTCGTCACGCTTCTAGCTACCACACTCTTGGAACATCGATGTGATTATTCTTACTGGTGTTTCACTATTGCAGAGAATATCTTTCGTGGACCTGGTTGACAATTTTAAATTGGGTTATGATAAACCAAGTTTTAAGCAGGAAATGATGTTGCAATGATGAGTACTAAAAAAAAAAAAAATCACAGATTACAATTTTAGCGCAATTTGCTAAATCAGAACTATGGTCTTTGCCTTTTGTTTCCCCTTTCCCGGAAAAAAAGGCGGGATAAAAAAAAAATAAAAATAAAATAAACTATCTATCTATCTATCTATCTATCTATCTATCTATCTATCTATCTATCTATCTATCTATCTATCTATCTATCTATCTATCTATCTATCTATCTATCTATCTATCTATCTATCTATCTATCTATCTATCTATCTATCTATCTATCTATCTATCTATCTATCTATATATCTTTTCTTGCTCATAAGTAATTCCCTCTCTTCTACAGTCTACGTGTGCGTATATGAAAATTCTTTCACAAGGGAGAGGGGGTTGGGAAGCTGTGTTTTAATGTAGTGATGGGATGGGATTAGCAGACATTACATGATCATGATTGCTGTTTCCGTGACGTCAGTGCGGGTCAGAAACGTCCTCCTTGCATTCACGAGTCAAAATTATGGATTCTAACTTTGGGGCACAGTGTTTTGCGTTGCACTGTTGGTCCCGCAACGCTTTTAAGTCCCTGGTTAGATAACATTTTGGTTTTCTGCACACTCAACTGTTACCTCTGTGATGACAGGCATTGATATTCTAACGTTGTAGGTATCTTTTTACGGACAAAAATAGTATAGAAAGCGGTGGGTTTCATTAGATTGTTATAACAAGTCTCTGCTAACTGCTCCTCTTTGGCCTTCTCCATACCGCTTCCACCCTTCTCTGACCTATCACCTCTTGTTCTCGCTAAATCAGTGACCAGTGATATCTGAAAATGTTAATTTTTGTCATTCTCCTTCTTTTAACCCCCGTCAGTCCCCTCCTCTTTCTTCTCCTCCTTCTTCTGATGAAAATGTAACAATTCCATCTTCTTCTTCTCCCTCCTCATCTTTCTTCTTCTGCTGCTGCCGCTGCTTATGACAACAACAACAGCAGCAGCGACGACAACAATGACACATCTGATGATGAATTATGAAACAAAAGTTTAAAAAATGTGAAAATTAGTCAATAATATTAGTGACGCTTTTGTTTGCCCTATTTCGAGGCTGTTCTGCGCGTTTACTACAAAATGCCTACGCGTCGACGAAGACATTGTTTGTATCATGTTCTTTGTCCGTGGCACCACAGTGAAGATCATAACAAGTCAATTTTGGACAAGAAGCGGAGATGTAGGTCACCGACTGCATGGTCGACTAATCTTTTTGTTGTAGCATTATTGCGTTCATCGTCCTACTACCTTGTGTTTCTGCGTCCCCGCGTTGCCCTCCTTTGTATTCTCCTCGTCTTCCTTAATTTTCCTGGTCATTGTCTTCACCTCATTCTTTCTCTCCTTCTCTTCTCCTTCACGTCCTTGCTCTTGTAGACTTTGCTCTTCTACTTCTTTCCCAGACGACCCGAATGGCGAGCCGAGGCGTCACACATGGAAACCCAGCACAGCGCGATTGAAATATTTGCAGCAAACCCATGTTGCATTCTAGCAGCTTAGCCTCACGTCAAGAATGAGCGTCCAATAGATAGCAGACTGGGGGAAATTCTCACAATCAGGCGAGTTGACGCCTTTTGTGTGAATTTCCGGAGATGCTTTTAGATCTGTTCCTCTATCGTTAATAATTACTGAAGTTCCTTCAGTGTTCACTGCTGATGCAGCCATTTGTGGGTCAACCCATGTGTGCCTCCGATTTTTCTTTATTTAGGGACCTGCTGTCAGCAAGTTCTCGATATTCCATTAGCTCGTTAGACATACAGTGTTCCCCCATGCCCATCAATAGTATACCTGAAAAAAGTGCATAGACTATAGTCAATGGGTATGATTGTTACAGATATAAAATTTGAAGTATTTTTTAATACAACACAAACAGTACAGATAAGGGCTATTTCGCTAAGAAAAATGTGACTCTGTAGGTCGCTGTAGCTTTTGCAATGCATTTATAATCTTGACTTCGAAATATGACCGCAAAAGAATACGATGAGAAGAAAAATGTGTACGATGTGAAAGTTCGATTATCATCTGTCTTATCTCATCACAGGTCCATCTCATGCCCGTACCCTTATAAATTGGCTAAATAAGGCTAGAAACAGCCCGAACTAGAAATAGTCACTATTATTGATTTGTCCATCTTTTTTGTTCGTTGATCCATTAGCAGTAAAATGGACGTACATTAGCCAGCTCCTGCGGCCTGCCCCATCTTTGTCTGGGAATAGAATATAAAAAGGCTGGGATTAGTTCCCGGAGTCAGTAGTGATGCTTTGGTGGAGATAGAAAGGTAATTCGTTCATGGTATTGCTATGTGATTCTGTTGCGGGATGGAAAAGTGAATTAAAAATAGTGTCACAGTGTGCGATTGTAATTTTTCAGTAAAAGGGGTTGCGGTGGTTTCGTGTTGTTTTAGTGACATTTGGTGGACTAACGATTGTCGTTGAAATGGAGACTTAGAATACAGACTGACATGTTATTTTCTTGGGCTAGGCTGGCGTTATGATATCCGTTCTGGAAGTTAATGCAACGTGCAGTCAATCAAGGAGGAAGGGAAAGCGAAGCTGTGACAAGCGCAACGATAGCGCTGTCGTTGGGAGGGATGTCATTGGAATCTGTGGCTGCCTTGTTGATTAACAACAAAATACAAATTTCATTTAAACCAGTAGGGATGAATCTCTGTCGTTCAATTACAAAGCGTTTAGCGTTGTGTTTTTTGTTTGAAAATAGAATCTTTTATGAGAAATGTGGTAAATAAATTAACAGGTAATATGAAATAGCTTGTTATTTAAAGGTGACGATAAGTGTAGGCTATTGCTTCATACATACTGTAGATGTAAACATCATTATTCCGTCACTGGGAGACCAGATCAATATAAGCGTTGTCGTCTTCCTGTTGTGTGTGGTCGTCAGAATGTCACAGGTGTGTTGACTTGGGCTTTTACTCAGGTATGGAAGGTGTGCTGATTGGGAATTCCAGAACTGTTGCAAATATATCCCAGTTACTGTTGTCCAGTTTAGGAAGCCGGATCACCAAAAGTCCAGGGAGATTACCAACGATTATTGTTTTTAAGCAGACAATATTTGGGATTTTTGCCTCTTAGGTAAACGAAGCATTTGGATGGTCGGAGTTGATTGATTGAAAAAAGGGGGAAGCAGGAGGGGTGGGGAAAGGAAAGGAAGGGAAGGAAAAGGAAAGAATAAATAATTATTTATCTTTTAAGTTTTTTTAATATTTATTAAGCAAAGGATAAGAAAATGCTCTCCTGATGTCTTTTCATAATGCATCCTAATTAAGATTTTGGAGAAATTTAGACGAACATTATTTGGAATCTCCGAATTTTTTGGAAACGTATATAACGTGTTTGTCGCTTTAATTTTCTTTAACTATATGTAGTCAAAAGGCCCTGGCACAGGGTGGGTCGGACAGCACTGCTTCCAGATTTTCAGTCTGTACATTTACCGTTAGAACCGTTTAAAATAGACTGGATTTACTGGTTCTAACTTTGTAAACTAAACGAAAGCAGAAAAATGGTGACCGTATCGTCGTTAGTACGGAGCTTCCTCAAGGGACATTTGGGGTATGAGGAGGGCCGTTGGCATAGATCGCGCGTACTTTTACGCTGATTTCCAACTTTTACAGACCAGGATGTCTTGATACAACTGTGCATATTTGTGTTGCCCATTTGAAACATGGGGACAATACAATGCAGTTATCAATCCAAGACAGAACCGCCATTGTAATAATAGTAATCGGTGGGGATTCTGTTTGTTGATGGAAATCTACCAAGTGACAATCACTATGTGTGTGCGTGTGTGATGGTGTGTGGGTGCATGCGTGTGTGTGTGTGAGTCTCCAGGCGTTGAACTGATTTTTATGTCGTTATTTGCTACGAGTTAATTCTCCTGTCTAGATTTAGCCTTCCGTTGTTACAGATAGGGAGGGACGTTACTGGTGTTGGCTTGTACACTGTGTCTCATTGGTTCGATGATTGATTTATTTATTTATATTTTGTATTAGGGTTGATTGATTTAAATCTTGTGCTTGGCTTTTCATGTTGCCTTTTTCTTTAAATCAAGATTAGAGCAGAAAAAAAGCTTTGTCATGAATGTAAGATTTATCGAGTAATTATTTAGTCCACGTTTTTACTCCATCTTCTTCAATATCGACGTACGTTTTTATGTTAGATATGGCAGCCATGATGGTGTTCTTCTGATCAGTCAAAAATAAATTAAACTTAAAGTCTAAAAAATAGTTTTTAAAATACAAATAAATAAATAAACAGATAGGTAAATAAATGAAGAAACGAAACTCATCTGCCAAAATTTCATTGATAACGGTAGCGATTATTTTGTTTTCAGCGTCATCACTATGATCTATTGGCTGTTCACATCAGCATCATTTTAATAACCGATTGCCTATTAGAAGTTTAGGTTGTACAGGCTTAGCCGCGGGTAGTTTAAGTACTATAGGTATGTTACAAGTTTAGGTACTACTTAGCTGCTTGGATTAGACTTAGGAGATAAAAGTTTAGGTTCGATTTCATCTGCTAGTGTAACTTAGAATCGTCAATATTCGACACAATCGTGTTTTGCGTGAGTTTGCTATTTTGTCGCTTTCAGTGTTTCGATGTGTTTTAATGGAGAAAGACGAAGTAGGCAAATGATGTGAAATAACCACGCGAGGGGTTGCAACATTGCGTGCAATATTGGTGCAGTAGAAAAGGCAGCCCCGGGTTTTGATGGTTGAAGACACAAAGTGGCCACAGCTGGCAACCCACACTCTACTGTCTGAACTATTTTTGCTCTCAGATCCGAATGAATGAATGCAGGCTTATCTTTTATTTATATGCCATTCACTTCTCGGTAACATCAGACATAATTGAACTAAATCTTACTAAAATAATTTTTACAAATCGAATAACAAATCTCCTTTCCTCAAACACCCGTCCTTTTCCCATCCTCTTTACAAAATAAATCAACTAAAAGATATACATTCTCAGATATTGCATTATCAATGTTTAAACCGATCATGTAAAATAATATAAGGAGTTATAATGAACTTTTACCAAAAAAATACTAATGATAACATTGACTAATGATAAAGGCAAACGTGTACAGGCAGGAACCACATTACCAGCGCTTGTCCCGTAATAAAACAGCTGAAACGGTAGGAAGCAGTTTGGTAGGTTACATTGGCAGGCTAATGACAGTAGGACCCTATGACATGGTTTTGATAAGGGAAAAACAAACAGACACACGTCTTGGCTAGGGGTCCCCACACAGGAGAAATACGGGATTAGCGTTGATCTATCTATCCACCTTATGGCAGCAAACAGTGGCGACGGATGTGTCTTTACACTGAGTCATTTTGCACTAGATAGAAAGCCTACAGCTGGTGAAGAGAGAGAAAGGAAAAAGAAAAAGGTACACTATTCAGTTGAGTGAAAATGTCAAAGCTCGCTG
This sequence comes from Oncomelania hupensis, assembly GCA_036898135.1. NCBI lineage: Eukaryota > Metazoa > Mollusca > Gastropoda > Littorinimorpha > Pomatiopsidae > Oncomelania > Oncomelania hupensis. The sequence continues at coordinate 36,322,560 of CM072514.1, read as the reverse complement.
TGGTTGGGATTTAAATTAATGCGATTGTTGATCGATAAAAAGCTGCACATCATTAACGCGAGACAGTGTTTAACAAGACTGGCTGTAATAAACAGTGTTGTAATGCTTCACTGTGTGGAGGTTAATCTTCAAACTAAAAGTGGTTAATCTGGTGGATAAGAGCTGCACTGGTAGGCAAGAAACAGTGTCGCGTGTTGGTTTTAGATTTACCTTTAGGGATCTTATTAATCCAATACTGTGCTGTCGGCGTAAAAAAACAACAAATTATTCAGAAATCGGTCTGTTGTTTAAGGAGAAATGTAGCAGAAGGAAGATGAAGACGCAGATGCGATTACTTTATTTGGTAACGAAAGATTCCAGCGTTCCAAATTGTTTGTCCCTTGGCAGTGTTCGCAAATTGTTAATGTTACAGAACTTTGTTTTTTCTCTTTCTCCTTCGAGTATTTGCGCCTCAATTTGTGGGGAATATCGCCACACCACTCGCGTACCTAGCCTTAATAATAATAATAATAATAATAATAATAATAATAATAATAATAATAATAATAATGCTATATTTTCTTCAACCAAACTCAAAGCGCGGCGATCTAAAGAGATCGCTTTTCCTGACGGCGGAAGAGAAATAAGATTTTGTATTATTTTAAAAATTTAGGTTGACTGCTATTATTGACTATTATTGAAAAGAGGGAGGGAGGAAACAGGTTTACCCGGAGAAAACCTTCGGTTTCCTGAAAAGTCTCTTACATGTTCGTTTCATGCAAGGTTCGAACTCGCGACCTTGGACATTGGAAACCGGCACCCTATGCTGTGCCTTCTTCTGTATCGTTGTCATTCTTGTTGTGGGTGCTGCTTGCTGCTGCGGTTGTTGTTTTCATGATATTTTGTTACTCAGGCTGACGCAAATGGTTACCAAACAATCCCTTAGCTTCTGTTGAGAGATGTCTCATGTTTTATGTCACCGTCACCCTAATTCTCACGACAGCAGTTGCGACATTTGACAAGGAAGTTTCTACTCTTTGTTGCAATTGTAAGATTTTTTTTGGTCTCAGTAATTTAATTTTTAATTCTTAATCTCTTTTTTCTTTGTTGTGGTTGTTGTTCCTCAGTCGATGCAAATAAAGCAGTGTGTGGGCTAAATGGAAATCAATTAAGAAATCTTAGTTGCACAAACGGTTTAACCGTGCGCTACTCGAATTTATTTGAACGTGTCAACGATGTAAATCGCGGTAGGAAAGAAAATTGTCGATTACAAACAGCTTTGTGAGTTGAACTAGGATTTGGTGGAGAGGAGTTGGGGTTGCCTGATAGCAGAGTGACAATAAACGATTAGTGTTGTGTTACACGTTGAAAGTACGGTCAGCGAGTATTAGAATTTGTCAACGACTTAATTCCGTTGTGAGGATCCACATTATCATACGAGAATGTGTGTGTCAAACGAAGCTAATTGAGTTATGGAATTGTACTAAACGAGCAGTTACGGATTTACTTTTTTTTTTTTTTAAAAGCATTTATAGTTCGGTTTGAAGTTAAGATGCAAAAGGCGACGTATGGAATTGTATTTTCTTCTGTGCTTCTGTGATATGAGCAGTTTAGTAATTACGTCTATAATTTATCATTTGTGTTTTACGAAAAGAACAAGGTTTAAAAACATTCTTTTTGTAATGAGGAAGTCTTTTTTTTTCCAGCAAATAAATATATAAACATAATAGGCAGCTTTTTTTTTTTAAATTAAAAAAACACCAACAGCTTGTCAATTTTTGCACTGGCAGCTCTAAATTCGGAAATGACGGTGATAGTTCCTTTAGTTCACTTACATTGGTGAGTTGTCTCATACTTTGTTATTTTTGTTGAATAACATCGAGTTTTCTTTGTGACGAGAATCGTTTTAATGTCTGTGTTTCGTTAACACGATTATCGTAGTCAGTGTCAGTCGAAGTCAGTGCCTAAAAGGGAGCCTCGCAAATTGATGAATCACTTTTTGTCAACCGAGTTTTAGATTTAACGAACAGTCTCCTAGATGGTTCTGATTGAGGTGTTTTTGTAGAAAATACATAATCGTTATTTATCATTTAGTAAATATTCGATGATTAGTGTGGAATAGTTGATTGATTTGCACAGTGATGGCAGCTATTTATGTGTGGAGGCTTGCTATTTACTCCACTGCTCACATTCAGAAATTAATCAGTCAGCAATAGAACAATAACGAGTATTTCAGGGAGTTATGCAGCTGTTACGTTGTTACGTTGTTCCGTGCCATGTTGGTATTTATCATTATTATTGTAATTACGGGCATATGCAGTGCCTTTGTTCTTGTCTGCGTGATAGGTGAAAGAGTGCCTACAATGAGCGGTTTTTTTTTTAATCACATGCATAGCAATTTGAATCTGTGTACTCACCTCCAAAGTATTTTTTGTCCAGATGTTTGCATATCTGTCCGAGATGAGTCCTAAATAGTCCAAAAGGGACATTTTAAAAAATGTCCGTCCGTCCGTTTGTCTTTCCGCTTCCCGCCGTCTGTCTGTGCAAAATTTGCAAGTGGTTTAAGATCTCAGATCCTATTTCAACTATCATGAAGCCATGAGGGTTGCTGAGGACAGAGAAAGATGGAGTACGCTGGTTAAACGATCATCTATATCTGTTGTGCCCCAACGACCTTTGAGTTACAGGGTAGGATAGGGTAGGATTTCAACTATCACCCAAACTGCGTAAGATGTTGTATACCCATGATATATCATAAATGATCAATGAATGACTTAACTTTAAGGTCAAGGTCACAGGTTCAACAAATGTTAATCATAAAATGACAATATTTCAAAACATTCCCCCCCCTTTTTTTCTGGGGGGGAAGGGGTGGGGGTTATTAATATTATGATTCTTTGGTGCATGATAGGTATCAATGAGATACACATACTATACAAATTTAGTCACCCTCCAAGGTCAAGATAACTGGAGCTGTCCAAAGTCAGTATATGTACTTTGAAGTGACCTTGACCCTAAACTGTGAGAGCTATAAAGTCCAAACTTGATGTATTTAGAGATGATAGATTGATCTTTCATATTTGTTCCGTTTTTGCGTTGATCTTGAAGGTCAGGGTCATTTTAGACCTTGCTAAAACATATTGCGAGTTCTATCGGGAGCATGTAAGTCATATGGGCTTTGCCCTTCTAGTTTAGACTAGTATTTTGGAGCTTTTATTTATTTATTTTTATTGAGTATTGATCTTATCTAGTTCCATTCTGATATATCAGGTCAGTTTAATTTCATGCAGCCTTATAATTTTACTGAAAACGACTTTCAAATATATATGTAACACTGTTACGTAACGGTTGTGAAGAGAACTGACGAGTGTTAGCGTTGACTTAGGTTAATCTTTAATTCTTTAAGCTGAATGTCTTCTTGTTTCTCCACCCGGTTTGTCTCTGTTGTTTCGCCCACCACCATCTTTCAAAGCCAGCTTCTCAAGTCAGATAATAGGAAGGTGGCGAGCCATCATATGATATACCTTCTTTTGAGTGCTGTTGAATGTAGCGTGGACGTGATCTATATCCTGTGGTGAATAATCGCAAGAAGATCGGAGACCATTGGAGGTTTGGCAGCTGGGATAACATCAGACTTCAACAATAACTCAGAGTATTTGGCTAGCATCTAAATAGCCCGTATGCATTATTGCCAATATTTTGGGCCGTAGCATCTCCGACTCGCCATCTGTGACCTACCTCCTGTTTTGGGCTTCTTACGTACATGTGTGTGCTGTGTTGTATTGATAAGAGCAGGCTTTCTTGAAACTAGTGTTATGTGCCGTTATTTCAGTAGTGACGACTTTGCTTTATGTGTCTTCACTAGCATTGGAATAGTTATATACTGCATGCAGCTTTTACTGATAAGACAAGTCTCTTTCTGGACACAATGGCAATGTGAATCTGCCTTTTTTTGGAGAGAAATAGCTATTACAACAATATTAATAGCCATGTTCGTACATGTAGTTGTGTATTTTAGGTGAGTTATTGGCTTTGGTTAATAATTCTGCATGTTGATTAGACCTTCGTGCGCTACCAAAAATCTACTACGCTTAAATGGTAAAGGCCTAGCTGGCGTCGTCGCGATAACTGCTGGGAGCTTAAAAGGCCCCAATTCGATGTCTTTGTCTACCTTTGGGAGAAAATGAGTTTAGCCTGAAATTTGCTTTATTGTTACATAAAACAATGTGGAACAAGGCTTTCTCTGGTCAAACCTACTGCTAAAGTGTTAATTTTCTATTGATGTTCTAACAAGGAGTGATTTTCCATGTTTAACGTACACAAATAGGCTCTACAATCTACTGGGTGATTTTTTTTAAAATGCTAGAAAGGTAGCTAGCGGTTGCTATTAACAGGCACAAAAAATCTTTTTTAAATTTAAAAATAAAACTATATTTTCTGAAGAGTTGGCCTTTGTAATTTTTTTTAAAGTGGGGCGTGGTCAAAGTAGGTTCCTTTAACCAAAAAGAGTTTAAAGAAATTATTAAAACGATAGGTGGAAATTATTTTTCATTGCTTTTATGTATACATGGTCTCAAAAAAACATGTGCACGTTGAAAGCCGACACCTCTTTCGGATGAGGGTATACACCGATGTCTAGTCTGTGCACGTAGGCATTCCATCGCCCAGACTTTAGAGATCTTAACACTAATGTCATAAGACGGAGGAATGCCAGCTTCATAAATAAACCCAGCAAGCACTGGGTCTCCTCTCCCCCATTCCCAGCAGCAAGTAGGCGCCTTAGGTGGCTAGAATGAGATCCTCCAACGGCCAGCGCCTTGAACAGTTCTTGAGTTGGAAGAGCGCTATATAAGAACGATTAAAAAAAATTGTATTATATTGTCCCCTATACACTTCGTGTCCGGGGACGTTAATCTACACAATGAATGAATTGTATTAGAATTTTAAATTGTGTTACACTTGACCTATTATACACATGTGTAATCTGCAATGAGTATGTATGTGGATCAAGGTGTTTTTCGGGACAACCCAAACAGATGTTTCCGAACTTGAAGTTGTTTTGCTAATGTAGCAGTGATAGCAAAATGTATGACTTGAAATATCTCTTACGCACTTTTGATAGTTACTTTTTTTATGGGGTTAATTCTTTTGAAAACTACGAAGCGTTAAAAAACAGAACCCAGTTTCGTCCAGTGCTTACTTGTCACGTGCCGTGTGTGTGTGTGGTTTCTTTAACAATCACGTTTCATCGCATGAGCATAGGCATAGCCTTAGGAAAATGACGAAGCAAGGAAAGACACGATCGTAGCTAGATATCGCAAAAGACATGTTTTAGATCTATGCGAGAATCTTCTTTAGGGTTGTATCGTTGAAAGGTGTTAGGATTGTATCTTTGAAAGGTATTTTATGAGAAGAACATTGGTGTCGTGCTCGTTAACATATCCAATAGCGGCAAAGTTCCTCTAGGTCAGTATGTGGTGTTATTACTGTATCGTCTTTTTATTTATTTATATTTTGTTTTATATTTTATAGAACCTTGCGATGTTATGTTATGTTATGGTAGATTAACGTCACCGGACACATCAGCGTATAGGGCACTTAACCTTGCGACATGCATAATTGCTCATATATACTCTGTTAAGCTTAGACATTCAGGTGCATGCTATTCTGTATACAAAATGTAACCTTGACGTTAGGCTTTGACCTCTTTTGTGACCCAGGACGTAGGGTACTCTTTCATATATTTAAACGCCGCAGTTAGGCTTCTAGGAAGGGCATGTCCCCTGTACACTCCGTGTCCGGGGACGTTTATGTAAGAAACGAAATTCTAGGAAGCTGTCGTGTGCCTGTATGCAGAATATTCTACGTTGGTTATATCTTTAAAGGTAATATGAATTGATTTCGCTCCCTCCTTTGTTGGGGTTTATTTATCTTTAGAGTGGTAGAGACAGAAAGTCGAGTTAGTTGACAAAGAGCTTGCAGACATTTGATTTCAAAGCAATGCTGGTATATTTTAAACTTGACTATTTAGAGCATCAAAGCGACTTTCAATATTGATTAGGCTTTGTCAACAGTCTGGTGGTTCGGCGTGGACAATGCGGGTGTTTTTCTCTTCAAACCCTTTAAATGCAGACGTTTCAACCCGCCCACACTGATAAAGATCCATTCTACTTATATGGATTTTAAAAATAAACCGTTGTAAAACAATGGTAAAATCTAATTATATTCGCTAAACATGTTAAAAAAAAAACTGGATTTGTTTTAAAAGTATTGTTCTGAACCAAACACATATATTTGTGAGGTGTATTGTTTGTACAGTTCTTATTGTGAATGTGCCTTGTGCTCCAGTGGGATTCAAAATAGTTATTGTGTTCTGTGCTGCTTTGAATATTGTGGCAGATTAAAAGTGATATTTCCTTGGTGCGGCGTTAGTCTTGGAGCTGTGACTTACTAAAGTTACTTTTGTCGCTAGTGTCTGACATTGAATAGGGAGCAGATTCAGTGTTCTGTGATGGAAGTACAGCTGTTATCACCTTGTGCGGAGTGCGTCACGCCATCGGCTGTCTATTATTGCGCCGACTCTTGTGGTCCAGTGGCCTGTCTCTGAAGACAACGATGCTGTGAAGAGGTATCGATCGTGAACGTGACCATGATCCACACACTGTCGTACAAGAAGCGCGCCTCCTTCTCCGTGAGCGAGCTCCCCAACTTGGAGGAGAAGAAAGAGCGCCAACGTCGTCACACTCACCATCAGTTCTGCCAGCCGTCGGTCCGCCCTCATCCTCACTATGAAAAACGTCACCAGCAGAAACCCCATCAGCATCATCATCTGCACCAGAAGCTGCAGCAACGACAGCAGGACGGCGAGGCTGACTCGGGGGAAGAGGCTGACGTGTCACAACTTCAAATAGAATTCCAGCAGAAAATTACTATTCAGCCCAACCGACCGCGTGTGAGACGTTTTGGTAAGTTCAACAATAATTATTTGTAGACCGTGTATTGTATAATGTAGAAGAAGTCCAAGCGAATGTAGAATGCACAGAGACATGGATAGCTGTGGCTTTCAGAAGTAATGGACGTTCGATTAGTGTTTAATAGGTAGCATTGACATGATGCATTCACAACAATTACCAAAGTGGAAAAATACGGTAAACGTTTCATTTTTCTAACTATTATTTATGTGGCTCGTGTCCGCCCACACGCGATTATATAATAACATACACAGTGTCGGAAGCTGGCGTGGTGAACTTCGATATATTAGGGAGGCGCGGTGGCCGAGAGGTTAGAGCGTTCACGTTGGCTTGCGGATCTGAAGGTCCCGACTCCCGAGTTCGAACCCAGGCCATGGGCATTGGGTTGTGTCCTTGGGAAAGACACTTTACTCCCGTTTCCTACTCCTTCGGACGAGAGTATAAACCGAGGCCTAGTCTGTGTCGCATGCATTCCATCATAACGGACTTTAAAGATCCTGACGCTCATGTCCTAGACGGGTGAGTGCCGGTGACAAGAACACACCCGGCATGTACCTTGGGTAAAGCGCTTCACTTGGGGCTGCTGTACTTTCGAAAATAAAAGTGCCCGAATTTCACGTCGGTGATAATAAAGTTGTAAAAAAAATTTTTTTAAATTTTAATTCTCTAAAACATAGAGTGGAAGCACGAAGTCACAATATTCAACGATTATGGGCCATAGTGTTTAACGAAAAATGACACGCCACCCCAAAACACCCATCCACCACTATCCACCCCACTCCACACACACCCTACACACACTGACAGCATATGAGTTCTGATTAGTTTGTTCTTCTTCATCACTTGCTAAGCATTCCTATGTTTGGATGGTCTAATATTGTTCTGGTGGTCTAATATTGTTCCGAGTAGTTCTACATCAGTTGCAGTTGAGAGGGACTTAGCTGCTCTGCGTTTGCGAGTGCTTGAGTCTGGTGGTCACCCTGAGGGAGTCTGGTCGCTCTCAGGCTGATCGGGCGAGTCGGGTAGCTACGGGGCCGGACGTGGCGAGGTAGAATCTAGATGATCTCCTTTTCCGCGGGAGCAAGCTTCATGCGTTGACTCCACAAACCGTCCCAGAGCTGACCTGTAAAATCCAGAACTCTGACTACAATATTCTATTCAGATATTGGCAAGTGGTTCCCTTTGCAAGGAGTCTATAGCATCAGACACCTGCTGAGTTTCCCATATGCACACTACTATATCCGAATCTTAAGGCTAAGATATATCGAGCAACATGCACAACGTGTCAGAAACAATAATCGGTTTCTGTAAATACATATAACATGAACATACTAATACATGGCAATCAATATGATATATAAATATACACGTACTAGAAACTACTGGTGTTAACTTACTTCTAGTCTCTGGGAATCGTGAAACCATCTCTAGTTTATCTCTTTCTTGGTGATGGCGGAGGATAATCGTTCACTTCAGTTTGCTCCTTTTTGACCCTCGTGGCGCCACACTTCGTATTCGACTGGCTGGCTAAATCTGCGTATACGGGGATATGCAGGGGTCTCTACGTCATCTCTGGCCAATCATTTAATTCTCGCGCTAGTTATCTCGCTCTCGCGACCACATGCATCTTCTTTTGGAAATTTTGCTCTCCTGTCCCACCTGTGGGACACTCTCTGTTACGTCTCAACTTCGCGTGTCAGGGACAGAACTCAGAGTAGATCTAAAAGAGATATGAGTCGCATGGCTACTGAGCGATCAAGAGACCCTGGTCAGATGGTTGAGTAAGCTAACTAACATTCCGGTTTAGCCAGGTCTGCTTGGATGTCTCGGGAGTGAACGTCTCAAGGAGGTTAATTTAACATATGCAAACTTTTCTTTACAGGGCGGGTAAATTAACGTCCGGTGTTATTCAATACTATCTGTTTATCTCTAAGCTGAAATACCACATGTTTGTCGTCAACATTTCTGATGTTGCAATGTCCAACTGCATTTTTGGACATGTTTTACCCAATTTTATGGTGTGTGTGTGTGTGTGTGTGTGTGTGTGTTTGTGTGGGTGTGCCTGTGTGTGTGTGTTTCGTTAGGGCGAAGTGGCTTTGACTTTACAGTCTTCACTAAGTCAGAAAATGGAATTCTTAACGATGCAAACGGGTTTCTGGAATAAATGTTGACTCCATGCAGACAGGTATATGCAACCAATGGAGCTCTGTAGTTCATCTAATACAAACACCGTCCAGCATTGCACATTATCGATATGTACACTGTATGCTTTGTTTGCCGTATAAACATAGAAAGACACCATGCCGCGGATAGTTTGTATATTGTACAAAAGCTGTCGATAACGGGATCTGTATGGATCAAGCGGCGCCTGCTGACAACACAGTCTATGACGCTAGTGACAAGTATTAAAGCCATTGCAGCGGATGTGGGACCGGACAAATATCCTTTGGCTGTTTGTCGCGTGTCATCGCCGTTGGGAAGGGGGATGGGGGGGGGAGGGGGTTTGGGGGTTACGAAGGAAAGATGTACTCGCAGATTATCTGCTGAAAATGAGAATGAAAAATGCTTCCTAAAAAGGACCAGGGTTTCAAGGATTTGCGTTTTATTTGTTGGTGACGATGAGTTTACTTGGGGACATTACATAATTGACATACTAAGCGATGATATTATCAGGACGATAAGCTTTGAATTTTAGGCGTCTTATCCGTGTTAGGTAAACAACTATGCCTACTTGTACTATACACAATTTCGCTGCGGTGCCGTGTTTAGAATCAACCTTGATGCTATTAATAGGCACATGAAACAAATGGATTTATAGCTTTATATTAAACCCGTTCTTTTGAGTATTCGTTTGCAAGTGTCTGATTTTATCTTGTATGAAGCCGGATGTTTATATTATTATTATTATTATTATTATTATTATTATTATTATTATTATTATTATTATTATTATTATTATTATTATTATCATTATTATTATCATTATTATTATTATTATTAATTTTTTTAAACATTTATTTATTTACTTTTTTTGGGGGGGAGGGGGAGGGGGGAAAACAGGGGAGAGGCGGCCTAATCTTTTCTTTTTTTTTTTTTTTTTGGGGGGGGGGGGGGGGGGCAACGCTCACTGTGAATTTGGAAAAGGATATAATTATGTGACGATGAAAGTTTTGATTTTAGGGCCCCTTCAAGAGAAAGTAGCAATTGCAGATGGAAGCGTGGTTTGTTTTCAGAGAGAAATTCCGCTCTTAGAACAACTAATTAAAAGCGCCATTGGTCATCACAGGCATTCTAATAAACGTACTGTACTCCGCGATTGGAGGTTTCGACCATGTTTGTGTGTGTGCATAAGAGAGACGGAGAGAGAGAGAGATGGGAGAGAGAGAGAGAGAGAGAGAGAGAGAGAGAGAGAGAGAGAGAGAGAGAGAGAGAGAAATTCTGCTGATGTCAAAAACATCACTCAGCGGGAGACACTTGAGAAAGCTCTGTTTCCCCTCGGGCTGAAGATGAAAAAGAATAATATCAGAGATTCTAATCAGCTACATTTGCTGAAATTGATGGTAAAAAAACAACAACACCAAAGGCCTAATGAGGTAGAAGTGCGGCATTTGTGTGTGTGTTTGTGTGTGGGTGTGTTTGTGTGTGGGTGTGTTTGATTGTGTGTATGGAGGGAAAGAGAGTGGGAGAGCGAGGGATGGAGAGAGAGAGGGAGGGAGGGAGCGAGGGAGTGGAAAGACAGAAGAAGAATGGAAGCATTAACATAAAAAGAAGGAGCAGGAAGAGGAGAAGAAGAAGAAGACAATTATTATTATTATTATTATTATTATTATTATTATTATTATTATTATTATTATTTTATTATTATTATTATTATTATTATTAATTAATTAATTTATTTATTTATTTATTGTTGTTATAATTATTGTTGTTATTATTATTATTATTATTATTATTATTATTATTATTATTATTATTATTATTATTATTATTATTATTATTATTATTGTTGTTGTTGTTGTTGTTGTTGTTGTTATAGCCACGACTAAGAAGAAGAAGAAGAAGAAGAAGAATGGAAACAATAAATAAAAAGCGTCGGTAGGTGTCAGCGACACGCCCGATTCGGAAGCACAACCAAAATGTGTGGACCGATTGCGATGCTGGAGCCA